>CAHIKZ030001509.1:0-484595 GCA_903632075.3 Acanthosepion pharaonis | reverse complement strand
TATTTGCTCATAGATGGGACCCTAACTGGTATTATCACTACGGGGCAGGATGGACCTGGTAACTGCAGCAATTAAGAGGTGGTTCCAAAATCCTCAAAACCTCTAATCTCTCAATCAAACACCTTGCTGTTGTATGTACTTTATCATCAAAACTCTCATGAGGGTTCTTCCCCCAAACACTACAATCTTAACCTCATCAATTCTAGTGTCAACTGTTATCTGTCTTACATATGCTCATAATCTACAATATTAAAACAACCCCATTCAGTAACATTGAGTGACTCTTGGGCCTTGTATTGGGTGAACAATAGTGTAAAAAAAAACATACAATGTGTTGAAGCAGATGTAGAAAGAAAACTGAAAGGACTATTAGATATAGCAGTCAAGAAAAGCAAGGACTAACTATTAACTGTAAGAAGACTGAATGCATGGTTGTTTGTAAAAAGGTGACAGTTATGAAATGTGGATGTTAAAATCAAACAGGTGCAGAAATTTAACTATCTGGGTTTTGTAGTAACAGCCATGGGAAAGCTTGATACAAAAGGTTCATGGGAATAACAAAAAAATGCCTTTCAGAAAACTAAGCAAAGAGGTAAGAAAATGTCCTTAAAAAACAAAGAGTGCTGAATTGCTATGTAATAGCTAATCTCAAATAAATACAAAAGTTACTTTTTACTTCAATATTATTTTATAAACAATTATGTTCCATATCAAACAGTTGTTTTTTTAGTTTTTATATGGATTTTAATTTTATTTTTTTTAAATTAATATATTTTCAGTAATTTTTTATCATTTTTTTTATTTTACCTTTTTTTATTTTATAGTATTATGGTAAAGTTGGTTTAGGCCAATTTTGTCTACAAAAAACAAGCTTTTTTGTAATATAATTTTGGAAAATTATCTAAAATTTACTTACTTCATAATTGTTTTGTACAATATTTTCTTTAGCTATATTCAAGTACTATGAAGAAAAGTTAATTAGAATTAAGTTTCTTAATTTAATAAAAGAAAAAATAGAATACAAATTAACTTATCATCAGTAATAATGTTTAAACATATTAGTCACAAACTTGAAGTATTTAATGTGGAGAACAAGTTGAGTCAGGTGTAGGTCTGAGTCCTATTCTTGTTTACTCTGGATTACAGCCATTGTTAAAATTTTCTGAAACTCACTGAAGCAATGAAAATGTTGTAAAATAACTGCATATTTATGACGATGTGAAATACTGTGAGAAATAGAATGCATAACAAATAGGAAGAAATAAAAACTAAAAGGGAAAACAAATGGGTGACTCATGTGAAATTAATTTTACACAGACATATATATGTATGTATGTGTGTATATTTTGTATGTGTGTGTGTATATATATATATATATATATATATATATATATATATATATACACACATATGTGTGTATGTATATATATATGTGTATATATATGTGTGTGTGTGTATATATATATATATGTGTGTCTGTGTATATATATATATATGTGTGTGTGTGTATATATATATATATATATATATATATATTTAATAAAAATAAACACTAATATTCCATGGTCATAATTTATTCCATTGAAATTGTAAATTCGATCTAATTCATCAGACCTACAAATTAAAAAATTCTGTTTTCTTTTTGAATTTGTAGGTCTGATGAATTGAATCGTATTTTTACGATTCCAATGGAATAAGTTATGACCATAGAATATTAGTGTTTAAGCCTTTTTATTATATCCTTACTCTGTCCTGGACATTGAGTTCTACCTGGATTCTATCCTCTTGGAATTTTTTATTCAAAAAATATATATGTATGTGCATGCATGTATGTATATATATTTATATATTTTGCATATGTATGTGTATATTTACCACTAATATTATCTATATATATATATATATATATATATATATATATATATATATATATGCATATATATATGTATGTGTGTATATATATATATATATATATATATATATATATGCATGTGTGTGTATATATATATATATATATATGTGTGTGTATATATATATATATATATATATATATATATATATATATATATATAACATAGACACACATACACATATATATATATATATATATATATATACATACATACATACATACATACATATATATATATATATATATATATATATATATATATATATATATATATAACCATGGCTCAGTTGCAATTTTTATTTTGTCTTTCTATCCCTAATTGCTTGACAGTCTTTAACTACTGTTTCTTGATATGGAACCAAGAAGCTTATATATCTCCATGTCAATCTTTCATGACAATCCCTTCCCACATGTCTCTATGATTTATATTAATTTTCCTTTCATCTATTTTTCTATTTTCTCTAGCTTTCTTATGTTGCATATTTCTTTTTATATCCTTTTTCTTTTGTCTCATATTCCAACAACCACTCACAGAGATTAGGCTCTGGCTTCAATATTGAAATAGGATTTTGTCTAATAACCTAGATTTGTTCAACAAAGAATGAAATTTAGTTTCATTGTTGTCTTTTGTCATTGCTAATAATGATTATTATATTTTTAATTTAAGCTTTGTTACATTTGAATGCATTTTATTCCTTTTACAAAAATGCAGCATCACTTTTCAAACAGCCTGACAATAGTTTAAAAAGGAATAATAAATTCAATTAAAATAAATATAGCAATCATAATGGGACTAACATTAATATTAGCAATAGCAAAGCTTGCTACAGCTGAAAGTTAGAATAACAATAGCTTGTTTGTTTCAGCAAACACACTAATGATGTGTTCTGCTTATTCAGCTGTAAAAATTGTTGTTTTGGCAAAGTTCTGAAAAAGAACTAATTGTCATTTTTTTCTGGAATCCTACAAGTCTGGTAGACAAAGCTTGTTAGCCTTGGTCAGAATTCTGTCCAAGAGAAGTATTACTCTAATATTCAAAACTGTTTGTTTTTATCAAAATCATTAAGGAGTTCTTTTTTAGTAAGCTGGATGAAAACCCTACAAGTGTCCAACAAATTCATCCTTGTGATGAAGGCGGGTGAGCTGTGATTCAGTAACTAGCTTCCAAGTAGTTCTCAGAAGAGGATTCAAGAAACACTGATGCCACTTTTTCCTGATAAGAATCATGGATGAAAAAGGATGTGTGCAGAGTGTAATGGATAGTGGCTATGAATGAGAAACGGGAGATCTGAGTTTGAATTCTAGTTGAGTTTATTATATTTACTTACAGGCAAATACTATTGGGAAAAGTATGAATCCATCTCTTCTCTACCCAGCTATTGGTTAAATATCAGGATATATATATATATATATATATATATATATATATATATATATATATATATATATATATTAATAGAAATCTTATAAGTATAAGAAACTATACTCGTTCGGTAAACCTTCGGTGTCTTGATTTGCAAATAAACAAGCCAATACCAAAGGGAAAAAAAGGTATAAAAAAAGAAAAAACCAAGAACATGTATGTTAGCCAAAAATAATCATCCAGCATGCAAGTCCAAGGCCCAAAGAAAAAAACCCTGATGCAAGTACTTAAAATAACTAAATAAAGTGCTCAATACAATGAGTAGATCAGACTTAGTTAAACCTAAAAAACCAGACAAACCTACCAAGATTTCACCTAAGTGGATCATTTTTCATATATATATGAAAAAATATAGTTTTAAGGTATGCTATATTTGTGAAATAAAGTGCTCAATATCAGGGGTAGAGCATATGTAAATATAAAAATGAACATTGAAGTCAACACTCAGAGGTGACAGACTGTTTCATGCTAGACACAATCATCAGGCAATCCACACTCAACAAAATTACATTTCAAGCCAGTCACAACAAATTACAATACATTTAAACACATGGTTCTGTTGATAACATTCCTTTCTCTTAGATGGTGATGTATGATATCATAGAACTGCATTACGAATTTACAACCTGCGTCTGCTATTTTATGACCATTATCATTGCATAGCAAATTTCTATGCAAACATAACATGATGTCATCTTTGATGATCTCTGTTGTAATGTTCATATAACCACTCTGATGATGGCTCATGTGAGTTGAAAGCTGAGATCGAGGAACAGCATAATAAAAATATCCAAATGTTGAACAGTTTTGTCTTTATTTTCTCTGGAAACTAAAGCCACTATATAAAGCTTAGAACAACTCATGATCAAACATAACAGGCATTAGTTGTCTGTTATATTTAACAATATATGCTTGAATAATATATATATATATATATATATATATATATATATATATATATATATATATATATAGTAAAGTTAACAGATCTGTTGGTATATAATCCAAATGAATCCTAGTAATATAAAATATCAAAACTGATCCACAAAAAAAAACAATGTATTTATTAATACAGAGCAATATAATTAATAAACAATAAAATCCAAAATTACCTCATATGGAGAATAGGCTATTCTCTATATGAGGTAATTTTAGATTTTATTGTTTATTATATATATATATATATATATATATATAATAATCTGTTGGTATATAATCTTCTTTCTCTCCTCCATTTTTCCTTTTTCTTCTTCTTTTTCTTCTTTTTTTATTTTTTAAATGTTTAAATTTTTCAGTTCCTATTTTATTTCTTCACACTTCTGAGTTGACAATGCCAACATATGACTTGTTGATTGAAATAGCTATTCGAATGAGGTAAATTTGGATTTCTATTCTATGATATATATATATATATATATATATATATATATATACACACACACTACACTTGGTGCCACACTCAGGATTTAATAATTAATAATTTTTACACCATTTTAATATTTAACTCTTACTAATCTAGAAGGCTGAAACTATTTAACCCATTATTGCATAGCATCAATTTTTTTAGAGAAGGATATAAGAGAATTGTTTGAGACAATATGAATTGAATTAACAGTAAGCTTTAATGAACTCTGTAGAAACATTATTATTATAAATAAATAAATATAAAATAATAATGATGAAAATTATAAATAAAATAAATCAATAACATAAAAATGTTAAAAATAAATTAAATAAAATTAAAAATAATAAAAAATACTCCCAGCATGTGACAAAAACTGTTCCTGCTGGAAATATAGACATTAAATTCAATCTCTTTCCCATGGACCTTGGTATGGGCAATACGTGCCTAACTTCTCTCTTTGATAGGGCTTGTAATACTATGCAGTAAATTTCTCCCTTTTATCACATGCACCATAAAACAATTGCAACCTAAAAAATACAGGAGGCTTGTATTTCACTAAGTCGGTCCTAAAATAGGTTTGATGTACAAAAGGTTAGGAACTTGATATAATAGGTAATGATGCAGAGAAATCTAGTGGTGGTCACTGATACTTTTAGTATTCGACTAACGGTCGTCCGACATCGACTGACTGAGCAACTCATTGAACGACTTAGCGACTGCTACTACTCCTACTTATTATAGGTGGGAGAGTCTGTTAACTACAGAATAGGTGTGTTCCACTATAACATGAGGACAACCTTTGCTTAGGCTTGTGGGTCCTGATTCATCCTCTGCTGGAGTCAAGTCTCTTAGTGAGACTATGTCTTCCTGTCCATCAGGGTAATGGACATGTGCATACTGGGGATTGGTGTCTAGAAGCTCCACTTGATCTACCAGAGGTTCATTTTTATTCAGTCGTATGTGTCTTTTTAGTAATATCACTCATGGTTTTGAGAGCCAAGATGGTAGGGACATTCCAGTTGAGGAAACAGGAGGAATCATTCATATGGAGTTGCATTAGTGGCTGTGCATAACAACATTCTAATTGCATGCAGGGCCTCTGGGAGTAATTGTTCCTAATTCTCTAAAACTACCCCTTTATCAGCAGCTGCTAGTTGAACCATTTTCCAAATAATTTCATTATACCTCTTCACACTGGTTGTTACCTTGAGGGTTATGTAGAGTTCTACTTATGGTGACTCCTCACTCTTGTAAGAATCATTGTTCACATTTGGACATAAATGAAGCCCCTCTCTTTGAATGAATATACGTAGGTATGCTGAGCACAGCAAAAACTGAGCAAAGTGCTTGTATAATCATTGTAAAGGAGACATCGAAGCAGGGTATCGTGAAAGGAAACCGTGATTGTTTGTCAATTATCGCCAGCATATATTTGTTAGAAGTTTTTGACAGAAGCAGTCCTTTAAAATCCCATGTAATTCTTTCATATGGTTGTGTGACTTTTATAACCTTGCTGGTGTTAGGACAGTAAAATCTAGGTTTATTTTCAGTGCAAGTCTTACATCAGTTGATAACTTCTTTCCCATCCTCTTCTGAGTAGGGAAGGTTTTTGATCTTTATCATATGGACCATGCATGTAACACCTGGGTGTCACAACTCTCTATGAAGTTTCTTTAACTCTTTTTTGCAAGCAGGTGAACTACTTATGCAAAAGAGAGTGTCAACATCTGTGTTTTCTTTACCGGGGCAGTATGTTATATCGAATGAGTAACATGAGAGTTCCAGCCTTCACCTGGCTATCTTCACATTTTTAATTTTACCTGTCGTTTTCAGGTTAAAAATAAATGAAACTGATTTTTGGTGTGTAATCAGTTTAAAATGTCACCTAGATTTCATAGCTACTGGTTTATGATCCAGTGTTAAATGGTTGAAGAGAGCTGAGTATGGCATTCTCATAGCTGTTAGGTTTCAGGCTTTAAAATGTCGCTTAGAGCCTCCTAATGAATGTTGGTGCAAAAAGTTGTGCCCTAATATTAGGTTGCAGCATAGATCTTACATTAGTAGACATCTTACATTTGATATAAATTACCCTTTATTTGTAGATCAGCTAAACAGTATCCAAGTATTTTTATGGAAAAAAATGAGCTCACCATCAACACTCTTTTTAGGCCCAGGTAAGTTGAAACACTGAAGAAGAATTGGTCAGAAGTACAGGCAAAAGTTGGAGTGTCAATCGTGACTTGGCTCTGAAGGATGTCCTTAAAGGTTAGGGCTGAGGCATGTGCCACTTATGTCTTGCCTTTCATCCTTTACCACTTGGCTGTACTTCCTCTTTGCAGGAACTGTATGGTGGCAATTGAGTGTTAGTTGATCAACCTCCTGTGGGGTGGTCACAAACATTGGATCTGCAAAGTGCCCTGTTACTAGCATCCATGTCAGTGTGGGGTGCTGGGATTGCCACACCTGGCAAGTCATCACCATGCCGCAAGGTTGGCTTTCCTACACTGAGTTTTGATGGAGGACTCAATTTTGGCACAGAATGTTAGGGATACTTTCCTAGCCTTACCATCACTCCTCCCATTTCTTGGGGTAAGTGCTGTCACAGTCATGGGAGCTTGTTGAGTTTCCACAGTGAGTGTTGGTTGGCCTTGGAGGTGATTCCTTGGTCAAGTGACCCCTCTCAGCCTTGGAGACTATTGTATTGTGAATTAGTGGAGGGTGATACGAAGGATCCCCTGTGTGACCGGTTTGACTTGTCAGCATCAGAGTTGTACTCCTTGTGGTTTTGGGTGTCAACGGTGGATTATCTCAGCAACTCTGAGTTTTTGCTTAGCTGGCAATTGATTCAGAACATGCTACTTCTCAATGACGTAACTTTCAGATGGGGGTGAGGCAGATTTGCCAGACTGTGTGATATTGGCATAGAGGAAATGGCTTCACATACCTTCTACCATTGTCTTCAGGTGCACTCTTTCTGGGATTATGTCATATCGCTCCCGATCAGTTTGTGTCCATCGATCTCATGTATGCATGTGACAATGTGATGCTCTTGTCCTCCAGGGTAAAACGGATGGTGTTTTTTACATTACCAGCCATGGCTAGAATGGTGGTATGATGTTGTGGAAGGAGGGAATCTTGTGAGACAAAACGTTATTCACATCAGAATCTGGTTGTTTTCTTTAAGCATCTGCTTAGGGTAAAAATCAGATCAGATAGAATGCATTTGATTTCAATAGATTTCAGCAAAAGGTTGATGACTGAGGCAAGCTTGGTTCGTATGAACAGGGGTAGCCTTGATTTTTTTCTTTTAAGTCCCCTTAATGCAACAAGTCAGTTTCCTGTGAACCCTCCCCTGGTTAAGTTTGACAATGTTTCATTTTCCTAGTTAATATAAGTGTTGTTCCTGGCATTCTCTTTTGTTATGGCCCATGTTGAGATTCCCAACCTCCCCAGTTTGTTTTTGTGACTCTTATTTCATCTTGACTGGGTCAGCCTTGATTTTCCCATTCCATCATTTATTTTTATCCTTCCCATTCCATTAGGCAGTATGCTTCTTGATTCTGTCTATCAGCAGAATACAGCGGCCATTCTTATTATTTTAAGCTGTGAACAGTTCCTATTAACTTTGTTTTGTTTTAGTTTTATCTTTGTGTCACATTTTTAGTTCATTTTCTGGGTTCATCTCTCCCCCCCCCCCATCATTTCATGTATCATGAAATTTTTATATATTTTGAACTTTTACCAGATTTTTATGTCATGGGAATTTTTTATAGATTCCCTGTGAATATGTGGTATTGTGGTATATGCAGGATTGAGAGGTGATGGATGAGTTCTTGTGAGGAGTTACAACCCACTGCATGCTAGTTGGGAACCTTCTTGCCAGGGTGAGCCTCATATTCCTGAATCATCAGAATTAACAAAGTTTTCTGTGCTCCCCATGTCAATCAGTGCTTTTAGTGGCTGTTCGTTAGACATGATTTCTATTATTGTAGTTGATAAGCAGCTAAGTGTATCCTATGATGCTGAACAAGATACTGTTTTGCTCCCCTGTTTTTTACTTTTACAACTATAGCCCAATGTCCCTGCTTTCCGCATGTATAGGATTTGTCCCTTCTAGCAGAGCATAATGACTTTGCAGGTATCTTGCCTTCATATAAAATGGGTGTGTTTAGTTAAGGCTGATATTTTCATAGAGCTCAGTGTTTCATATGATGGGGGTGGAATAGGTGAAGAGGTTTCTGACATTACTGCAACTGCATTGTAATTTTTAGCATTATGTTCTGCTAAATTTGGTACTCTTGCCTGGTTATAGGCCTGCTGTAATGTTAAGGTGCTATTTTCAAGTATTCCTTGTCGGATATCTGTGAACTGTAGCCCATTTATGAAGACGTATTAATTCAGCTCGATATTGTTCTGCTAATACCGAAGAAAATGAACAGTCCTTACTTAGTTTTATTAAGGCTTGATAAAATCTGTCAATGGAATCTGAGGGCAAGTTGACACCTTGTAGCCAGTAAGTGTCTAGAGACCATCTCATTTTTTTTTTATGCAGATCCTTTTCAGTATTGTTAAAGCCTCTTTGTAAGAAGATGCATCCACAAAAAATTCGTAAACTTGTGCTGAAACATATTTGGGGAGATAGTGAAGCTTATTAGAACTTTGGTCACAGTATGTACTCAAAAAGTTTATGAAAGTTATTCTCCAGTGATAATACTCCAGTTCAGTGTCAGATGCATTGGGGTCAATAGTAAATTTCTATGAACAGAGTAAATTAGCCTTTATCATTATCATTAGTTAACAAGGACAGTTCATTAAATTGTAGTAGAATTGTTTGAGATAATAGTATTAAGCTTTAATGAACTCTGCATAGCAGGAGAGTTGTCCTGACTATATGAGTTTAGAACAGATCCAATAATGGGGTCATACCACTAGAGGGTTACTTAAAACTTAAAACCTGTCAACTATAAGATTATTTTTAGCTAGCAAGGTAAATTAGGCAAAAAGAGTTAAAATTTTAAGGAAACTTTATACAGTAATGGGTTAATTTTATTATTATTATTGAATATATGATAAAACCCACCAGGAAGAGGAAGACTCTCTGGCCTGAAGTGAGCTAGTAAGTTAGTTTTGAAAAAAACAAAAGCATGCTACATTCAGTTTTTAGGAAATTCTAGAGGGTGGCCACAAACAAGGTTTTAAACGTTTCATGCAATACAAGTCTAGCCCTCCCACCTAAAACCAAAAAAATAATATCTACTTACTATACATTAGTAGGCATATAGGGAACCTGTAGCTCAAACAGGGAATAATAGTGTATGTACTGAATAATAATTAATGCTTTAAGCAAGGTTTTTATTGTATTTTATTTCTTGAGTAACTCCACCTTTTCGAGCATAGATAAAGATGCTTATGCTTCTTACTTCTTAATATCATCTGCACCTTCTGCTCTCTTGGGTGTCATCCTGAATGCCTAAATATGCAGCTTTATGTAAGTAATGAGCAAGACTGTGTACTATGGTGCATTTGATGCTGCAGAATGTACACAATGTGTGATATTTCCCTTGTAGCTGCACAACAAACAAATGGTGGCTGATTCAAAAAGTACTGGACCATGGTGTGCCAGATTAAGAAGCTCAGCTTGTACATTGAATGAGACAGTGTATGTATATATATATATATATATATATATATATATATATATATATATATATATATATATATATATATATATATATATATATATAATTAAAAAAAATTATAACATAAATATGTTATAAAATCACTACAAAAATAGCTATTTTGTTTCTACACCCTCGGTGTCTTATCAAGTGATGATGTTGAATGTAAAATAAATGGTTTTAAAAGTTTCAAGTTAATTAACAATCCTTCACAAGGGGAAAACGTTGTTACAAAAGCTAGATGGACCAATCAAAATACAAGTATAGGAAAATTCAAAAAGCTTGACAACGAAGTCATGTTATAATACTAATAGCTATTCAGATGTTTAAAATATGGGTAGTATTAAAAAAGAATTTATTCTAACCAATAATTACTAAATTATATGATAAAATTTAATATTAAAATTAAAAACTACTAATTTCAAAATCAAAATTTAATCGCTATCAAGTTTACAACTATAAAATTACTGAGGAGAAAAGAAGGAATATGGTATTCAATTTATTTCTTCATTGAAGTTACTTTAGCTAATTTTATATCCGGTCCTAATTTTATATTTTAATCCGGTCCTTGAATGACCTAAACTCACGCATAAAACAAAACGTATATAATTTAATCCTAAGAGTATATATATACACACACACAAAAAGAATGGGACAGAGAACATCAAACTTTATGAAAAAAAAAAAAGGAAGTGGGGGGAAGGGAAACCAAACACAAATACATACACGATTAAATATAATCATATATTAATATATATATATATATATATATATATATATATATATATATAAGGACCTTAGAGACATATTTATATATATATAAGGTTGTTATGGTATAGATACACAAAAAAATGAGACGAGACATAGAGAACATCATGAAATAATATTTTCATAGAAAATTCCATCCTTAGGCCTGTCATATGTTATTTAACCACTGTTTATCGTTTAAATGAAAAAAAAAAAATTGTCGGATAAAAATAACAGAAACATTGTCCATTTCCGTAACATATGACGCAGGTTCATTTGTTTGCATTCGATACGCCAGAGCAGTTATGAATGGAATTCATGGAAGATTGTAGTTTATAACACGTTTGTCTACATACACGATTAAATATATGTCAAAAAATGTATGACAGTTCCGTATAGGATGCAGGTTCGATATATATATATATTTTCTATATTTCTCGGATATAAATGTTAAATACTGTTTATCTTAAACAGAGCATTTGTTTGTACTTGTATCTATAAAATAACAACGTTAAACATAAAAAAAAAATGTCTTTAATAAATATATATATATATATATATATATATATATATATATATATACACACACACACACACACACATATATATATATATACATACATACATATATATATATATATATATATATATATATATATATATATATATATACACATATATATACACGTATATATATATATATATATATGTGTGTGTATATATATGTGTGTATATATATATATATATATATACATAGATATATATATATTTACACATATATATATATATATATATATATATATATATATATTTATATATATATATACACATATATATATATATATATATATATATATATATATATATATATATATATATATATATATAATTTTTCTTTTTTTAAAATATGAACAACACAGTTCTTTTGTGTGTTGGAATGCATCATGAAAAAATAAATGACATCGTCTCTTTCTCTCCTGCTGTCTCATTCCAGCCCTTCACATAGCGCTTGTTAACTCACCTATGCAAAACACCAACAAGCCAGCTACCAATCACAGTTCCCGCGCCTGCCCACCTCCACTCTGAAGGGGGTTTCAAGTTGACCGACCAACTCATTAAGATCTTAAGATCACAAAGCGTCTCAGTTCGAGAGATGGTCGCATCTGTCTGGTGACTGCGTCCGCATATATACCACTTGCACGCTTGACATATTGGGATAACCACACATGCGCGAACTCGTTTGCTCCAAGGTGGCAGATTTCCAGATTCATCCCGTGTCTCACTGTCATGCTCGCACAACATGCAACTCGGGGCAGGCCTCTTCTGCTGGGCACTCATTCTGAGCGGAATGACAGGGTCCTCATCCTCGGATGAACTCTCATCCGTTGAGCTACTATCCACCTCTGGACAGCTGGCCACGTTGATGTCCACAGGTAGAGTACTGATGTTTGAGGTAGAACTCAGTGGATCCGACTTTAAATACACCACTCGCGCAACATCTTCTAATGACGGTTTTAACCCTACAACTGGCCACAAGTCTTTAACATGATGAGGCACGCCATCAACCCGCACTGACTGCAGGCTGATAATCTTGGTAACATGCCCCATTCTAAGCTTGTCCGTACACTTGCTGTGCGGGGTCTTAACCTACACTACGTTACCAATTCTGTATTTAGCTTGCGCGTCGCTCGGAGCCATTGCAATATCAATGCCTCGCAGCCATAAGTGATAGGCGTGCACCATGTTAGCCGGTGCTGATGTAGGTGAAACACCATCTTTAGGCATCGCATTATACCAATAGACTGCTTCGGGGATCGAACATCGCTTCCTGGCTGCAATCATTTTTATAGACCGGTGGCTCCTTTTTACTATGCCGTTTCCTGCCGGCATGTAGGTGCACTGGAACCGAAGCCGCACACCCCACTTCTTTAAGAACTGCGAGAATTGCTCTGAAGAAAACGCTGCACCATTATCTGTCAATATTTCTGCAGGTGGCTCCCGGTCGTAAAAGATGGACTCCAATTGACGTATTATGCTGGCAGTGTCCTGCCGGTGCAGTAGTCACCAAATGGCGAAGCAAGAGGGTCCACAGTCAATAATAGTCAAATAGTGCTGGCTGCCAACATGTGTAACATCTATCCCCAGCCTGTTCCAAACATGGGTAGTACTCAAATTTCCTTTTTGCCATTGCACCGGTGCCAGGTCAATTGACTGGCACGCCTCGCACCTCTGCACTACTGTCCTAACATCCGTCTTTTTGACTGCTGTGTCAACCATCTTCGAGAAGTAGAGTGTCCGTTTAATCCCAGGATGCCCACACTGTTCATGTATGCTCATGATCCACTCAAGGTCCATACTGAGCGCAGAAGCTGTACACAGCAGCTGCAGAGGTTCAGACTCTTTCTGAGCAGCAGCCAACCAACGTTGCGGAACGCAAGTCAACGCATCTTCCCTGATGACTGCCATTTTAACTAACACTACATCCACAGACAGGTTGTACTCTTTGATAATTTCAATTAGCGTGGTGAGCCGCCTTCGTATCAACATCTCGCTCGATGCCTTGGTGGTCAGTCACGCTCTTCCGCTAAGTGCATCTGATATCCAACGCTGAGTGCATGCTGAGTCTGTGATGATGTGTTATTAAACCATATATATGCTATTTGGTTCCATTATCTTTCATCATCTTTGAGGCAGCTTCATGATTCCATCCTAGAAACTAGCATTTTTCAGAGTAATGAACAGGTCTAAGCAGTATTACAGTTTTACAGAAAATTGAAGTCCTCCATGGTCAGAGAATTTTGTAGAGACTGAAGTTATTGGTAATCCAAGTTTCAAGATCTGGTAAGTATAGTGAATGTAGTTAGGACATCCAAGCCAATCTATACTAATTTTTACCAGGTCATCAAAGAGTAGTCATGGTTGGCTTTGTCCTAATGGAAGACAACACATTTTTATTGGCCAATTCCAGATCCTTTTCATTGGTTGTCTTTCATTTGTCTAATTGGGAACAGTAGTTGTCTGAATTCAATGTTCAATTTTGCAGAAAGAGCTTGTAATACACAATGCCTTTCCAATGCCACTAGAAACACATCATTATCTTTTTTTGGCTACAAACCAGTTCTGGGGTTGGTCAACATAACTCATTTTGTTTTCACCAGCAAATATTTTGCTACACATTATTGTAAACAATCCATTTTTCATTACCTGTTATAATTCTTTTCAAAATTTGGTTGAGTTTGTTGGATTTGAGAAGAGAATGGAAATGTGATGAAATCATTAATTCTTTTTTCATTAAATTCACAGTGATTCACATATACAAGTGTTTTCAAATGCCTTATAATGCTCATACATAATATGTTGAGTATCTCTGTCAAATACCATTTCATGTGACCTGGATTAATTTTAATCAGTATAATTTATCTTGATACCACCA
The DNA here is from genome assembly GCA_903632075.3 of Acanthosepion pharaonis. Lineage (NCBI taxonomy): Eukaryota > Metazoa > Mollusca > Cephalopoda > Sepiida > Sepiidae > Acanthosepion > Acanthosepion pharaonis. The sequence goes on along the minus strand of CAHIKZ030001509.1, from coordinate 469,997 downwards.
TCAACTTGGAAGGGACATAATTTAAATACTTATAATACTATCCCAAAACATTACTTGCTATTAAACATTTCACTTGCTTTGTCTACTATCTCACATTGGATGATTATTTCCATGAGGTATCCAATCTCTCATCCTGTCATCAAGTCCATCTAATGCAGCTCTACATTCATCACTAGCAATAAATGTTGAAAAATCAGTTTTCATGGATTTCTTTGTTAAATTTACATGTATCTCTTTGTTTACTTAAAGGGGGTAGTTTGTTTGCTTTGATGTCTTTAGCCAATGTTCTTTATATTCTACATCTTTCTCTTTGTTTACATGTACAAAACTAGCTTCAAATATTTTTTCTTGCTGGTCAGTCTACTTTTTTAAAAATTTTTCTCAAATTATTTTTTGTTACATTGTTAAAGATAGTTTTTTCTTGTTCTTATTTTGCCAATATTTTTAATTTCTTTTTTTGATTGATCTTTGATTGACTTTTAATATTTTCACAATTTCCAAAGTTTTGTTCTCATCAGTAACTTGGCAACATGTTTCTTTTTTAGCATTAGGTCATTAGCAATTAAATTGGTTCTCCCACCAAACTGTTCTAGTGAGGAAGGTGGCTAGACACCAAGCAAGATTAAATACAATATCTGTCAAGGGGAAGATGGAATTTCCTGTAGGGGGTCAACAGCCATCTGGGATAATGGCATAGTATGGGCTCTTTAGTTATATATGCACCCAGTTCAGTGATGACATGACATAACTGGAAAGATGGCTTCCTAGATTGAAGTCAGCGGCCAGAGTAGAGGGTTCTTTTAATAGGATCAACCATCATGTGGCCATGGTGAGCTTATAAGTTGGGGCACATTAGCAAGTTGGCTGTGGTTTGACTTGGAGAGGGATGGGCTTTGGTAGGTTTATTTTCCTAAGACACAATATGCATGAATGACTACCTCTGACTTTCAGCCCAGATATATGAAAAGAACTGGCCAGGTCCTTAGCAATGTAGTGACCCTATATAGTCATCAGATAATGATTGTTAGAAACAAAGAAAAGAATGTTTTATCATATTTAATCTGTTATATGATAATGAATTCTGGACACTTTCCTCAGATTTAAAGAAGAGAATTGAAGCAATAGAGATAAGGTTCTACCAAAAATGCTGAGAGTACTGTGGACAGAACATGTGAGCAATGAGGAAGTTTTAAGGAAAATAGCAGCTATAAGGAAACTGATATTTACAATTACAAAGAGGCAACTGAAATTACTCAGACACATTATAAGGAAAATGGAATTGGGGAATTTAATGCTCACAGAAAATATAAAAGGAAAGCGAACCAATTTAATGATTTTGTATGATTGGATGGCAGAACAATGACAAATAAGGATGATAAAGCATCAATGATTACAGAGAGCAATAAAAAATAGAATATTATGGAGAGCCACGATCACTGAATGGTCATACATATTCAACCTTAGTATGTACTGTGTAAATTATAAGTCCTGCAATTTAGGTTTATGTTAGAAGTAAGAGTAAAGTTTATGCTTGATTGTAATGTCTTATTGAAATGTCATCTTGAAACAGTCATACATTTAAAAGGTTACTTGTATTGTTCTTTCTTTACACTTTTTCCACTTGTAGTTGTTTAAGTCTATGTTGACATGATAAAAGTCAACATTTTCATTATGTCGTTATTTTTTCTCCAAGTTACATGTGATATCCATTTTAGCTGTTGCTACTGTTGAAAGTCAACAAGTGATGTGTCTTCTGTTATTCGGTACAGTTCTTTGTGATCCTGTAGCACCAGATCACAGGGTTCAAGGAAATGTGGCCTTTACAAAGATCCATTAGTTTCACACACTAAAAGGCATTTTTAATCATTGATCTTAGAAAGCAGTTGTCTACAGCTGACAGTTTAGATATTTCTCAGCAGATTTGGTTTGATGAAAGTGTAAATCTGATGATTCTATTTAAGAAAATGATTTTCAAGTTAATGTTTCAGCTTTATACCAATTAATCAACCAGAAATAGTATGAAAAAAGCAATAATATATAATTGTAATGGAAACCATTTCATTAAAAGGAAACATTTGACATTCATTGACTGAGCAGCCAGTACTAATGGCTGGTTGTGCATTTCCAAATATGCCAATCTGCTATGGTGGCCTGCTCAGTCATATTTGAATTTCTTCAACACCCAAAAAGCCAACCTATGGTTTATACTACAACTATGTTGGGTGGACCTTAGTAACAGTTTCTGGTGTATAATCTGGTGTGATCAACAGTTTTAACAAGATCAGTATGCTTAAACTCTTGGTTGTAATGACTTGTAAATTAATGCCAGTGTAACCATCAACACTTTCTAAACTGTTCCACCTCCCCAATTTTACTCACAAGGTCTGTGTCAACTTCTCAATAGCCCTAAGATTACCATTAACCAACAATGTAGATTAGGGAAAAAAAGCTAAAATTTTAAGGAAATTTTATACAGTAATGGATTAACTTCATTATTTTTATTGAATATACGATAAAACACTTTTGGAAGAGAAAGTAACCCTGGCCTAAAGTGAGCTAGTAAATTAATTTAAAGAAGGCATGCAACCTTCAATTTTTAGGCGATTCTTTGAAATCCAAAAAGTCTCTGCAAACTTTTGGTCTTTAGTATACATCTGCATAAGGATATTTGTACATTAGAAAAAAAACATCAATTAAACATAAAAGACACTAAATGTCTGTTGTTTTTGAACAATACACGCATACATACATACATACAACCCCCCACATATATATATTACATGTAGGGTCAGTATCCTGACCTACAGCAACCAATTATGACCCTCCTTGCTAGTCAATTCTGGATCAGTTCTTATGCTGGTAAAAAACTGCTACTGGTCGTTGAAGTTGTTCCAATCTGTGTCCTGCTTCACCCCACATTGTTTTGTTTGATCAAGGAGCCAGCAAAGAATGAGTTGTGATCAGCAATTGTAGCACTGGTTCAATCATGGCAAAGCTATGTCACAAAGGAAAAAAATAAAAAATGTTCCTTGCAGACAAAATAAAAAAAAGACAGGAATTTCTTCAGGGTCTATTTTCTATTTGGTTTATATCATTCTTTGTACAGAAATATTAACACATCCCACTTTGAATTCTGTTGTGACACTTTTCTCAATTTAGATAAGTCTGGAACAAGGCTTAAGTCAGGAGTCCTCTTTGACAGCAAGTCACATGGGATTTGGCAGCTCCTCCTGATGTCTGGTCTCGTCTGCATCTCTGGCCAGTGACTCTGGAACTGGCTTTTGGTTGGTAGAGTGTTCTGCTGATATTGATTATTACCCAAGACTGGCATGGTGATTGATATGGTTAAGGGACACAGAGTTTCTCATATTTTCCAACAAGAGTTCTTTGTTATCTGGTTTTGGAAAATTAATTATCTCTCCAAATTTGGAAGATCCCTTTTCCTATAGGCAGCAGTCATAAGTAGCGACTCACACCAATAACTCTTTTCTCTTATTTGTGCCTCGTACCATTACTTCCCGATGGGTATAGGCAATTCCTTCATCCTTCTAGGTATTTCACTTACACCTGTCATCTCGTTTGTCATTTTGATAAATCTGGTTTTCAAACCATGCGGCATGGCTTAGCTTCTGGTCATTAATTAGAATTATTATTTTAATTTCTCATCAGCAAATTTTTCCCAGCCTGGTCTTGTTTATACAATCAAAAATTTACCAACTGTTTCCTCCAGTTATGTATCTCCATAACTTTTTAGTGTTATAGCACTTGTTTACAAATTCTACTTTTTGATAGGTGGAATAAATCAGTTTTTTCAATTCTGCCTTGTCTTTAAAAATTACCAAATATTATCTTTTCAATTGGCTTCCTTTTCCAGATGATCCTTAGGAGATGTTTTCATAACTTCACTTTAAGGCTGTGCCATCAATTATCAGTCTAGCTTCTTCCAGATGGCCTCTGTGGTAATATCTTTTCCCCAAAACAGCAAAGTCACTTTCCTCAAGCCATCTCCGCTTAAAAAATTGACTTTCAAAATTAAAAGCAATCTCCTTCTTTCACTCAGTTTGTCTATCATTCCATTCTTTAACCCTTTTTGTCTGCTTCCAAGTTTTATCTTAACCCTTTTCTTTCCATTTGCCAGTGTCACACACACATACATGTGTGTATGTATATATATATATATATATATATATATATATATATATATATATATATATATATATATAATTATTTTTTTAAAAATATGATTCCAACGTTTGATAAAGTTCTCATGTTTAAAACACAAGCCAAAAATTTCAATATAATTATTTGAATTAAATTGAATCAAAATTTTCTGTTCCATCTTCAAGAGTTTAAATAATTTTTTTCAATTCAAATTAAAAAATTTATTGAAATTTTAAAGGCTAGATTTTGAAATGGAACGAGAACTTTTATGTAGAGCGTTGAATCATATTTTAAATAAATAATTATATTTATGCTCTACTTTTGCATCAAGCACTATTTTTAAAAAATAATAACAAAAATACTAAAGAACTTTGGATTATTTGCCTAATGAGTTCTTTCCTATTTTCTATATATTTTACACACAGACACACACACACACACACACACACACATATATACATATATATATATATATATATATATACACAGACAGTGGTGGCATCCTACTGGATCACACAAACCAATTCTTAAAATTATGAAAGCTTAAAAAACCACTTGTTGGATTATCCAAAAGTAATCGTATATATTAATAACTGATGATCTACGTATTATGTAAGTTAAGTTGCTTGTGTGCACACCTAGTGAAACCATAATAGACACATGCTCCCCCTACCATTTTGAAGTTTAAAATGTGGCAAATCTTCTAGTCATAAATTTGATAGGTCTTCCATTGGAATAAATGGAAGTAAAGTGGAGGGAAAATATTAAATTTTCAAAATTTTAAATTTAAGAATGCTCTAAAATATTTTCTAAAAGCTGTGTAAGGAAAGCTAAACTATGGTGGATGCTAAGTGATGTAATTTAATGCCTAATAAACCAATGTGAATAAATATTATTACTGCTGTTGTTGAATTTTAAATTTTGAAACCATAACAATATTTTTCCTCTACTTTTGTTTATAAATAAATACATGTTGCAAAATAAAATCCTTATATTTACCTTGAAAAAGTTCATCTGAGCATGAAACACGTAGGTAAAGAAATGTTTTCCTTTTGTCTTTATTCAGATATTGTGTTTTTACACATATATCTTATTTATATCTGAATTTTTATACATATATCTAGTGTTCCAAAATTAATAACAATCGTCTGTTTTCATTAGACATTAATTTGAGAATTCCCACATAGCTTTGACATCCAATTCCAGCAGCATAGAGTCAAGGGCAGTGTGAGCATTGAAGTTGTTGTAATCATTACCTGTGGTGTTTGTCTGAGTCTGATGTGGGATCTTGTCAAAATTTGTGATGGCTTGTCAGTATGAGTGTTTTCCAGCATACTCCATCAGCTCATCAGTTTAATTGTATACTATTGAAATTTGGTTTTGATAAAATGTTTGAATTGTTTTCCTTTGGTTGTCATTTGTATCTTTTGTTGCATGCTAACTCACCAAACAGCTGTGTTATAGACAAGCGTATGGTTGCAAGAAAGAAATACGACAACAGTAGAAATAGATTTACGTGGTTTATTTCAACAGGAACGTAAGGGTTTAGGACAGCTACCTTGGTATGGTAAAGTTCATAAGCCGGCTTTTGGATCTAGGTCGATCTCTCATAGTAGTTCACACATGTTGACGGTGGTTGACGCTCTCCTGCTGACAGCTGCTAAACGTGACCGGTCTCCTTTGTGGCCACCTGTTGACTGACGCTAAACTTCCCCGTGACCCCTTTTATAGCATTTTTTTATGGCTTAACAGGCTCGAGAAAAGTATAATTAGGAGGGAAGCATTTTTATTAGACGAAAAATAAGCACTTTAAATATTATTTTATTTTTTGACCGGAACACGTGTGTCGGAAACATTTGTGAAGAAAGATAATGGTCATTTTGTGACGGGACTTTGTCCCGTTCACATCCGGTTCTCGCTCTTGAGTATTTGCCTGTAAATCAGCCGAGATATGTCATTTTATTTTATAACAGCTGGCATCTTGGTATTTGGTGCTACCCCAAGTTCCACCCATTGGAGTTTCAAAATTATTAGGTAACCAAAAGCTTTTTCTGTTTGTTTTATTTGTAGGCTATCCATTTCTTTTGTATGTATCTTTTACCTATTTTTTCTTTTTTAATTATTTCACCCCCAAGCAAGGCAGGAATGCCACAAGTATGCAGGGGGATTACAGAGAGTGAAAGTGAAAAAAAAACCTGTGTATAGGGGAGATTGAGGAAAGGATAAAAGATGAATGAGGTTTAAGATGACAGAAGATGGTGATTGCTGTTTCATTTAAATTTTGAAGGAAATTTTAAAATTTTTTCAAGGAAGCAAGTAAACGAAATGGAGTTCCACTATTGGTAAGTGCAAGAAAAGAAACTGTTGGAGTAGCAGTAGTGGTTACATTTAACTATTTCAACAGTAAAAGGGTGAGACCTAGATGCCAAAATTAAATTCATGTAGTTGGGGCACCAGGAAAACAGCTCACCAGAACAGTTGCCATGAAAATATTTGTAGAAAAGACAGAGGGAAGCCACATCATGTCTGTGGAAAAGCAACTGAAGTCAGGATTGTTTACATTGCAGATACCTTTTTGGATTTTGTCAGGAACCTTGAGATGAATAGTAGGAGATAGACTAGATATGGTAACAGTATTTAATGCATTGTTGAATGGTTGATTTGTAAATGTGCAAGATGGACTCTGATGAGAAAAACCTTCTGGCATGACATGATCCAGGTGCAGATGTATATTTTAATGGCTAATGTTAAACCTCAGATGAGTCAGCTTTGTTTTGTCTTTGGGAAAGGCAGGCACAAAACCTGTACAGGTGTGCCTGATTCTTCGAGATTCTAACATAAAATGCTACTTTCCATTATGCTTAAAGAAGAAAGTTGTGGGTTATTTTGATGTGTTTGCTTGGGAAGTATGCAATTTTGCCTTTATCTGAATGTATACATGTGGAGCCCCATATTAAATACATCTTCATAATATATTTTGTTGGGAATTGTTGAATGTAACATGACAGATGTTTGAATGTGGGACTTAGACAGAGAAGCTACATGGATGTTTACACTTTTGCAGTGATGAAAGAAGTGTATAAATCTATCTACTACACATAGGCTCAACACATTACTTCTAATTGAAATTCAAAGAAAATTTGGAAGAAATTCAAATAATACCAATTTTATGACTAATCAGGACCATTTCTGTGAACTTGAAAAACATTGCAACTTGATCCACTCAAATCCATAAGAAGAGAACTTCAAATTATCAATATCAGACAGAAGTAGATTTCTTATGTTCAGTCACTTTGTTTCAACTAAGTCTATTCATGTTGTTTCATACCACTTAATGAAGGACTCGATAGAGCTTTGGCCATGATTTAAATATTACATGATTTTAACTATGATTAAAATATTATGTGGCTCTGATCTTGATTTAAATATATTGTTTTAACCAGAATTTAAGTACTATAAAGATATAACCATAAAATTGTATAAAAAGTCATCACCTAGCAACAATGGAAGCAAAAGCAGAGAAGGCAGTAAAACAGAATCAAAAAAGGTTGTATCAAAATATTTCCAGATTTCTGTGTGATCAGAGAAGTTTACACAAAATGGTTTCCTTATTTGACTAAAATGAAATTTCATTCATTATTCAAGCTCTTGTCTTTCATTCTGACCAATACTTAGTAAAAACTCATAGTCGAAGCAATACAACAGAAGTTATATTCTTTCAATATATCTTCTAATCTATCAAATTACCAGTTTATCTGTTCATATCTATTTATCAGTCAGTTCATATCTATCTATCTATCTATCTATCAAATATGAAATCAACCAGCTGACAAATTTTATATTTATCTTAATCCTATTAATGCTCTATCTCTATCAAATACAGCTTGCCTTAAATGTCTTTTCTTTCAGACTTCCAATGACAGCTATTATCTATCTGTCTGTCTCTCTGTCTATCTATCTAAATATACCTTCCTTCCTGTCTCTATATGTATTTAATTAAATCCTTGAATAGTACCAATGAAAGATTTTTAGTACTAAAAAAGGTATATATGTAAGGAACCTTTTGGTAAACCCATCTTTAGAGATTAATCATTGGCAAAAACAATTTCTTTTTATTAATCTTAACAAGAACAACAAAAACATTTAGAGAATTATTACTCTAGGAGAACAAACTGGTGCATGATTAAAAAATAAAAATCATCTTCTAATAAATTTAGAAACCAATTTAATTTGTACAAATAAAACAAATAAAATTGATCACCAACATGAAAAAGCACCAGAAACAGAAAAAAAATGATTATTGTTCTCCCCCAAAATGAAGGGAACAGTTAAAGCTCTCTTTTTGCTTACCCTGGTAAGTCTTTTAAATTTGATTGTAATTGCTTCAACAATTCTGAGCATATGTCAAGAACATACCCTGTGTAAATACATCAAACCAATTTTCCTGATATTCACCTGAATACACTGGATTGTCAACCAAATTCTGGCCAATTGCAGAGTCTAAACTATGCGACTTCTACTATCTCATATATGATAGAACATGCTGGTGGATTTTTTGTGGGTGTTATGTTGGAGTTGGGAAAAACACATGTGTCCTGAAGTACCCACAACAAAAACAAGGGACTTGCATGTGTGTCAACTATGATAAAATGCAAAGAAACAGCAAGAACCAATATATGTACAAACAAATGATAATGTATTAACAAGAAAGGTATTTAAGTAACAAAGATTTTAGAGTTTGGTAATAGCAACAGACAGTACTCAACTGTAATTAAAGTTGAGTCTGACTCAAGATTATTAATTATTGTAAATATACAATAATTGTGGCACATGGCCAAAGAGGAAGTGGGGAGAGGCTGGTCTTCACTAACTATCCTAGACCTCGTTAATCACGATCACGACCCATTCATCCATTACAATTAATCCATTTGCCACAAGAACTCATTCATCACCATTCACTCCTACATATACCATAATACCACATATACACAGGAGTAACCTACAAAAACACCACATTATATAAAATCTTAAAATGACTAAATACAAAAATATATAAAAATTTCATAAAACATGAAATGAGGAGGAGGGAATGAAACCCGGAAACAAACTAAAATTAAACCAAAAACAAACTAAAACAAAACAGATGTTAGTAAGACCCATCCACCCCTCAAAACAATCAGAGTGGCTGCTGCATTCTGCTGATAGAATCAAGCAGCACACTCATTATTGGAATGGGGAGGGTAAAAATAAATGACGAAATGGGAAAAATCAAAGTCTGATCCAGCCGAGATGAAAATGGGGACCAAAAAAAAAACTGGGGAGGTTGGGAATCTCAACATTGATCATAACAAAAAAGAGTGTCAGGAACAGGCCAGGAGCAACACTTATTCACATTAACTAGGAAAACCAAGAGTGTCTAGCTTAACCAGTGGGACGGATCACAGGAAAGCACACCGTTGTGACCAAGTGGACTTAAAAAAGGAACTCAATGTTAGCCCCTTTTGCACAAACCAAGCTCATGACATTCACCCACCTTTCACTGAAATCTGTTGATATCAAACACTTTCTATCACTTTTGATCTTCACTTTCAGCTGATGCTGAAAGAATCTGATCAGAGCTTGATGAGAATAACATTCATATGGCAAGATTCCCTTCATCTGTGACATCCCAATCATCATTCGCAACACAGCTAGCAGCGTCAGAAACACCATTCGTTTCTTCCCAGAAAATGGGGGCGACACATTATCACACACATATGTGAGATCAATGAGCATGAGAACATTGGAGTGATACAAGCTGTCAACTCGCCAACATAATCCCAGAAAGGGCGCACATGTGGACAATGGTAGAAGGCGTGTGAAACCATTTCTTCTAAGCCAAGGTCACACCGATGACAGTCGAGCAAATCCACTCAGCCCCATCTGAAGAACCATTGAGAGATAGCATGTCCAGCCCATTCTGAAGAACTCACTGAGAGATAGCACGTTTAGGATCAATTGCCAGGTAAGCGAAAACTCAGGGTTACTGAGGTAACTTGCCGCTGGTGCCTAAGACCAGAATGAGTGCAACTTTGCCAACAACAAGCTGAGCCACTCACAGAGAGGATCATTCATGGTCCTCTCCACTAATTCACGATACAATATCTTTCGAGGCCATGAAAAGTCACTGGACCAAGTAAAGACCCTCAAGGTTGCTTGACACTCACAGAGGAAAGTTGACAGTTTCCTGGGTCTACGATGGTGCTTAGCCTAGGAAATGGAAGAATTGATAGTAAGGCTAGGGAAGACGTCCCAAACACTCCCCTCTAAAATCGAATCCTCAGTCAAAATGCAGCGTAGGAAAGCCAAACTACCAAGTGTGGCATTCCCAGCCAGCTCATGACATGGACACTGGACACAGCATTCTTTGCGGACCTTTGCCTTGCGCCCACCCCACAAAAGGGTGAACAACAAGCGCTCGATCACCTCCTGATGGTCCTTACAAAGAGGAAGTACAGCCAAGCTCTACCAGGGACAGCAATTCCACGTATGGCTGGACTTCTTGCCTCATTCCTTAGCTGGAAAAGGAGAGGCTCTAACTCCAAAGCGTGAGTAGGAGCGACTGTGGGCAACCCTGATGAACCAACCGAGACAGTGCAAAAGCATGCGACTGCTTCCCGTTTACCTGTACCACAGCACTGAGGGAGCAATACAGGAGGCTAATCCGCTTACAGAAGTCAGGTTGGAACCCGGTGGCCTGCGGAACAATAGCCAGGTACTGATGATCAACCCTATCAAATGCCTTGGACTGATCCAAATTGATCAACGTGGCCTCATCTTTTACTCCCTCTAGGATCATGATGCAGGTTGCTCTGAATTGTTCAGCCCCTCACAGCACAAGTCTGATCGGGTCCCAACAGACTCTCGGCAACTGACTGCAAACGCTTCCTCAGGATCTTGGCCAAAATCTTTATCTCTCTGTTTAGCAGAGTTATGGGCCTGTAATCATCTAATTCCCATCCTCCATCCTTGCCCTTTTTCAATGTGACCACCCCCCTGGTGATTCGACTAGGGATGGACCTCTGCCGAAATCAGTTGTTCGACATGGCAGTCAAAATCAGCACAAAGATGTGTGACAACCTCAAGTACAATTCATAGGATAAACCATAAAGTCCCAGAGACTTGCCACTGATGACCCTCTTCAATGCCAAGTAGACTTTGCCTTCCATGATCTCTCTCTTGCAGCTAGCCGCTTCAGTTGGTGCAAGTGAAGGAAAGTCAGCCAAATAGCTGCAAAACTCATCGCCACTGAGACCAGGCTCCTTGGTAAATTGGCTCTCGAAATGCCACCGACACACCTCGCACATATAGTCAGTTGAGTACGCCCCTCTGGGATTTTGACCTCACGAATGTAACGATCGGAACCTTGATGGATCTCTTCCTTGTGCAGTTCTGCACCCATGTTCACAGCTTCATTAGACATCTTGTTTAATCTATGCCTAACTACCTGATCCTTGTAGTGCTTGCTAGTCAAGAGCCTGCCTAGCTAAACTTATCTCTAGGTGATTGCCCCCAGCCTTCGCCTGGGACAGACTAACTTTAAGTGTCTTCCCCGTATGATGAATAGACAACAAAGTCGTTAGACAGCACATGTGCATCAACTTCACAAACAAAATGTGTCTCCTGGATCGCAGCTACATTTACGCTGAGGGACAGGAGATCATGAAGCAGGTGCGCAGCCTTATGCTGATCCCTCAAGCACCTCACATTGAAACTAGCTAACTTGAGAAACATTTTTTAAGTTTTGGTACCATAGTGAAGAGTTCATCCAAACAATTACCATGAAAGTATTTATGGAAAAGGCTCAGCGAAGTGGTATCATGGTGGTAGGAAAGTGGCTGAAGCTAAGATGTCAGGTTAGGACCAATAGTATTACTGATTTTTCTTTGGATTTTATCAAGAATCTCCAAATATATAACAGGAGCACCAGACCAGAGCATGGACAAATGGTAGACTATAAATATGCAAGATCAATTCTGGAGAGAAAATTGTTTAGTGAACCAACCAGCAAACTTAGCAGTGGATTCAATATAATTTTTCCACTTCATGTCAGCCAAGAATGTTAGCCTGGGAAGGAGCAATGAGTCACTCTCCTTGAGGTTAGCACAGGCTATGCTGATGGGAGGTAGGAAGGGGTCTCTCAGATGATTAATAGAGAGAAGTTTTGTTTTGGATGTGTTAAAATTAACATGTCCCAATTAACAACAGACAGTAGGTAATATTTTTAGATCAGCTGTCTTCTTGACCTTTTCAAATTGATCAGACTTACTATTGAGACTGAAGTAAATGGTCGTGTTGTCAACATAGATACCAAGTTGAAAACTGATGTCATCATGAAGGTTACATGAAAATTAATAACAAAATAGGTTCAAGAATAGATCCCTGAGGAGACACCTGCATTAGTGGCCATACAGGACAACATTCATTTCATGATTTGATAAGAAAGACTGGACCACTTCAAACATTTGTCCAGAAATACCATAACCTTTCAATTTGGAAAAAGGACTGGTATATCCAAAGCAACAGCTCAATTGTCACCATTCTTATCTAAAGCTTGATAATGTTCATAAATGATATGCTTTCAACAGATAGAGAGATGGAGACAAATTTAATAATGTTCCTTAATGATAAGACTTCTATTGATAGTGATGTAGACCAAGTGATTAAGATTCATAAATGATAAACCTTTAACTGATAGAGTGATGTAGAGAAAATTAATAATGTTCCTAAATGATATGCTTTTGACTGATAGTGATGCAGACAAAATGAATAATGTTCATAAAATCTTTGTTATTGACTGGATTTTGTTGGAATCTTTCTCTGCTTCTATTTATTTTAATGTACATCTTTTTTCTTAGTGCTGGATCAATTTCATTGATTATATTTGAATCTGATACCAATATTGACTGGAATGAGAACACAGAACAAATTTAAATCATTTCTGTGACTTTCAGATATCTTGATTTTCCTCAATGCATTCATTTACTAATCCAATGTACCTTATCTTGCCATACAGGCATGCAATGTATTTGTAAGTTTGATATTGACTCTAATCTTTTCCATGACAAGCACATTTTATCATGAATACTGTTACAAGAAATCTTTTTTATTACTAAAGGGTTTGTTTCTGGAATAAAATGGTGATATTATTTAAATCCAGGTATTGTACTTATATTGGGATAATGACTTTCTTTTTGTGATCAGATGCATCTTTACTGCTATAAATCATCATTATTACACCTTTAATATATATTCTTTTGTCTGTGTAAAAAAGACATCCTTCAGAAATGAGCATTTCATTGTCAACTGTTGCTTTTAAACTGGAATTAGTAGCTATGTTTTGATAATTCATCCTCTCCTATGGCATAAGTGTTTATCATGAGAAGTCGCAAAGAAATGGTGCTCTGCCTTGAGTTTGGGGTCATGTTGATGATAGAGAAAGTTAATGATTTAAAGTTGTTATATTGTAAAACTGTCTCATCATTAAAATACTTCATAATGCTGATGTTTGTAAGTTTAAAGTGAATGGTTGTGAACAACACTGAGAGAAAAACAATAAATTTCAGTTTGTGTTTTAAATGAGCTATGATATGGCACAATAATAGTCACATGTCAACTCATTCTTAATGCTCCTGTGATATACTGTGCTGTCAGTAGAAGACATAATTTAATCTTGGATTCTTCTTTTTTATGTGTTGTGTCCCCTTGAGACATAGGTGATCATGGCTCGCCTCAATTTCATTTGTCCTTTGTAGCTCTTAATAAATCTTGTCTTTTCATTATTTATCTTAAACTCTGTCCTGCCATCCATTTACTTAAGCTCATCATGTGCTGTTTTCCTCTGTCCTTTTGTCCACACTCTGAGTATCAGATTTTGCAAGCCCTCCTTCCTTATTATATGTCCCAGAAAGATTTCTTTTCCTGATGTTAAGTATGAGTTTTTTTTTGTTTCCATTTTCTCTAAAATCTCATCATGGTATCTGTTGTAGAGCAGTTTCACAGTGGAGGCTTGTATTTCACTAAGTCGGTCCTAAAAACGTTCGGCGTACAAAACGTTAGGAACTTGATATCATAAGTAATGACGCAGAGAAATCTAGTGGTGGTTGCTGATACTCTTAGTGTCCGACATCGACTCACTGACCAACTCACTACTACTCCTACTTATTATAGGTGGGAGAGTCTATTTACTATAGAATAGGTGTGTTCCAGTATAACAGTATCCTCAGCATCTTTCTGTAGAACCACATTTCTGTTATTTCCAGTCTATTTTTCATCTGTGAGGAAATTGTCCAGCACTCACTGCTATACAGGAGGACAGATATCACATAACAGTTTAGCACTCTTTTCTTTGTTTCTCATGAAGTTTTTCTATTTCTTAATACTCTGCTTAGTTTCTGGAATGCATCCTTGGTTATTCCAATGTGTCTTTAGATTTCAGTTTCACACTTTCTGTTAGTACACTTCCTAAATATTTAAATTTTTGTACAATTTGGGGGGTAGCAGAGGTGTATGCATACCTTTCTCAAGGGTATTTGCATGTAAATGAATGTAACAAACCTGATTGGAACTGCAACTCAACTCTCTGATTACCAATTCTGAGCCATTATCCATTACAAAATCTGCACATCCAAGCTTATAGTACCTGGTATTCATAAGTGGCCATCCATTTAGGTATTGACCAGGCTCAATGTTGCTTACTTTGGTGATCCTGCAAGAACCAGTGTTTCAACATGATATGGCTGTAAACTCTGGAGAGGCTGGAGGACATTGCATGAACTTCAAACTTTTTTTGGTAAGGGGGTAAATAGTTTTGCATCCACAGCTCATATAACAAAAACAGACCATAATTTTGTCTGGCTCCACACACCCACTTCCAGAATACCATCATCATAAAACATATTTTCTGACCAATCAAAAAAGACACATGTGGTTTTTATAGCAGCTGTTCTGAGTCACTGACTATAAAGCCAACACTGTTTTCATCCACAGGCAAATCCAACTGGGCTGATATTAGTGATAGACCCCATGGCAGACGAGTTTGGCCATTAGTAGTAACACTAAGGCACTTTCATCAACAGCAACACTTTTGGCCAGCAACGAAACCAGAAGCAACAGTAGAGACTAATTCTTGATTATAACAATGCAAAAATTCATGAATATTTCTCCCATGAGTCTATCTTGTTCACTGATAAATGTGTGTTGATTTTCTTCCACATGTCTCTCTGATTTGACTCTATATGTTTATTGATTTTCTACACATGTCTGTCATGACTGTTACCTCATGTTTTCTTAGTCTCCCACAAATGATATACGATACCTGATAAGAAGCAAACAATCAAACTTTCTAGATCATGGGACATAAAAACTTTTTCACTTATCTAAACCTTGTCTTATTTCCATCTGTTGTTTTGTCACTTCCACTGTTTTTTCTTGTCAACAGTAAAGCTGCCATTACACTTAAAGGTGGTAGTTTAGTTACTTCCATGTCTTAATGTTCTGCATCTTTTCTGTTTACATTCATAATACCAACTTTTTCAAATATTTTTTGTTCAATCTGTAGGGATACAAAAGGCAGTTATCTCATCAAGTACTAATATTAGCGTTAATGTAGCCATTGATACGCTAACACTGAATGCAAATATAGAAAGATGAGATACCACCCATAACAAACAAAACATTTGATAAGGCAAATACAAATTATATACACATATAAAAAAGATTTACACATGTCCCAAAATAGATTCTTCATATTTTCCAAAGGATGAGAATATTTAACAGAACAATGAACAAAGAAATAGCATACCAGCCTTATGGCCTTTGACTATCCATAGCTAGAGGAATCAAAATTACTTTTTCCTCCACATTAGGCTGTGCACATGTTGTCCATTTTCCATGTGTATGGACACCCAGGTGGTTAAGAAGGTATATACCATACCCCAAATGGAAGCAAAGAAAAAAGGGATGCAGAGTTCTCCTTTCTAAAGGGGTTGAACTCCCTTGTGCTCAACCCAAGGGAAAACAACTGTTGTCACTCTACACAGTAATAAAATATAACATCTTCTTATAATTCTGCTTGTTCTTCCATGAGTTAGCATGAATGTTATGTCCTACTAATACCTCATAAATAATAAACTATTCCATTTTGATTGCATGGAAGGACAGAAAAGGCTATGTGGTTTCAGTGAGAGAAAGAAAGAAGGAAGATAGTAGTGTTTATGTAAAATGAAAAAAAGGTATCAATTTCAGATCTTTTCATTTGTACCCCTTAATCATAGATATGAATACTGGTCATTATTTTAAGAAAAATAATGACCATTATTAATAGCTATGATTGTTATTGCAATATATTTTAAAATATACAAAAATAGAAAGGGATGACAAGAATGTGCCTTCTCACTGAACTTATTCAACCTATACAGTGAGGAAATTCTGAAAGAATTAGATGTCCTATCAAGATTCATTATTGGCAACTACAATCTTAACAATGTAAGATATACAGATGACACAGTGGTGATAGCAGATGAGAAAAGAAAACTACTAAAGTTCCTACAGAAGGTATTAAAGGAAATCAAGAAGAAAGGACTAAACATAAACTGGAAGAAGACAGAATACATGGTCGATAGAAAATTACAAATTGGAGATACCAAAATCAAACAAGTGCAAAAATTTGCTGTAGTGAACTTAGAGCTAAAAACCTAATTTGGTTGCTGATTAGGTGGCAACTGCTGCATATTGTCCCATGGGACAATGTCCTCATGGATAAAAGCATTGGTTTGTGAATTTGGTGACATAGTGGTTGTGAGTTCAATCTCTGGGTTGAGCAGTGTGTACTTGTACTCAGTAGGAATGGGTGAGTGTAATGGGAACTTAACTATAATGATAATGGACTCTTCATGACACTATAAATACTGCGCATAATACACATGGAAAATGGACAACATGTGCTCAGCCTAATGTGGAGGAAAAAGTAATTTTGATTCATCTAGCTATGGATGGTCAAAGGCCATAAGGCTGGTATAATGAATGAATGGTGTAACGAGTCAAGATAATATTAGTTCACTCTAAACCAGATGGACAGTCATTACTAACAACTTCAACTTCTTGTACTATATTTCTGTTGTAATATATCTTTGTTATTCTACTCTTGCGTTTGTGTCGTTCTTCCTTGGTTCTAACCTTGGACCATAACTGTGGTGTGAGGATATTGGACCATAACAGTGAGCAATAACTAAACAGTGCTAAATAAAAATGAGAACTAGATGATATCCCTAGACATGAGCAAGAACAGTCTACCCCCATACATGAAATAAAGGGCTCAGTTCAGAATTCCATATCGATTACGCAAATTGATATATATGACCGAAACACTGTTATAACAGCAACAAAGATGAGGACAATAGTCCAACTATAAATAGTGTAAATAATGATAATTTCTCACCCCAGAGATTCAGATAGAAACAGTAGAAAAATTAACAATATCAATAATGAAAGCCTGATAAAGGTCAGTGAATGTCAATGAACACATATTAACATGTAAAATGATAAAAATAATGATTTATTCAGGGATATGAAATCTTGTTTTCATGAAATATACATTTCTCTGGCCAATATCTTCTGTATTTATTTATAAATAAGAAATTATGCTGCACTTTTTTGACATAAAATCCTGAAACCCTTAAAACAATTTACAATCAATATTTTTAATATGGGTAGCTATTATAAGACAAAACTGACATATATAAGTTGCTTATATAAATATAGGTATATAATAAAAATTTGGAAAACATGGACCTTTGTACATGAAAAAATCTGATAGTTCTTACTTTGACTCTGCTATTATTTTAACTACCTTCACTTCATGGCAAAATTCATTGTTATAAAAAGTGATAATTAAAATTATAATAAAGCCTAAGCATATGAAAGTGAATTTATACATTTTCTTTGTTCTTGGGAATTGCCAATAAAAATAATAAACACTGTTTGTTTATTGGATAGTTGGCAAAACATCAGCTAATTGCCAATTGATTCAAACTTTATAAAATAGTAAATAATAAGGATTTCCCTATAGTTGGTTCACATTTTAATAATTTAGTAAATGTTTATAAATTTATGAATAAAAATTGTTTCATATTTATTTCTTTATAAATTGGTAAATGATAAATATTGCATTGCATTAGTTTTAATATAATTTTATTAGTTTTTAGACTTTTGTAAATATAAAATTATTCTTGCAATGCATAAATAGTGATTAATATTTTTTGTTGTAAATTCTCAAGAACAAAAAAATCTGATAAATTCATTTTTGTTATATGTTTAGGTTTTATTACAATTCTATTCACTGCTTTTTAAAACAATAAATATTGCTGAGTAGTGAAGGTAGTTAAAACAATAGCTGTATCAAGCAAAAAAAACATCCTTTTGACAAATTAATTCAAACTTTATAAAACATTTAAGAAGGATACAAAAATTTGGCTTTCTACTATAGACTGCTTCTTCTCTTTTTTATGGTGACTGTAGTGGAATAAAGGTCTCAATGTCTCTTGGATATGTTTGTTTTCTTTTTCTGGTCCAAAACTAAGTTAAGGTAAGTAAGCATAAGAAAGTTTAAAATGGTCAAGCTCAAATCAGCCTTGTGCTGAGTTGGAATGACCAAAGTACTTACTTCATGAGTGGGGCTGCTAAAACAGGTCTGAATGCTGTCATTGGAAAGTGAAAAGTTCTGTCCTTTCCAGAAGTAGGAGGGGGTCACAAAATTGTGTAGATGACCAAAAACCCATTCCAGTTCTTTTATTATTAGTACAGTATTGTGGGGCTTAGGGGTTAAAATGAATGGTTGAACATTAATAAATGATGATAATAATGAGGAAACACATAGATAATTTTAACAAAACAAGATAAATTTATTTGTGAATTTACATGCATACAGTAGTGTCAGTAGCTTGTTTCAAGAAAGTAAATCAGAATTCTTAAAGTAAGTAGTTTCAATGAATTGTCATGAAAAAGAAATGTTTATACAACAGATTAAATGATGTGACACAATATAATCTTCAAAAATGTTTAAGACAAAAGTAAAAGAGTTGCTCACCAAAGGGATATATGGTTTGCATATGTTTCAAAGTAGATGAAAAGAGATAGTTTGAAATACTTAGCTTTCTTCGATCATTGAGAGAAAATTCTGTGAAGTGTCATTTACTGGTTAGAGACCAATAATGTAATTTTACATTGGCGAGTACTTCAACGCTAGTTGCGAGGAACTGAAACAAAACACTTTTCAGACACTTTTCTCATTAATTTTACTCCTCATTTTATATCAAAAAGAATTTTGTATAGGCTCACTACTTTCTTTCCTTCTTCTTGGCTGACTGGCTAATTTCTATGAAGGCAATGTTTCATTGGTTCAAAAGCAATTTCACATAGGCTCTTGAATTTCTTTCTTTCTTCCTCAGCTCACTGGTTAATTTCTGTGAAAGGCAAAAATCTCATATAGGTTTGCGAATTTATTTCCTTCTTCCCTAGTCCTCCGAATTTGAAGGAAATGGGAGGAGGAAGTTATCATTATTTTACACTCACTAAACTAGCATTATGGGAAAATGTTTTTTTTTTCTTCATTATTATTTTATTTATTTATTTTCTTTCATTTTCCCATAATTACTTATCATTATAAAATATTGGAATGGTTGAATACATCAACTTTGCCTTTTGAAGATATGAGCCTAAGTAAGCTGTGTGGGAATCCTTGCTCGTAACACTCATGCAGAATTTTGGGTGCAGTTTTTAAAATCTGTTGAAAACCAAAATATTTGGGGGAATTTGAATTCCAAATACAGTTTTTTAATCTTTTTAAGAACAGCCATTTTTATTGCTATACTTTCTGAATCCTGATGAATAGTGTGCAAAGTAGAATTAGACTGGAAATAGGCTTTTCAGTGTAGCTTTGTCAATGAGATTGGAACAAGAAATAATTTAGAATGATATCGAAGAGCGCAATACAAATGTAAAAAATTTACAGTTATGTTTTATTGATTGCTCAAAAGCATCTAACAAGTTACGGCACAAGGATCTATTTGAACTATTAGGAAAACTAGATCTATTCAGAAAAGATGTCAGAACTTATACTGGGAGCAAACTGCTTGAATATGGATAGAAAAAAATGAGTTGGTATACAAAAATAGAAAGGGACATAAAACAAGAGTGTGTCTTCTCTCTAGATCTGTTTAACCACTACAGCAAAAGAGCTTGAGACTCCACCAGGATATATTATCAAGTGGGCACAATATTAATAACATAAGATATGCAGATGACACTGTGTTGAAAGAAATATACATGACCTCCTTGACAAGATAGTAAAGGTAAGTGAGCGACAAAGATTAGCCCATCGGTTGTAAAAAGACGGAAAATCTGTTTGTCAGCAAGAGAAAAAAAAAAAATTTGGAGATGTCAACTTCAAAGAAGTACAGATGTTTAAATATTAAGGAAGTATTTTAATGGAAGATGCAACACCTAAATCTGAAAACACATTGGATTAGTGAAAAAAATGCATTTTCCAAAGCTAACCCAAGTACTAAGAAACAGGAAAGTTTCATCAGATACAAAAAGAAAAAGAGTTCTGAATTGCTATGTGATATCAGTCTCCTTGTATAGTAGTGAATGCTGGACAATTTCCTCACAGATGAAGAGGAAACCTGAGCCAACAGAGATGTGGTTCTACAGAAGGATACTAAGAATTCCATGGATAGAGCAGGTAAGCAATGAGAAAGTTTTAAAATGATAACAGAAGATCACTTATACTCAGAATCAGAAAGAGGGAGTTGAAATTTCTTGAACACTTAATGAGGAAGGAGAGCTTGGAAAACTTAACACTTACTGGGCATATCAAGAGTGATAGGTGAAGACAACAGGCCACCAGCCTAATGGGCTTGTGTGAATGGATAGTTGAATGCTGTTAGGTGCTAGGAGAGATTGGAGTTTGTGTAGAGTCATGATTGCCCATGTCCTGAACGGACACAGTACATAGAAAATATAAAATATAAACTGAATTGCAATCCTTTTTTTTTTCCCTAGACAAAGCCTTATGATATCATATAACTTACATGCATTCGTTTTTTAAATCACCACTTATTGGTGTCCCTTTTTTGCTCCTCAGATTTCAGCAAGAATCCTGTTGTTACTTCATAATTTGATAGCATCAGGTGCTCTGATGTTGAAAACTCTTCAAATGTTTGTGCAAACTCTCAGGAATTAATGTCAGTAATTTGATCTTTCCTTGTCACCATTTTTGCTTTCATTATATCACTAAGTCTCTTGGGGGTCTATATACTTTGTAAAATCATTGTTTTCATTCAGATCCAAAACACATACATCAAAACCAGTAAATTTTCTTCTTGATTTATTTGCCTTTTACTTCTAACATCATCTAACTCTATCTTTTTTTCCAATATTTTTGATTTGGGTAACACCTGACTGATAAGCATTGTCATTTAAGATTGTCTTAGCAAGATCAGAATTATAGTATCCTTTATTGATATAAGCATAATTTTCTTGAATGTTTTCATGTTCTAGGTATGGTGATAAACTACATCTGGCAGCAAAGCCTCTGACCAAGTTATTGAAGCTTTTGAGGAGTGTGGACTCACCTCTTAATTGCTGTTATTCCCAGGTCCACTCTGACCTGGGATGGTAGCACCAGCTAGGGCCCCAGCTCTGGGCAAATAGTGAACTCCCAAGCAAAAGTCAACAGTACATTTTCATAATACAATTACCAACAATACATTTTTATAAAAAATTACCAATACATTTTTGTAGTGAAATTACCAGCAATACATTTTTTTTAAAAATACCAGCAATACTTTTTATCATCTACAAACTATATATCTAGCAAAAACATATGTTTATGTTGAAAGTATAAAATTATGTACACAATATCTGCAGTTGAAGGCATAAAATCAATTTTGAAATTTTATTTAAATAATCTATTTTTGTATCTATATATAAAATTCTGTGACTTTCATTAGCCTGTCATTCTCTCTGTTTCTTCTAAAATAGCCATACATTGAATGATCGAAACCACATTTTGGAGAGAAGTGCAAACAGGTAAGGGGCTACAAAGTAATGTTGGTTTTAATGGGTACATAGGTTAGTACAATAAATTTTCATTAATATTTTGGAAAAATTAAAAGTCTATTATTTAACATATAAAATACACCCATTTTAAAAACAATTTAACCTTTTGATCCATGACCACCACTTTACTGGTAGTAAAGAAAAATGATGCAATGGCCAACCACCAGTTGAACAGTAGTAGAGAAAAATGACTTAATGCCCAGCCACTAGTTGAACAGTGGGTAAACACTTGTAACTATTATTATATCTACCGTGAAACATTATATACCAAATATTTGTGAATTTTGACTCAGGAGCTCAAGCAGAAGAGTTAACATTGCTCATGAATGAAGGGCTCAAAGGGTTAATGATTAAAACAAACACATCATACTTATTATAAAACCCAGGTTGTGTGTGTGTGTCTGTTTTGTTTATATATTGGATCGGATTTCCTACATTTTTCAACCGATTTCAACAAAACTTCACAGGACTACATAAAATTACCTTGTGGTGGTTCTGACAGTGCCAAAAATTGGTAAACACAATTGTTTTTGCACAAAATCAATTTGAAAACACGATTAAGAGGCATCGCTGCCAAGAATGAAAGGAGGACAACTCATATCGAGTTATACTTATTATAAAACCCAGGTTGTTTGTGAGTGTGTGTCTGTGTTCGTTTATATATGGGATTGGATTTCGTACATTTTTCAACCAATTTTAACAAAACTTCACTTTTTTTGGCAGGTAATGTTTCTTATTGTCTTGCACACTTTTTTCTTTATTTTTACATTCAGAATGCTTTAAAAATTCCATTTACAAGACAATTGTTTATAATAAAATTCTATTCAATCGGTAGACTCATATCGATTGAAAAAAATGCTTTTGTTTGAGTTTGGGTTTGACCAATTCGTAAAAAAAAAAAAAAAAAAATACAAACAAAAAACAAAAAAAAACTAATTAAGACATACGTGTCCATCAACTTTAAACAATAATCTTTGTCAATTTTATTTTTCAGTCTTTATGATGGTTGATACTTGATCTATCTCTTACTGTTACATCCCTGGGCAATGCCGGGCTCTACTGCTAGTATTTAATAAAAATGCAGTATTGTTTTTTGCATATCTTTTCTTTAAGTTCTTATATATATTTAATTCTGTTGAAATATAATGCACAGCAGTAGCACAGTAAATATAAATGTAGTAGGGAGAGTGGAAATTGTAAATCTTGACAAAAAATGTTATTAATAACTTCAATAATACTAAATATTGGGACAATTGTTAGCATTAGCGTATTGCAAAAATTTTACTTTATATATAATTTCTGTCCTAGTTTCAGTTAACCAACAATATAATTTCCAACCTTCTAAAGGCAACTTGTAATCATTTTCTTCTGAGGTTTGAACAGTTCAAATCAAAACTTGTAGCATATGACAATATTTATTCATGATAGTAACATAACTTGCTATCATTTTATACTATGAATCGGATATGTCCCGGAAAGGGATATATTTGATCGAAGTAGCTAAGTGGTTTTGGCTACTATAACCAAGTAGTAAATAGTAGCAGTAATCGACTGGTACTCGTAGTCACAGGTAATAAGTGTAGACCAATAGAATAGCCAATGGCGTAGTCCAATGGGCGTCATCATAGACTTAAGCTCTGTTGTACCTACATGTCTGTCTGTATTTATGATGGACACCAACCAATCATATTCCAGTGAGAGGGAACACAGATATATACATATTCCATTATATCAGAATCAAAAAGGAAAAAAAATTTCATACTATAACAATGTAATCACAATTTAAACAATATTCATTTTAAAAAAATTTTTCTTGAATATTACTTGCTTATTTTTTACCAAACTTTGAAATATGAGACTTTGTGTACTTCACATATTTTGACTAACTTTTCAACCACTTAATGAACATCCATGAATGTTTTCAAATTTAAAAGTTTTGATAAACGAATGACATCCTCACTTTTCTATATGAACACGTGCAACAAAATAAAACCTACATTGCCTTGATAAAATCCATCAGAGGAGGAAATGTGTCAGCTAAGAATAGTTTTATCTTTTGTCTCTTTATTCATTTTGTTCCTTCACAGATACACTCTACCTGAAAATAACTTACACACATATATATATTCAAAAGAATTCAGTCGAAAAACAGTGAATTTTCAATATATATAATTCTATTCATGACTTTATATATATATATATATATATATATATATATATATATATAAATTTACTATCAGAGGTCTTGTTGAAGTTCAGTTAACAGAGCACTTTGATGATTATATCATGAATATGACTTGTGGAGAATTTTGCTTAATTGTACAACTACTACATTTGCAAAAACCATTTGTATTAAAACTGACATAAAAGACTTGATCTCATAGAAATCCATGCCAATTAACTGATTTGCAGAGGCAATTAGGATATTTTAAATCTTAGGTTCATTAACTAAGCTCTTAAAAGTTTTATTCCAAAATGATGAAAACAGATGTGTGCTGTAAGAAAATATACTTTTTTCTAGAGGTTTTCTCGTTAACTCTTTATTTAAACTTCCATTTCCAGTTAATTAACTTTTTTAAGAAAAGCTAGTCATGTTCTTCAAACATTTACTGAAAACATTTGCTATATGTTTTTCCTTTACCAACTATAGTAAGACCTCATTATACAGAGAATCATCAGCTGCAATGAACTTTGCATTTGCACATTGCCAACCATTATTTTACTCATCTCTCATTGGACAATCAGTGAATCTTTCATGTTCAAAGCAAATTTAAAACTACTTTGTAAAATATGTGGGATGCTCTGAAAGTAATGCATTCTATTTATTTCTACAGAGACTATAACATATACAGAAAGCATAGTAACACTCTTGGATAGGGAAATCTTTCAGCAATAAAATATTATTTTTTCACATAGTTGCCTCGATTGGATTTGCATTTTCATCACTGATGCACAAGAGCCTCTAACTGTGCTCATAAGAATGTGCACCAGAAAAGGCAGCTGATTATTTCAGCAGCAATAATGATGATACCACTGTCAGTAAAATGTTGTCTATGCAATCTGTCATCTTTCAACAGCTTGAACTTATGAAAGCTGGAAGACAATGAATTTTTAATTTTATGAATAGGTCTGGTAGAACAATCTAGACAAAATACGCAACCTGATCCATTGTCTTCAAACTAGTTTTAAGCCAAGCATTATCATATTGCAAGTGAAGGGTTGTTTTCCTCTCTTGCCTCAATTCAGGCCTTCTGTTATGATATGATTAAGACACCACATGTAGCAGATAAAAGTGTGATCTTTTCTCTCAATCTCAAGTCTTTCTGTTTTATGGCCAGCAGATGGGGTTTATGAAATGACACCCACATTTTTTTTTTTTTTACTAATGTTCACCTAATAGAAAGGCCCAAGAGCTACTCAAGGTAGAGACTTACTGTGTAGTGTTGTATGCACATAAGAAAGAGCAAGAAGTGAAGTTCTGTGGACTATGCAGGAAAGATAATGACTACTGTTAGACTTAAAGGGATCAAGATTTAATTAGTGAATAAGACTTCAGATTTCAATTAGAAACATTAGATGTATAGTGTGGAAGTAAACTTTAGAAGGAATCAGGAACTCTAGCAGTAAACAAGGAATAAATCTCTACTCCTGTTAAAAAGTCCAGGGAGAAGTGTGAACCAGATGGTAGGTAAATGAAAATAATTGAGGTCAAGTGACAGCAATGCTGATATTAAGAATTTCTGATTGCTGGTCTATATTAACAGTTACATTTGGGATAAAGGAAGTCTGTTTTGATCTTCTTTTGGTGAGTGATAGACTGCCCTTTGTGTAATTCCAAGGAGAATATATAACAAGGATTCATTGTATAATATGTTGTACTTTTTGTGGGTAGAGGGAGAGGGACAGCAAATACAAGGCCTGCCCTGGGCAGCACACACTTTAGCTATATCACTGGGTGATGTCATATTTTGTCACCAGGGATTTCTTTTCTGTTGTTTACAATAAGGTTCATCCTTTACAAGTCTTGGGTAGGTTACATTAAGAGGCAATTTGTGCAGATAGGAGTGAAAGATAACACTTAACCCTAGCCTTGAACAGGTTAAGATTATAGTGGTCAGGGAAAACATCCTCTTGGGAGTCAGTTTCAGAAAGCAGTGGTTTATGGGAAGAAGCTGTTTGAGTAGAACTTACTTCTTGCCAATGGAACACGGAGGGAATGTGGGTCTTTTGCTACTATGTAAGTGGCATGGCATGTCCTTGCAGTGAAGTTTTGAATTGGTGGAACAAAGAAATGTAATTCTTCCAAGGACTTTCTGTGGAAGTATTGATAAAGCAGTGAGAGGCTTGCCACATCTCACCTGTGGGAAAGAGGTTGGAGGGTAGAGAATAATTCATCTAGCACAAGGGCTTGGAGACACTTTTGGACTCTATCAAGGCTGGAGAATGAGATCTGGATAGCTCCTGCCCAAATACGACAGACATGCATTTGGTATTTTATTCTTGTGTGACCATCTTCATGACCTACCTATCAGAAAATTTACATTATCCCAATATTGCTAAGCTTGTTTTCAATGCAGTGGAAATTATGTTTAGCTCTATACACAATTATTATTTGGTTATAATTCATCAATTTGCATGGATGAACTGACTGAGGTACTCTACATTTTGTGATTTGATAGCTGTGCAGTGCAGCCCAGAAAGAGGCTTGGCAAACACATCACAATTTTATTCTAAGAAAAGTATCTAAAGTTAATGAGTTTTGAGTTCTTCAATTAGTTTCTGCACATTTAATTTAATATGTGACAGATTAAGAAATTAATGATGGAAAATTTGAAATGCCCCCAATCATTGAAGTTACTGGATGACAAAGTGTTAAATTAGAAATGTATGACCTGTGTTACACTGAGAATAATAATGTACTTACCAAGCATAAGACCAAATACATCAGCTTCTTGCTTTCATGTCAAATACAATCTTCAAAAATTTAAATGCAGCATCAGTTGTCATATTCTGAGAGGACAATAAAAAGAACACAATTTGTGTTCTTTTATTGTTCTCTCTCCTCAATAAAATTTTTCTCAGATTTTTCACTCTCAGTAACTTGTTGTGTCTTAGTGGTTTTAATGCCTTGCTTGGGGTGAAACGTCTTTAAAAAAAAAATATAACCAAATGTAAGAATCTCTAATGGTGGTCTCCTGGCTCATAAAATGGTTCTTTTTGTAAATATTTGTTTCCTTCCATTTTTAAGAAAAATGGACATGATTTCTATGGTTTATTTGCATTTTTGTTTTTTTACAATGATGATTACCTTGTACAAGGCCCTGGGGCCACTTGCGTAGAGGGTTTATTTACATGATAAATATAACAAAAATGATACAATAGTATTAAAATATCTTAGATAAAGCATTGACATTATTTAATGAGTCTATTAAATAAAGGTATATAGGAACTGATAGGTTATAAGAAAGATTTTAAATGCATGCCTAGATGGCATAGAAGAGAGTTCCGAACAATTATCATGAAATATCTTTATAGAAAAGGCAAAGGAATGCTATGTTATGGTGGTGAGAAAGTAGCTGAAGCTGAGATGCCAAGTCAGGACTAATAACATTCCAGATTCTTCTTTTGATTTTATTAAGAATCTTTAAATATGTAGCAGAAGCACCAGATCATATGTGCCAGCAATATTCAAAGCAAGAATGAATGGTAGCCTTATAAATATGTAAGATAGATTCTAGTGAGAAAAATTGTCTAATTAATACTTAACAAAATATCAGTCTCCTATACATTTTTTTAATCATATCACCCCATGTAGAGTAGTAAAGCCACTAAGACACAACGGGTCACTGAGTATGAAAGAATAAGAAACATTATTAAGGAGTGAGAACAAGTGAAGAGTAATTAAGAAGACAAATATGATTGACATTGCATATAAATTTTTGAAGATCAAATTTGGCTGGAAAGCAAGGAGCCAAAAGAGAGTTTCACAAGTGCAAAAAAAAGAAACTGTTAGCATAGAACTTATGGTTACAGTGAGCCAATTCACCTGTGAATTGATGAGAGCATACCACTAACCTAGTACTGTGCTTAAATTCATAAAGTCTGGGTACCATAGTGAAAAGTTAATCCAAACAATTACTCTGTTATTTTTGACAACATTGATAAACAAGTTAATAATAATGGAAATGCTTTATCTACAATATTTTAATACTATTGTATTATTTTTGGCATATATTTTTCTTTGATTATGATCAAAACCAGAAAAGATATGTTATAAAAACTTATTTTTTGATTAATTGAATTGAATCATGATATCCTGGCTGATTCAATAAGAAAGGTTTCCAAGTATAAACATTGTGAGTTCAAATCTTCACTGCTCTCTTATCAATGATGAAATAGTTATCTAGAAGTTTTGATAAAAGGCAGCAAATATAAACTAAAATAAAAGCAAGATGAATCCCAAAAATTAATAATATTTATCAAAATTATACTGAATAGTACAAAAAAAATAATGTTTTAAAAATAAGACCTAAATAAAGAGCCATTTCACTTGGATCCCCCTCTGTAATTTGAGCACAATAAGAACTGTAACATTTGAATATATTTTTTTTTCATACTGATGGGGAGTGGCTGACTGGTTGCAGACTTTGGAAAGTTGAGTAATTATATTTCCATGTTAACTGTTACTTTAGGCAAGCCCATCATTACTTCTAGTATATTTGAATTTAAGAATCAGAATGACATCCAGATGTAAAAAATTCTATAAATTTTTTGCTAAATTTTTCCGGTAAGGAAGATGCCTTGTGAAAAGATTTTGCATGAACAAGGCTGACAAGAATGTGGGATTTGAAATCAGTTTCTTTAATGTTTATAAATGTACTACCAAAAATATAACTTTAAACTAAGAATGAACCGCAGATATTTTCACCTATTGAACCACTTTCCAACAGACTAAACATTTGCAAGCCTCTCACTACTCTGCCATTATTTTCATGGCAAGTGTTCTGACAAGCTACATTCATTAGTTCCACCAGTTCAGACCTTTACAGCTAAGACCTGTCATGCCAAATACACTGAAACAGATCTCCTTTCTTTTCACATTCCATTTGTAAGGGGGGACATCCCATTCAGACATCTTCTTTCTAAGAATCACTACCAGACACGCTAGAAGATGCCTTTCAATGACTACAATCTTAACTTCTTCAAGTCTTGGATCAACTGTTAGCTTTCCTACATATCCTCATAATCTGCACTTCTTACCTCTTCCTCTTACATGGATGCGTTGGTGGTGTAATGGGTAGCAGCTTGAAATGAGAAATTGGGGAGTTGAGTTTGAATTCCAGTCAGGTTTGTTACATTCACTTGCACACAAATACCCTTGGGGAAAAGAATGAATCTATCTCCTGACTCAGCTATGGATTAATTAGTAGAACTTGTATCTGGAAAAATCGTTGTTATTCTCAAAAAATTGTTAATGCAATATTCACTCACAAAAAAAAAAGAATTATTCTTATAATCTAGAATATGTTTTGGCTTTAAATAACCCACAAACAGTTGATAAACATTAAAAAACAAATAATTCCCCTGTATAACTGTTTCCATGGCAAATGTTTTGATGAGCAACATTCATTAGTTTCACAAAATCAGACCTTTACAGCAAAAACCTGTTATAAAATAAAATAAGACATATCTCAGCTGATTTGCAGGCAAATAAACTAACGAGCGAGAGCCGGATGTGAATGGGACAAGGCTCCGTCACAAAATGACCATTATCATTGTTTACGCATATTCCCGATGCACAAGTTCCGGTCGAAAAATAAAATAATACTTTAAAGTGTTTCTATTTTTCGACCAATAAAAATGCTTCCCTCCTAATTATACTCGCATCATTTTTCGAGCCTGTTAAGCCATAAAAAATGCCATAAAAGTGGTCACACAGGCAAGTACACCAAGCAGTCAACAGGTGGCCAGGGAAGAGACCTGTCACGGTCAGCCAGCAGCAGTCAGCAGGAGGAGCGCCATGCCAATCAGTGAGAACTACTATGAGAGATCAACCCAGACCGGGAGCCGGCTTATGAACTATACCACAAGTTAGCTGTCCCAAACCCACATGTTCCTATTGAAATAAATCACGTAAATCTATTTCTGCTGTTGTCGTATTTCCTTCTTGCCACCATACGCTTGTCTATAACAAACCTCTCATACCACGTACACTAGGATGACTTTTCCATTCCCTTTAAATTCTATTGGTAAGAAGGAAATTCAATTTGGATAGCTTCTTCCCAAGAACCACTACTCTGTGAAACAGACTCCCAAGAAGATTCTTTCTTGATTGCTACAATTGTAATCTTTTCAACTATAGGATCAACTGTTATATTTCCTACATATCCTCATAATCAGCACTTTTTACCTCCTATTATTTTCATACAACAACCTTATTTAGTAACCTTCTACTTTGAAAGTACTCTTGATCCTTGTATTTGGTGAATGATTGCTATAAAAAACAAAACAATTGTATACTCTGTACTTCATATCTCTTTCTCTTATGTTCATACACCATCCTTATTCTGTAACCTTGAAAGACTCTTGGACCTTGGTTTGGGTGAATGATAGCAATATAAAAAACAATCCTATGGCCTAACTACTAGATTGGTTGTACAGATTAGTCATGACAAGAAAATATAAATGGCTTCAGTTGAAGAGTAATTTTCTTATTTGTTTGGTCACATTACTTAACAGATGCTATTCAATTTATCAACATATTAAAAAGGTTATTTAAAAACATACAGAAGTATTAGTTACTATTACAGTGATAAATTTTATCTAACATTTACTTTTTTTGCACAACTTAAATTGAGTGGTCTATTTATAAAAAACAAGGAAGAATTTTTTAATAATTTTTGAAGATTATCATTCATTAGATCTTTTTCTACCTGCAACATTTGCCAGAAATGAAAAAATATTGTTTTATCATTTTAGAAAGGGGAAGGTTCTGTTCATATTTTTAAAAGAGTCTCAAATTGATCCCTGACTTCATGAAGAGTTATCTGAACTTTCAAATGTAAAGTTTGCAATTGCTTACATCATTGATAACTGTATACACTTATGAATTGGTAAAAAGAACATCAATAGTATACAGTTAATAAATAATGCAAAAAAGTTTTGAACTTAACATTTGTTAATAAAATCAAAATACAGGCAACTCTTTAAGAAGTAAAGGATCTATTTGACACAAGACTCTCAATAAGAAACTCTCTTTACAAAATAGATCAATGAAACCTGATCTACAAACTGATTTCTTACAAAGAATACATACTCTATTTATAAAAATCTATTGTAAAAAATCTTGTTGGTATTAAATAACCATTTGAAGTTGATGTGCCATAAAACCAAACAAACCAAACCAATCAATTTGATATTATATTTATATTAAGAAGAGGATCCCTCGTTTAAAATGTTAAAATATCAATATTTTTTGAGTTTGATGTAAGGAAAAGTCTAATGAATGATTATTACAAAAATGAATCCCCCAAAATTCTTTCTTATTTTTTTACGAGGAAATCAGTTAATTTAAATATTGTCACTTCTTTTTATTAAAAAGACAAAACTAATTTTTTATGTTATTGATTATTCAAGTATTTTTTCTATATTTGATGTGCAAATACATGGGCAGATCCAGAATTTTGAGCAGGGTCGAGTTCAAATGGAAAAAATTATGGAGGGCATAGTTGGTAAATGATATTTTATATATCAAGAACAATTTTAGGGAAATCTATGGCTAAGTGGGAAAAGTTTCCATATGACGCATTTAGTCCTTTAGTCTGATGAAGTCCTAAAGGATGAAACATGTCACACAAAAACTTTTTCCACTTTGTCATAGATTTCCCTAAAATATTTAATAATCAATGTCTTGGTTGGTTGTTTGGGGACTTTCTGGAAGTATTTTTTTTTCATTTATATTTGAGTTGTTACTTTTTGGCATGAGAATTGACAAATCTATCAGATATAAAAGTTAATCAAATAAATTTACCACAGAATCAATAAAAAAAAAAAACATTATAAAGAATAACATAGAAGATATATCCTATATTTTAGATTAAAAAAAAGTCATAGATTTTTGTTTTTTTATAATTACTTGTGATTATTTCAGATCCCATGTGTATTTGTACCTGAAAAATTGTTAATATTTTTGGTGAATATGATACTGAAATGATAAATTCATTATTAACTAGAAATACCTGTTTGAATTTTCTGCTGACTCTTCTGATTTCTAAGTTAATGATTGAATAAGTTCCGTGCATGTTTATCACGATGAAATACCCATGGAAATTCCCCCCTACTGCATCATTAAATATTTGAGCTTATGAACTTTAACAAAATATTGCAATAACAATCATAAATATGAATGCATGTGATTATTTGAAGAAGTGGGTACAAATGAAAAGAATAAAAATTGACAAGGTTTTCAATTTCTCTCAGACAGATATTAAACACATAAGAGCTTTATCATCCCTGTCTTCTTTCTTTCTTTCTTTCTCTAAAATCAAACAGTGATTTGATAGATCTTTTCTTCCATTTATCTTTGTAATCAATCAGGAATGGCCCATTGTTTATCTTAGGTAATGGCAGGGCATAACATACATGCAAGCTAAGGAACAAATAGAATTATAATATGGCTATTTGTATCCTTGCTGCTTACTTACCAATTGAAGAATGTAAAATGACTTAAGTGTTTCAATAAAAAAGAAACATTAAGATAATCATAAATGAATAATGAAAATACTTGATCTGAAAAATCCAAACAACTTGATGCTGCATTGACTTTCAATTGGTCTTATTTCTCTGTTAATCTACATTTCTTTATTTTCATTCTCTAAAGAACAGAAAAATAAAGCCAGGTTGTCCAAGATGAATAATTTTCATTATATTAATTTTTGACTAGTTTATCTTTCATCTTATTATTGTTGCTATTTATCAAAATAAAATGTGCAGTAGAAATAGCTCTCACATACACCTTCCAGAAATTCCAAGATATTAGCTAGATGAAGACACTTTTGCCACTTATGCCTTACCATTATGTGGGAGGTATCTCTGCCTCATCCTGTATATCTGTGACTTCACATTGTTTTAGCTTTATTCCATAAATAAATACTCAAAAGAAAAAATAAACCAAGTCTCTGGTACACAACATACATTCACCCCAAGATGTTGAAGATCACAAGCCTCACCATGCAAGAATCCAACCTCAGAAATGTTTCAGCTCCTGACATTACATGTACACCTGATCTTTATTCTTGTACTCTTTAACAACAATAAAAGTTGTTTTACTCTAATCCTCATTATGCTTTTCTCTCACTACCATATGCTTAATATAACACCATTGTATTCATGTTTAGATGTATTCTTCTTATTCATTTCAGTCCCAAAGTAAGTGGGACTAGCACATAGCATAAATCCAGTTTTCCTCCAGCTATGGTTTAAGTAGCAGAGCAGGCAGGGCTCTTTTGCCTTAAGGTGGCAACCAGTCTAGGAAAAGGAAACTCTGAATTCAAAACAAGCCTGAAAAGGGATGGGCTCTGTTAAGCTATCTTGCTTTAGATGCACTACAGCTGTTATGGCTAATACATGTGTCTCCTCGACATACCTACATAATGGGTTACAGGATTTGTGATGTGACAATATATGGTTGTTAAAAAAACTTAGGTTTCACAAAAACATTAATCATGCACATCAGTTACAAGGGTCTGGGAATCATGTTGAAATCTTTCAATTAATTTCAGATTAATTCTTTTTCTACATTTTTTGCATAATTGACATTGTGCTGAAGGCAAGTGAGAAAGAAAGAAATTTCATGATTCATCGGATATTAAAGTTATCTGAAGTTTTTTCCAATTTAAGTAAATATGAGTTCATGCCTCTGTATGCCATCTTCCGTATATTGTTTTTTATATTTGTAATTATTGTTTTTGTTTATATTTGGGTCAGTAGGAAATGTTTTGAAATGATATAACCTTCCAAAATCCAATGTAATGTGATAACAGTGGGAAATTGCTGAACAATAATGTCTTTTTTTTGTTTCAAACAATAAAAATTATCTTGAACTGATTTTTTACTGTTTAAATAATTTCATGATTATCATGATTTTTCTAATTAAACTAAAAAAGATAATTTACTAATTGTTACTAATTATACTATTTTTTATTGACAAAGATAAGGTGGTGAAGGTATATTTATTGATGCTGTTGGCTAAATTACTATTTTAAACTGAGAGAATAATAGTGGCTTACATAGTTACTATGTCACTTAAAATAATTTTATAATTATAGATGATAGAAATCTCTCTCTCTCTCCAAGCTCCTCTGAGTATCATAGGGCCAAAGACTCACCATCTTGTTATGATTTCTATAGCAAATAGGTTTTTACAGGGAGAAGTTACCATCCCAATGCATAACTAATTTTGAATTCACAGTTGTCTTTCTCCTAGACTAGTTGCCAGTTAAGGCTAGAAAGGCCAGTCTGCATTGCTATTTATCCTATAGCTAGGTGGAGAGGAGATGGATTCACACCTTTCTCAAGAGTATTTATGCAAAAATGAATGCAACAAATTTGAACTCAGCTTACTGATTTCTTTTTCTGAACAGGTCTCATCCTTTTACAGTTGAAATTGCTAGATGTATATAAACAACCAGGTGGAGAGATAACCACAGAGAGAAAGAGAGACAATGAGAAACCACATCTGAATGTGTTGCATGAAAAAGTAAGCAGTTATTTGCTAAGACATTTTTCTACTCTTTTTTACTGCAAGATGTCACCAAAGTAACCACACTTTCAACAACTGACAACAAAATGATGACTACTAATAAAGTCTGATTCAAACTAACAACTAACAAGCCTAACAAGCTTTTGACAACCAAAACTATAAAGGATTTGCTCCTACTGAAGTCATTCAAATAGATTACATTATTTGTTTATATCTTTAATTCTGTTATTTTGAAGTTTTTCGAGTTTTCAAATAATTTTTACTATGATCCTCTGGCATTCTCAACAAGGTTATTTTTTTTTCTTAAATTTTTGCATTTTAATCTTTTCACCAAGTAAATGGAGTATTCACTTTGTACATCATTTAAGTTAATTTAATAACTTATAAGACTTGTGAAAACCTAAGCTTAAGTTAATACCTGTCATATACTTATCTGGAAATGTTTGCAAGTATTTTAGAAACTCTTTGCCTCAGGTATCAATTTAAAACATGTGAAAATGAAACAGTTAAGACTGGCATCATATGAATAACTATTCTACAAAAGTTTTTGATATCATTAATGGATATATTTTGGGCTATGATTGGCAACTATATCCTTGTAAGCCAGTAGTTTTGTTTCTCTCTTGGTGCCCTGTAAATGTAGAACTATTTAAGAGTGGAGATATATTTATAAATATCCATTTTATGAAAATTTCTTTATACCTTTACTGGATGTATTTTGAGGCATGGTTGGAAATTCTGTACTTGGAAGAGAGTGGGATTGTTTCTCAGTAGGTGCCCAATGAATTTAGAAATGATTGTAGATGTATTTATGAATGCTTATTTTATAACAAATTCATGATATTACTGGATATATTTTGATCCATCTGTGATTGGAGATACTATTCTTGTAAGGTAATGGTTTTGTTTCTCATTAGCTGCCCCATGAATATAGATATATATATGAGTGTAGACATATTTACAATTGCCCATTTTATGATGAATTCTTAATATCATTGCTGGATATATTATTTTCTATAATTGATCATACTATTCTAGTAAGGTAATAGCTTTCTTCCTCATTGGGTGCCCCATAAATGTAAATGTATATATGGGTGTAAATATATTTATGATTGCCCATTTTATGACAAATTCTTCATGTCATTAATGGATATATTATTTTCTATAATTGGGGATATGTTTCTAGTAAGGTAATGGTTTCGTTTCACATTAGGTGCCCCAAGAATTTAAATGTATATATGAGTGTGGATATATTTAAGATTGCCCATTTTATGACAAATTCTTGATATCATTAATGGATACATTATTTTCTATAATTGGAGATACTATTCTTGTAAGGTAACAGGTTTGTTTCTCACTGGGTGGCTCACATATATAGATGTATATACGAGTGTAGACATATTTATATTCTTGATATCATTAATGAATATATTATTATCTATGATTGGTTTGTTTCTCACTGGGTGCCCATTAATGTAAACCTATTATGAATGCATGTTATTTTTGGGTTTTTTTAAGTATTTCACCCCATGCAAGGTGGGAGTGCTACTAGGATGCAAGGAGTTACAGAGTGTGGGAGCAAAAGAAAAGAGGTGTGATAGAGGAAAAGATGAAGAGAAGGATGGGGAATTAGATCAAGGCATCTGAAGATGTCGATTGACATTCCATTTGAATAATTGAAGATTATAGCTATCAGGGAAGCAAGTAAGAGGAAGGGAGTTCCACAGATGGGAAGAAGAGACAATTACATTTAACAGTTTCGACAGTGAAACGGTGGGACTGAGATGTCAACCTAGTAGCATGCATAAATTCATGCAGTTTGGGAACCAGTGAAAGTAGCTCATCAGAGCAGTTACCATGAAATTATTTGTAGAAAAGACAGAGGGAATTGATGGCATATCTGTGAGAAAGTGACTGCAGATGAGATGCCAGATCAGGACCAATTACATTGCATATCTGTCTCTGGATTTTGTTGAGGACCTTGAGAGGAACAACGGGGCTTCCAGACCATATATGGCAGCAGTATTCCATGCAAGGGTGAATGGTTGACTTATAGATCTGAAGGATGAACTCAGGCAAGAAAAACTTTCTGGTATGACACATAGAACCAACTTTCCTTCTTGTAGATAAAGCTATTGATTCAATCTTTACATTTTTAATGAATGTATTTTAAAGACAGTGAATTTGTTTCTCACTGAGTGCCCCATGTATGTAAAACCATTCATGTATGCAGACATATTCATGAATGTCAAGTTTATGAAAATTTCTTTACATATTTGATGGTTGTATTATGAATGCTGTGAATTTTTTTCCCCATGAATAAAGATATGTTTCTCTTATAGTGTGTCAAGTTTGATAATTGTTATGGGACCTTACCCATAATAACATAATGGACTATTCCATACATAATAAATACTGCACCTCAAGAGGAAGCAGGGAGTTCAGTCTGAAGTCGGGTGACCGGCTGATCGGTTGAACTTTCTGCCTTTGGGGGGGTAGGAATCCGAACGAGGCTACGCCAAAGGGCGGAGTCTCTTTTGGGGAGGTAAACCGACCCTGAACCTGTTTATACAGATTCAAAGGGCATATTTTTGGCCGAGCCCACGGGCTTGGAGATCCCATGTTAAACCGGCCTTGTGCCACATGATGCCCTCGTGAAGGGGGTGACTAAATACCGTTCAGTCTGAAGTCTGGAGTGAAGTCCGTCAGAGCAAGTTAGTCAGTCAAGTCAGAGGCAATCTGAAACAGAGTCACGTTCAGACAATTACTACTAAACTTGATTGTTCGTACTAACATTTTCTACTACTCTATATATATTCCTGTTTGTAATATATCTGTGTTATTCCATATCCGTGTTCGAGTTCTTCTTTATTGGTTCTACCTTGGACTATCACCGTGGTACAAGGAACCAGACCATAACAATAATAAAAAGACATATAAAAGATATGTATCAATCAAAACCATTTTTATTGACTTACACAAGTTAGGGCACTCTGTGACCAAAAAGTTTTGTTTTGACATTGCTTAACCGTCATCTTACCATTTCTGTCGCACTGAATGAACTTTGTGGGATCATCCTTGCAGCCAAAATAGAGGAGATTAACATCAATTATCTTTTGATTTACAGGAATTTTTTTGCATGGATTAATTACATTATTACATGTAACAATATTGCTTTGACTCTTCTCACAGTCTTGACGATTATAGTTGAATATAAATCCGTTCATACATTGTCCAACTTTTGGATTAGTTGTTGTGGCTCGATCACAAATAATAAACCTAATAAAATGGAGAAGAAACAATGGATATTATTAATATAAAACCCCCAATTCTATTATTAATAATAAACCTAATAAAAGGGAGAAGAAAGCAGTGGATATCATGAATATAAAATCTTGATTCTATCATAAATAATAAACCTAATAAAAGAGAGTAGAAAGATGTGAATATCTTGAATATAAAAACCATGATTCTATCATTAATAATAAACCTAATAAAAGGGAGAAGAAAGCTGGTAATACCATGAATGTAAAAGCCTTGATTATATCATGAATAATAAACCTAATAAAGGTAGAAGAAAGCAAAGAATATCAGGAATATAAAAGCTTGATTGTTGATAAGCTGGTAGTTGGAAACATTTTGAACCCTGGTCGACAAGTATACATTGACAATAGATCAGTAGATAAATCAAACAGACCACCTCACCAGAGTGCCCCAGAGTTGGTAGGAGCTGTACAAGAAAGGAGCTGAACCTGTACAAGTAGGGTGCACCACTGTAAGAAAGTTGAGTGAGAGTCAGGTAGCCAACATCCACTGACAAAGTGGGTGCTTGGGTGTGAAGAAGACACTGTATTTTGCCAGGGTTGTTGAGCCTCCAGTATCAACAAGAGGTGTAAAGTCAGTTGTCAAGAATCGTGAAGGTTACCAATCTATTGACCTGGTGTCAGTACACTAGCAGAATGAAAGCTGGGAGTGAAAAACAACTGGAACAGATTAGTGATCATGCACCTTGGCAGTGAATGCTTCCAAACCCTTATTGATTGTAATCTATCTTGATTTGCAATATGGTGACCACATTGTTGAGAAGATTCCACCATTGTCACTAACCAATTAACATCAATCTTTTTCAAGTGTGATCCACTGACGGAAATCTTAACTGACAATGACACAGGTTTCCCATGTGGGCATTCAGAAAATTCTTCACTGACTGAGGTGTGAAGCTTCAATTTCAATGTGCTTATGTACTGGCCAAGAATGATGTAGTTGAAAGGAATCAAAGACGCATTAAAACCATTTC
Source organism: Acanthosepion pharaonis (assembly GCA_903632075.3). Lineage (NCBI taxonomy): Eukaryota > Metazoa > Mollusca > Cephalopoda > Sepiida > Sepiidae > Acanthosepion > Acanthosepion pharaonis. The sequence continues at coordinate 430,620 of CAHIKZ030001509.1, read as the reverse complement.
TGCTAGAAAGCAACGCTCCTTACCAGAGGCAGTCTAAACAAAAATGAAATGTCATTGACATTGTTAAATGCAATTTATTAGTAATATAATTTATTAGTAATATATTATATATATATATATATATATATATATATATATATAATAATAAATTATATATATATATATTACTAATAAATTATAAATATATATATATATATATATTACTAATAAATTATAAATATATATATATATATATATATTACTTATTAAATTATAAATATATATATATATATATATTATAATAAATTATAAATATATATATATATATATATATTACTTCTGTAAATTATAAAAATATATATATATATATATATATTGCATAAATAATAAATTCATATATATATATATATATATATATATAATAAATTATAAATATATATATATATATATATATATATATATATTAATAATAAATATAAATATATATATATATATATATATTATAATAAATGATTATAAATATATAATATATATATATATATATATATATATATTAATAATAAATTATAAATATATATATATATATATATATATATATATTCCTAATAAATTATAAATATATATATATATATATATATTTAAATAAATTATAAATATATATATATATATATATATATTTAATAAATTATAAATATATATATATATATATATATATATATATATATATATAAATTATAAATATATATATATATATATATATTACTATAAATTATAAATATATATATATATATATATATATATTACTAATAAATATATATATATATATATATATATATATATATATTACTAATAAATTATAAATATATATATATATATATATATATATATATATATATGTGTGTGTGTGTGTGTGAAAAATTGATAAGGCAGTATGTGACAAGGGTATTTTTATATTGGGTGGGCATACACATAAATATGCATATGGGCTGAGGACAGAAGTTACCCAGTTGAACTGACTAAAAAAAAATGTAATGCTTTCACTGTTTTCTGTGTCACTGCAGATGTAATCATGAGAGTGAATAAAAGTTTTGATGCATTTCATAAATCTCACTTGTGACATCACATGTTACATACAAGGTCAACTGAAGAGTTCATAGGCTGACCAAGATATAAATGTAAGTAGACACACCAGTTGGTAGAATAAAGACATGCAAGTGTACCAGAATACAACAGCTGGTCAGCCAGCTGTTGGATTAGTTTAAAATTCATTTCATTGAATTTTATATGCAAAATAGTATCTTCAAAAATTATATCAGTATTATTTATTTTTATTTACTAATGTTCACCCAATACAAGACACAAGAGCCACTCAAGGTTGAGGTAACTGTGTAGTGTTGTATGATTGTAATAAAAGCCAAGAAGTGTAGTTTATGCAGTTATAAAGGAACAATAAGTTAATATTCAACTTGAAGAGGTCATGATTATAGTGTTTGGGAAAACATCCTGCCTGCTGCTTGTTCCAAAAAGCAATAATTCTTGGGAAGAAGCTGCCAAAGTAGAACTTACTTCTTACTAATGGAATACAAAGGGAATGAAGATGAGTCATTCGTGTATACATGGAATGGCAGGTCCCAGCTGAAAAGGTCAAGGCTGGTGAAACTAAGGAACATAGCTCATCCAAACACTTACCATGGAAAGAGCCATAGTTGCCAGAGGCTTATAACATTTCATCTATAAAAAGGAATTGTTAGATGGAAAATAATTCATCACCTACAAGGTCACATGGATGTTTTTGAACTCTATCAAGTCAGGTAAGCAAGGACTGAACAGATATGGCAGCAACACTTCATGATTGGTCCAATCTGAGTCTTGTAAAGATAGACTACAAAAAGGAGTGCTAGATACTTACTGATGTTATAAATGCACATATGTTTGTGCAAAAGAACAAACAAAAAAGTACTGGCAATGAGGCATAAAGAAAAGTAGACAAAAATTGTTAATATAACATTCTTTGTATTTCCAATATAGAGGATGTGAGCATATTGTCTCTTTGTGGGCAAGGGAAGCGACTTGAAGGAATGATAGGGTTGATGGGGCCTGCAGTTGGTGTGAGTGTCAGGTTGGCTGACTGAGAACACTGGTGGTAATGTTGACAGCATGCTTATTTGCCACACCTCTGTTATAGTGGTATGAGCAGAAGTTTTAAAAGCAAAATGTGATGCATCATGACTTTAATGTTTTTTTTACCTAGGTGACAACATTTGTGATTGGCTCCTCTTATAGTCTATTTTATATTTTTTTCAGTGGATTTATTTTGTAAGCCAAATCTAATGCTCGGAACACCTGCACATAGGACAACTTTTTAAAATTTTAGTTTTGCTTTCTTAGCATTCACATCTGACCAACATGCAGAATGAGTCAGAAAGAGATCTAATTTGAAGCAGAGTATTACACTGAGGTCAGTAAATCCTTTTATTCATGACCACTAACTGATGTACTATGTTCAGTTTAATTCAATGAAGTTATTTTAAGCCCATACAAAAGGAGCAAATAAAAAATTTGTTTTCTAAAGTTGATTATGTGTTCATTACTTATTTATTGTCTATTTTATGATAATGATCAGTGTTTTATGAAATCTAAAGAATAATTGCAGAAATTTAACTCATAAAACAAAATTAGCATTAATGGAAATGTGCATGAAAAGTTTCAAACATGTAAGTTCTATGCTAATAGTTTCTTCTCTCGCATTTCTTGCTTTTGGAACTTTCTTCTGATTTCTTGCTTTCCAATCAATTTTGATCTTCAAAAATTTAAATGCAATGTCAATCATCATTTTCTGTATCCTTGAACCATGTATTTTATTGTTTGCTCTTTTAATAATGATTTTTCTCTGATTCTTTCCATCTCAGTAACTCCTTGCATCTTAATAGCTTCATTGCTTTTCGGGATGAAATGATTAGAAAAAAAATTGCTTAGTAGAAGTTAATTAAACCAAAGTAGGCATGAAACTTAATAATCATTAACTCCAGAGGGTGGCTTCAAACTTTTGACCTATATACACACCTATATACATATACATGTACATATATACATATACATATATACCTATATACACTCATACATATATACAGGACACCATTCGCTAATGTGTTAGATAGTTTCAGTATGTTGAAATTACTAGATGTAACCATAAGTTCTATGCTAACAGTTTCTTCTCTCACACTTCTTGCTTTTGGAACTCTCTTCTGGTTTCCTTTTCCAGTCAACTTTGATCTTCAAAAATTTAAATGCAATGTCAATTATTGTCATCTGTATCCTTGAACCATGTTCTTTTATTGCCTGCTCTCCTTAAAAGCAATTCTTTCTCTCTAAGCAACCACTTGTGTCTTAGTGACTTGCTTGGGATAAATGATTAAAAAAAAGTCAATATAACCAATTGTTTGACTGTACTGGCCATGTTCAACAGCTAATCATTCCATTGTGTGCTCTTTCCTAGAACCCTTAACTAAGGTCTACTCAGGGTAGTTACAGTATAAACCACAGGCTGGCTCAGTAGGGGTTGAAGAAACACAAATGTACCTGAGCAGGAATCTGCAGCTGACAAGCATATTTGAAAGTAAGCAGCTATTATTATTAGATTTATGGAATGAACTGTTAGAATTGATTGTCAGACATGAGGTTTCTTGAGGGGTTAGTTTCTATTTTCCAGCAGTTTATGCAGTCCAGCAATGACCAGGGCTAAGAGTTATTGGATTAAATATGTACACAGCTTTGTTGGGGTGTAAAATTACATTAAGTTGATTTTTCATCTAAAAGGAAGGCAATAAATTTTACTCTTTAATTCTTTAAAATTATCTCTCCTCTCCTTCTCTCTATATAGCTTTGCTTAACTTTGTACAATGCCATAAGAAGGGAGCATCTCATGAGAATCAAAATCATTTAACTAACAATGGTCAGTGAGACAAGCCTGGTAACTATAATGATGCCAGAATATTCCTTTTTCTTCTCTAGTTATAAATTTGTGATGCTCTAAGACATTGACAGTGATTAACTTTTTTCTTTTTTACTATTATCCACCTAATTCAAGGCCCACAAGCCACTCAATGTAGTGGATTACAAAATGAGATTGTTTGAAGGGCATACAGTTCTGGTTTCCTAACTCAGGATGAGTGCTGAAATCATCATTTTGAGCCAGAGACAAAGTGACAATCTATGCAGTGGAAACATTTCTCCTCACCTGCTCTAAAGAAAGCCAAGGTTGTTTCATCTGCAGCTTTTTTGGATGCAAAAGTCATTATGTTTATTGACTATCTTCAAAAGGGTCACACCATCAATGGAAAGTACTAGATAGAATTTGGCATTGTAATGCTATCATGTACCTGCAGGAAAAGGGTTTAACCCCCAAGCACATTCATGTTGACATGGTTGCTACATTAGGGGATGATGCTCCAGTTTTTTCATCAGTATAAAAGTGGGCAGCTGAAATTTGGAGGAGAATTTTGAAGATGATCCAATGTCTGGACATACTGCAACAGCCATGATCAAGGAAAACAAAGTGATGGATAACAAGCGATTGACTATATATCAAATAGCCAATGCTATTAGCATATCCCCATGACAGAGTTGAGAATATTCGGCACAGTGAACTTGGCATGATGAAAAGTTTCCACTTGTTGGGTGCTATGTCTTTTGACATCTGATCAAAAGTGCTCCAGCCTGATCACATCACGGGAAAATCTGACATTGTTTGAGCTAGAGCTAAAAGGTTTCCTTGAACATTTTGTAACCTAGTATGCATGTTGCATTCTTTACTTTGAGCTAGAGACAATGTAACAATCCATGGAATCTCTCCTGAACTGCTCTAAACAAAGCCAAGGTTATTTCATCAGCAGGGAAGGTAATGGCCTCAGTTTTTTGGATGCAAAACTTATTGTGTTTATTGATTATCTTCAAAAGGGTCACACCATCAATGGAAAGTACTATGCTAACTTGTTGAGGCAGTTACAAAAGGCTATCAAAACCAAATACCATAGAAAACTGAAGAAAGTGGTCTTCTTTCATCAGGACATTTCTCCAGTAGACAAATCTTTGGTTTTAATGGCTGCTGTGCATGACTGTGGCTTTGAACTGGTTGATTACCTTCACTATTCTTCTGATTTGGATCCATATGGCTATCATCTGTTCCCCAACATGAAAAAAAATACACTTGACTGTTATCTAGTATTGCAGTGATGATGACATATCTGCTATTGATGAATTTTTTCACCAACAGGATGAAAGCTTCTTCACCAATGGGATCCAAGCACTCCAACACATGAAAGACATGTGCAGACTGCAAGGTGAACAAATGCTGAAAAATAAACCTCATTTGGTCACATTCTATGAGAGTATCTTGGTCAGCCTATGAACTTTTCAGTTGATCCTCATATATCTTAAGAAAATCTACCTGTTTTTCATGTTATGCTTGAACAAAAAGCATGTTCTTAATCCTGCTTGATTGCATGGATTTGTAATCATTGGCTCCAAGGGTTGTAATGGGATATTTGGATCTGCACCACTGGGTAGAGTACAGAAAACAGGTGCAGATCCACAACTGTTTGCTGTATTATCAAAAACAGCACCATTTTGACATGTTCCACTACAACCAGCGGCTACATCAGTACACACCAAGAATTTATGGTTGTCACCTGGGTGACCAAAGACAATCTGATTGTTTAGGACAGCATTACGAGTACAATGCATATCAACCATTCCTGGAAGATAAAGGAAAATTTTATCAGTAAATGATTTTGAAGAAATATATATGCAAGAAAAATAGAAATAATGTAAAATTGCTAATCAATTAATTTTAATATATGAAGGATGAAAGTAATTTAAAAAAAACATGTTTGTAGCTAAACAAAGAAAAGAGTATATTTAATTTTATCAATAACTAGCAACATCAATACTGAATGTTTTGTGAACTAATTCCCTTTCTTTTACTATTCTATACTACACAGTCATTTCTATCTATGAGAGGTTTATGGCCACATCACTCTGGATCACTGGAGTTGAGCAATGTCAAGCCTGGTCAGTACATAGATGGTTGATTGTTTGGGAATACCAGGTGCTTACTTGGCACCAGCTAGGATGTTTTCGTGGTGTAATGTATAATGGCTCAGAATTGTTAATTGGAGAGCCAAGTTTCAATTCCAATTGGTTTCATTATATTCACTTACAATCAATATTCACTTACTGAATCAATCAAATTTCTATGCCATATTTGCATATGCCATAAAATAGCAATAAGAAATTTGTATATGCCATAAAATGGTATTGAGAGTTTTGTATATGTCATAAAATAGCATTGAGAGATTTTCATGTGTCATAAAATGTTATTGAGATTTGTATTTGCTATGAAATGGCATTGAGAGATTTGCAGATACCATAAAATGGCATTATGATATTTTCATATGCTGTAAAATGGTATTGAGAATTTTACATATGCAATAAAACAGTTTGAAAGATTTGCATCTGCTGTAAAATGATATCAGCAAAATTGCCATAATTGAAACAGTTCAATAAGATTAAACATTTTGGTAATTGATTTTTCATACCAAGCATGTATATGAAAAATCATTCATACCATGCTTTAAATCATTTCATACCATGCTTTATCCTTACAAAAGTTAGATTAAACCAAAAATGGAATTCTGCTCCCATAGCTGGGCTGGAGATGCTCACTTTCTGGCCTTGGTGGAATTCAAAATCCTTTATGCAATCTTGTGAGTGAAGACATTCTCTGCTCTGTAGCTTCTTCCCAGAGACACAACATTGCCAGCCTATCAATACTCTGTCATTATTTCCATGGCAAAATTTCAGATTTCAGAAAAATTTCTGGCTTTAATTTACCTGCAAAAGGTTGATAAACTGTACAAAATGAATCAATCAAATTTCTATAACAGATTTGCATATGTCATGAAATAGCAATAAGAAATTTGAATCTGCTTTAAAATGGCATTGAGAGATTTTTATATGCCATGAATGGTATTGAAAGATTTGTAGTTGCTTTAAAATGGAATTGAGAACTTTTGCATATGCTGCAAATGGCATTGTGTGATCTGCTTATAAAATCACAATGAGAGATGTGATTATACCATAAAATGATATTGAGATATTTTCTAAGCTGTAAAATGGGATTGAATATTTGTATATGCCATAAAATAACATTTAGAGATTTGCATATGCCATAGAACAGTAATGAGAGATTTGCATACACCATAAAATGGCATTATGATATTTTCATATACCATAAAATGATACTGAGAATTTTACATATGCCATAAAATATTATTGAGAGATTTGCATATACTGTAAAATGATAACAAACTTTCCATGATTGAAAAAGTTTAATAAGATTAAACATTTTGGTAGTTGATTTTTCATACCGAGCATGTATATGAAAAATCATTCAAACCATGCTTTAAATCATTTCATACCATGCTTTATCTTTACAAAAGTTAGATTAAACCAAAAATGGAATTCTGCTGCCATATCTGGGCTGGAGATGCTCACTTTCTGGCCTTGGTGGAATTCAAAATCCTTTATGCAATCTTGTGAGTGAAGACATTCTCTGCTCTGTAGCTTCTTCCCAGAGACACAACATTGCCAGCCTATCAATACTCTGTCATTATTTCCATGGCAAAATTTCAAATAAGCTCAGGTCTTCTAGTTGAGACATTTACAACTATGGCACATCAGGTTAATTACACAAAATCAAATCATCCTCATTTCCGCAGTATTCTAAATGTAAGGAGAAAGGTCCATTCAGACAACTTCCCCCCCAGAATTGCTGTTTTGTAGAACAGACTCCCACATTGATGCTTCTCTAAACACTATATCTCTTCAAGTCAAGGATCAATTGTTATCTATTCTACTTATCCCCATGATCTTTGTTTTATATCTTCACTTCTTTCATTCATATAGCATATCTCATTGACTTTAAACATTTTAACAGTAACTCTCTACCTTGACTAGCTCTTGAGTTTTGTATGGGTGAAAGTTTTGTAGTATAAAAGGTATAATGACACAATGATAAGCCCAATAGGATAGCAATAGTTGGAATCCTGATGAAGTGTTAAATGAACAGGACAGCAAAGTCAGAGATACTACAGCAAGACATGAGGATCTATAATGTTTCTTACATTAAATAAAGCATACAAAATTCAATTTTTTCCATTCAAGTCTTGTTATGCCCCCAAAATGTCTTATTCATTTTTAATGATAAAATTTAACTTTTTTGTTTAAATTCAATAAATAAATAGTTATAGCATTCATCATCACCATCATCATCCTTCGACCCCCCCCCCGATGATTGGTCAGAACTCCATTGACAATCTTTTTCCACACTGTTCAGTCCTGTATTGCTGCCTCAAAATCCCCAGTGTCCAACCCTGAGTCCTGAGCTATGGTGTCTGGGAAAGTTAATTTTTATGAGAAGACACTTCCAGAAGGATACCATAGTAGTAATGATATGATTTCCTTGTTCACTCAGTGGTAGTGGCTGGCAAATTGTAATCGTTTTTGTTTGAGCTTATGAAAGATTGGTCTCAGCTCTTCCTAAACTGTGTAAAGTGTTGCATGGGATCTCTGGATTTTTCTAAGTAGATTTGTATATGTTCCATCCAGTTGTCTTTGAAGATGAACAAATAATGTCCAAGTTTCTGATCCATACAGTAGGACTGGTTCAATCAATTATAGCATTAAATAAAATTATATTTTCAAGATGTTATAGTGGAACACACCTATTCTATAGTTAATAGACTCTCCCACCTATAATAAGTAGGAGTAGTAAGAGTAACAAGGGTTCACTCAGTGGGTCGGTCAGTCAGTCGATGCCGGACGACAGTTAGTCGGATACTAAAGTATCAGTGACCGCAACTAAATTTCTCCGCGTCATTACCTATTATATCAAGTTCCTAACATTTTGTACGTCGAACCTATTGTTAGGACCGACTTAGTACAAATACAAGCCTCCACTGTGAAACCACTCCATAACACAAGATATTATGTTAAAAATATTGTGTTGCTTACTTCTTGTTCTCACGTGTGGTGTAATTGTCACTCAGAATGAGAAATCAGAGAACTGATCTTGAATTTCAGTAGAGTAGAAATTTCATTAGAAATAGGACGGACTATATGCTTTAGCCTGGGTTGGCAACCAGTCAAGGAGAAGGAAAACTCTAAATTCAAGCATGTGCATGTGGTATAATGGATAGCAGCTCAGAATGAGAAATTGGAGAAACAAGTTCAAATTCCAGTTGAGTTCATTACATTCAGTTATGAACAAATAACTTTGGGAAAGTTATGATTCTCGCTCCTCTCTCCCCACCAGGTATAAGTTAAATAGTAGGACTTATCATTAGAAAAATCATTGCTTCCTCCTTCAAAAATAGTGAATACAATATTAACTCACAAAAAATAATCATTTTTACATTTCAAAGTATGTTTTGATTTTAAATCATCCACAAAGGTTTGATAATCCATATAAAGCAATGAATCACTTACACCCACCAAAATGCTTATCTTGTAAGCACTTGCAAGCCAAAAAATGGCTTCATTTGAATAATCAAGGAATTTAATTACAAAGTAATCAACAGAATAATTAATTATTTATAAAGATCACAAAAAATGAATAATTAATCAGTTAATTTTAAATATTATTTTAAAAGGTGACTATGCATATTAGCTATCTCCATTAAGCTAGAATCATAGAGTTGCCCAAGATATAACTCTGTAGATATAAAGATGGCTGTGCTGGAGAATTACCTTGAAGGACCATGAGAATCAGATTGGCATAGCCTTAATTTGTGCATAAGATGAGTAAATTGTGAGCAAAGTTAACTATATTAGCATCAGCATTGGAATGACATGATGCATATGTCACTGATCCAGACAGAGGCTGTGTGCATGTGCAAGATGTTAATTTTCTGGCTTGCCAAAATGAATAAAGGAGGTGAGTGTTTGTTGGGACAGCAGTAAGTTTTTGCACTCAGCACAGTTCAGATTTGTGTGTTGTGGTGTGTGCTAAACCAGTTTCCTTTTGCAAATATTCTAGTGTCTGTGCTACAGAATAAACTGTAAACTAGAGGCTATTTAGGCACCATTACTATGGCAAAGGTACACTTAAGCAGAAACATAATAAAGCCATTTACTGGCAAGGGAGATGTGGTAGTGTAGCTAAAAAAGTTGAGGCTGTTGGTGAGACATTAGCAGGTGGATGATGTGGCGAGCTTGTTGCCATTATATCTGGAGGAAGATGTATTGGCTCTCTACATGGAGATGACCAAAGCATATACATCAGACAGAGGCCTGGTTGAATGAGGTGTTCACTGATTGCGTGTTCATAGCCTACAGGAAGCTGACAATGGTCTGTTAGGCTGGCAAGGAGGAGGAGGTTTATGCCAACAGAATCAGGCAGTTGGTTGGATTGGTCGGGTTCCAGAGAGTTGGGCTAGAAAGGCTCACTAAACTGACTTTCATCACAGGGTTTCCTGATGCCATTTCCATTGGACTTCAACAAGTGCCAAACACTGAGACCCTGCCGATAGGGGACCTAATAGTGGGTGCAAGAGTGCTAATGATGACTGGTAACCAAAGCCAAGATGTGGTCACAGCCCACCTCACAGTAGTACCATAGTTCCTACCATGAGTAACCCAGTGGCAGTGTAACCTGCTACAGGTACAGCAGCAAGGGTCACACAGCAAAAGTCTGCTGAAACTGAAGAACACATTACTACCAATGCAGTGTAGTTGGGCACTGGCCCCAGTATTGTTCAGGAAATGGAACAACACATCAACACCAAATTTCTCCACCACCAAGATGTAAATGCAGTGCTCCCAGAGATGTACATCTATGTTGATGGGATGCAGTGTTCAGTGTTAATTGACACAGAATGCTCACAGTCAATAGTAGATGCAGAGCGGTTCCAATGCTGGAAGAAAGCAAGGGTGGAAGTCTGGACAATTGCAAGTATGTCCCATGCATGTTGTTGTGTTGAAGTGGTCACCATATTCATAAACAAAGGCGATTCTGCCAAGATCAATGTTCTGGTGGTGTGTAACAAACCACTGGAATTTGACTTGCTGTTGGGGATTGATGTGATAAGAATATTGGGAGGAATCATTGTTGGGCCAATAGGATCAGTGTAGATCAGTGATGGGAAAATTATTATGTGTGCAGCCATGATTTCACCACTACCTTCAACCATCAGAACCGAACATGGAACATATCATGGAAGTAGTCTTGAGGACAACACATCTGAAAGACTGCAAAATGGGGTGTCAGAATATCTGGTAGCCACAGAGATCTAAAAGGACTATGAGTGGGAGCTCCACATGTGGATAGACAATGGTTGGCTTGTGCCATACCCAGAAGAAAAGCTAGGGCCTCCCAAAGGGTTAATTCCTCTGATGGTTGTACTGCAGCAGAATAAGGCAAAGCTACATCCAGTGGTGGACTACTGAGAGCTCAACAATCACATTGATACATTCACAGCTAATGCAGAAGCCCGTGCAGCTAAGCTACATGAATGGCAACAGAAAAGTTCCAATGTATCTCTGCTGAACCTCAGTGGTGTGTTTCTTCAAGTACATGTCCATGAGATGCTGTAGCCATTCCAGACCATGAAGATTGATAGGAAATGGTACTGCTTGACACGTTTGGGGTTTTGGCCTAAATGTAGCATCTTATAATGAAGGCCATTGTCAGCACAGTGATGTCACAAAAGAAGCCATAGAGCATGTGACATCAGCTTACATCAATGACATCTATGTCAATGAAGATGTGCCCATGACATGCATCAGAGAACACTTGGCTCAGTTTGGGCTGGAATACAAGGATCCAGAATGGTTGGAGGACAGCACATGGGTGCTGCGATTGACAGAATGGAATGTGGTGAACTACGGTGGAAATGAGAAAGCATGGTCCCAGAAGCTCCAGCATCATTACACAATGCCCCATGTTCTCCTTGTGTGGGAAGCTTGTCTGACACCTCCTGGTATGTGAGTGACTTCATGTGGCTTGTGAAATAATCAAGAAGAGAGCCAGTTCAGTCACAAGGGACTGGGATGATGGGGTGAGGGACACCCTTCTTCAGCATATGATGTTTGAGGCTGTTGATGCAGTGAAGCGAGATGAGCTGGCTCATGGGGATTAGTGTGTGGACGGCCAAGAGCTGAGCATATAGGTTGGTGCCAGTTCTTTATCAAACAGAGTAGCATTGGAGAGGCATGGAACAAAACTGGAGGACACTTGTTGGCTGTGACCTAAAAATGATATATCCAGTTCAGCTAGACATAAATGCTAAAAGGCATCAACATGGCTCTCCAGTTGTAGGGCAAGGTGCTGCACATGAAGATAGACTCTCTGTGTGTACCACTAGGTATCAGACATTCTGACTGGGAAGACACAAGTGTGTATCTAGGTAGCAGGTGAGATACATATCAAGAGGCAGTTGGTTAAGGAGTACAGGCTGACCATGGACATGATGTTGGTTACCTAAACTTTAAACACAGCCAAACAGCTGATGAGTGTGTCGCAGTGGTGGTTTAATGTGATGAAGAAAAAACCTAGGCCACTGATTGGTGCTGTTCACGTGGATGAGTTGGACATGGGCCAAATCATGTCTATCCACAGAAGCAGTGGCCATCTGGGAGTATGGAACACCATCTACTTTGCCAGGAGAGTTTGTCCAGCAACAACAAAAGCAGCTGTTAAGTCAGACATATGTGCATGCAAAGAGTGCCAATCTGTAGACCCAACGCCAATCCACTGGGAGAAGGGAAACTTGGAGATGAACAGGAACTGAAAGAGGTTAGGAATGGACATCACATATCACAGTGTCTGGCATTTCTTAACACTCAGCCCATCATGTTTTTTCATTTGGAAGCAGTTGGCCAGACAAGACTCGGCAAGTGTGATTTGATAGCTGGGGTCAGTGTTCTTTGAGCGTGGCTCCACTGCACATGCTCCTTATGGACAATAATACAGCCTTCTACAGCAGGGAGTTCAGAGCTTTTGCACATGAGTGGGAAGTAAATCTGTGATTCTGTTGTGCATATACCCCAGCCAAGAATGGAATAGTGGAGCGATCTCACCATACAGTGAAGTGAATTGTGGCTAGGATGTGCTGTTTCATCTAGGAGGCTATCTACTGGCACAACATGACACTGTAACAATGTCCTCAGCTCCTGAGCACAGCCCTTACCAGGTCAGAGATCATGTATAGGTCATGGTGCTGTAGATTCAGTGTACCACAATGTTTGGCAGTGGTCAGATGACTAAAATAGTCAAGCCACAGTCCTGTCTAGTGGACAAAATTTCCCACTACATGAAGGATCTGTGCCCAACTGCTGTGCCACCACGTTCTTCAGAGAGCGGATTGGAAAGTCTGCTTCATAATAACAGAGATGCGGAGTCAGAAAGTGCCACCACCAGACTGCTACTTTCGTGATCAGGAGATTAGTGGTGAGTATTATCTTGGAGGTTTTAGAGGGCCAAAGTGGTGTAGCTTAAATTTGTGCATAAGAAGAGAAAATTGTGAATAAGCTGAACCATCTAAGCATCAGTACTTGAATAACATGGTGCTTGTGTCACTGAGTTAGACTAAGGCTGGCAGAATGCACAAGATGCTAATTTTCTGGTGTGGCAAAATTAATTTTTAAGGTTTCAACTGGATGCACAAACAAAATAATTTGAGTTTTATATATTAGATCCAGTATTTATATTAGGCATTATTTTTGGTGTTATTTTTGCAACATTGGCATAATAAAATCAACTTCAATTATAATTTCTAATACTAGCTTGCATATTAATGTCATCTTTCACAATTTAAAAGTGGATACATTTTAGTACAATATATGTAAACTCCAAACAAGGTAAATAGAATTTCTGGGATGGGGATTTATCATTATTTACATGTCTTCTTCATTGTTTTTATTATTACAAGGGTTTGGCCTATTGTGCCCTCTGTTTTTTTTTTCAGGTGTCAGTCAATGTGAGTAATCTTCAGAATTTTGAACTGAACCCTTTATTTAAGGGGAGATACATTAAAGTGTTGGTTCTTGAATTTGGTAATACAGTAATTATGAGTTCAATCTAAAATTTCTTTTATGATTCCACTATAAAGAAAAGATTTCTGGACTGCTAGGTAATGTCTACCTGCTTATGTAGCAGTAAGTGTTAAACAAGAGGATAGAAATAAAAGCATTTTCTGGATGGTGAATTGTATCTTGAAATAAAGTTCACAAGTAGATGACCATATGACATTGATTATTTTAAAATACAAGATATAGCAGAACCTGACCACCAGCATTTAAACTTTCAGAAGAGCTAGCATCATCAAATTATTATTTTTGTACTAAACATCACCCAGTACAAGGCTTGAGAGACATTCAAGGTAGAGCTTTACTATTGGAATGGTCATGATGATGAGGTATGTGATATGATTGAAAGAGAAGGTTGTCGGTAGTGAAGATTATGGAGATGAGGAGGAAAGATAATGATTGATCCTTGACTTGAAGAGTTCAGACTGGTGTTCAAGGAAGCATCCAAATGGACATCTGTTCCACAAAGTGGCAGTTCTCTGAAAAAAAAACTTCCATGTAGAACTTTCTGCTTACATTTGACATGTGGAGGAAATGAGAAAAGATACCATATATAAAACATTGCATAAGCTTCAAAAATTCTCTCAAAAGGTTCCCTATGATTAAAAATAAAAATACTTTTGAAACAACTGCAGACCTCATTATCTATCAAGATGTGCTGAGTACATTAGTTAGTATAATGTAAAAACAAAAGCTTTATTAAAATGATAAAAATTGACATGTTAAAACAAGAAAAAAAATAAATAACAAAAAAAGAGAAATAAAAATAATATGATTCTCAATAACATGATTAACAAAAAAGACAGCTAAACTAGTTTATTGGTTCCTTCTTACCAGTGCTAAATCAAGGTTGAAAAATATGCACAGAAACTAAAAATGAACACCAAAGACTAAATGTTATATAAAACAATATATAGCACTTACAGGCTTAATACTTTTAAGCTTACCAAACACTTCTTCTGCAGAGAGATGACTTGTAAGACTTAATGTAAACAGATTGCCAACACCTTTAGGCTTATGGCCATATCATGTTGAAACATCTGTTTTTGTATGGTCACCAAATTTAAACAACACTGAGCCTGATCAGTACCTAGTTGGATGATTTCTTAGGAATATCAGTTGCCATAAACTTGGATGTGTAGAAGGTGTGGTGGACAACAGCTTGTAATTGGAAATCAGAGAGCAGAGTTCCATTTCCAGTAAGGTTCACTATATTCACTTATGTGCAAATACCCTTGGGAAAGGTAAGAATCTACCTTTTTTCCCACAGCTGTGGGTTAATTATTAGATTTTTTATCAATAAATCATTATTATTAAAAAAAAATAATAATTACAATCTAAAAATATTTTCTGGTCTTAAATCATCTGCAAAATGTTGACAAGCTGTAAAAAACAAATTAAATCAATCAATGCAACACCTTCGAATGAAATGCAGAATTATTCTTCCTTGGTATTGAAAACAATCAAGGCATGTCAGTTTTTATCACCTTAATAAAAATAATAGAATTAAAAGTGAATATAATGACATTCAAAATTTTTGAATGATAATGCTGTGCAAAAGAAGCAAATACAAAACAAAAGCATAAAAAGTGAAAATGATAATATTCAGAATTTGTGAATGATAATGGTGTGCAATAAAAAGCGAAACAGTAATACTTACTATCTTCACTTGGTGTGAGGGCGAAGCTTGTACAATCTGGGAGAAAAAAGAAAGAAACAGTAATGTTTAAAATTAGTTCTTTAAACTTTCATCAAATTTTCTTACTACTTTAAATCATAGTCTTTCAACTGATTCTTTTATTTTGTTCCCATGGCATATAAAAGTTGATATTTTGGGCCATAAAAGAAATTTATCATACATTTTGTTATTGATTTAAAAGTTCATTCACAAAGAGGGAAATAAAAAATAATTACTTTACAGATAAAATGAATAAATAGCTAGAAAGATATGAGAAAATTTCATGTTTTTACTATTTTAATATTCTGATGAATCTTAATTTCTAAGTTAATGATTGAATAAAATAAAATAATAAATTCCCCGATTGCATCATTAAATATTTGAGCTTATCAACTTAAGAAAATATTGCGATATTAATCATAAATATGAATGCTGGTCATTATTTTAAGAAGTAATAGTGTACAAATGAAAAGATTTGAAATTGATAACTTTTTTCATTTCACTTCACATTGAGAAGATGTTATTGAGTTATCTACTTTTGTTTATTCATAAAATCCTATAGACATGCTACTGTGGAGATTACCGCATGTTGTCTGCCAGGACACCCACTATATGGTATGCTAGTCAGCAATAATCCTTCTTTGTCTCTTTTTTGCTCCAGAATACATCTTCTTTTCCCAGGAAGCCAACTGCTAAACTTCAAACCCAGCTACATGGCACATCACATATACAAATATTTTCTAACAGCAATACCTACAAATGTTTTTCTTCCTTTTTCAGCTCTCTGTGTACACACAAGTATATTTTCTCTCTTATTGAATTATGCTATTCTATATATTGTGTGTTACCCCCACTTAGTTTTACCAAGATGCTGTTAGGTAGCATTGTCAAACAACTATAAAAATAACCTGTCCTCTCTCTCTTCTCTCTTTTTTTCCTACCTACATGCTGGAGTGATCACTCCAACCGGAACCTTCTCCCAGGCATGGGGATATCTTTTCCCTTAGTGACTGAACTATCACAAACACATACACACACACACACACACATGTATTGCCCACACAATTAATTACTTTTCATATCTTCTTCCTTTTGCATGCATTCTAGTGTATTTTCTCTCATTTGTTACCAAATTATAAAGGGGTATGCAAAAGTAGGTATACAGTAATGATAAACAAAACGCAAGCAGTATGTCGTCAGCATTCTTCTGTTTTAGCTGGAATTGTTCTGTCATTTCTTTTTCCCTGTTGTTTTAAATTTTATTGAAGCAATACCCCAAGCCTGCTGTTGGTGGGTGGGTGGGAGTAATGCCCGTTGACCCCCCCCAGCTCTGCGTTCATTGAAACAAGAAGCTTGGTGATAAAAGGTAACTGAACTTTTGCCAGTGTCCATGAGAACTGAAAGTGGACGAACATGAACACTTGCTGCCATGAGTGAGTATAATTTCACTGTACTCGAAACTCATCCAAAAGGTACTCTCTTTCTCTCTCTTTCTGTTTTTGCCAACCTATTCAGTCTGTAATATTTCCCCACCCCCCAGTCTGTTTGACTAACCTATTTATTTTTGTTCTAATTATTCTAACCTAAGTTGTAACCCTGTATATTCGTTTAGTTGGAAATCCCTCTTCAAAAAAAAATAAAAATAAATAAATAAATAGAAAATGTCTTTGACAGCAAGCAGTATGTCGTCAGCATTCTTCTGTTCTAACTGGCCGAATAACTTGCTAGATAAAATGTCGCAACGTGGAATTGTTCAGCCATTTCTTTCTTCCCGTTGTTTTAAATTTTATTGAAGCAATACCCCAAGCCCACTGTTGGTCAGGGGTTGGGAGGAATGCCCGTTGACCCCCCACCCCAGCTCTGCATTCATTGAAACAAGAAGCTTGGTGATAAAAGGTAACTGAACTTTTGCTAGTGACCATGAGAATTGAAAGCTGACAAACATGAACACTTGCTGCCATGAGTGAGTATAATTTTGCTGTACCCAAAACTCATCAAAATGGTGCTCTCTCTCTCTCTCTCTGTTTTTGCCAACCTATCCAGTCTGTAATTTTTTTTTTTTAGTCAAAGACTGGGGGAAAAAATATAATAATTTAAGATTATGATTTAAGACTAATAATTAGTTAAGCATCTTTAAATACAATCATAACTTTTTATTTTCAATATATTTAGAAAGAAAAAAACTGATAAAACAGAGAAATTTCTTACCTTTTCGGCTAAGGGCCTCAGTCACTGGTAAAACCAGGGCAAGGCAGGCAAGTATAGGCATCCACATCTTTAGTTGTCGTAGAAGTCTTTTAAATGCCACACTAAAGTGATTACTGTGCTAACTATTTCTGTTCTTTTCTTTTATAGACCATTGGTGGGAAATTCTGACCAGCATAAAATAAAAAAGGAAATTCATATCAGATAATAATCATTAAGCATATCAATTAAGGATATCTATAATCTTTCTCTCTTGACTTATCTTCTGTATCTGTTTAATGATAGTAGTTTTTTTTGTTTTTTTTTGTATCCAGGTCATCTGTTTTCCCAGGAACATAATCTTAAAAGTAAAACAAGTTTTCTCTTTTTTTTTGAGAGTTTTTATATCATTCTTTCTTCATTGTATTTTAAAAATTAATACAATCCTGGATGAGAATTTATATAGTTTCCATTTTAAGTTTGAAAACCATTTAAATGGTTTAAAATAAAACTTGAGGTTCCTTCTTAATTTATATATATTATATATACACTACATGCAACAATATTTGGGACCACCCTGCATTTCTTAAAAACACCTTAAAATGAGATATTGTTGTATTTGTTTAAAGTAAAAGATAAAATTTCAGTAACTACAGTGTATTTGCTTTTATTTTCCAGTCTTTCTCCAGGCTCTTTTTACTACCAAAAAGTTCAAATTTGAATTTGTCTGAGCGTAATACATTTTGCTAAATTATGAATATTTTGTATATATTAGTATTATATTTTGTTTTCACCATTAACTTCTAAGTAGAATTTTTGAGATTATCAAAAGAGCAAGAGATTTGATTCAAGTCAAGGGAATCATGAAAAAAGAACAATATTATTCAATTTTGTTAAGACATGCTATACCAATATCATCTTGTTTAAGAGTAATTGGCAAAAAATTCACCTTTCAACTAGAAAACTATATAAAATACACACATCTAAACTATGTGAAAATTACTTTGAGTTAAATAAAAGTAACAACATTTTGGAAATTATAACTTGGCCACCACAATCTCCTGCAAATACATTGTAGTTACTGAAATTTCATCTTTTACTTAAAAAAAAAATACATAAACATCTCATTTTAAGATGTTTTCTTTTTAAATAAATGCAGGGTGGCTCCAGACTTTTTGTAATTTTGTGCCTGGTCATTACCTAGACGGATGACCACTTGCAAATACCAGGTACAATAAGCTTGGATGCTTGGGTGGTGTAATGGATAATGGCTTGGAATTAGAAATCAAAGAGCCAAGTTCCAGTTCCAGTCAGGCTCATTATTGCTATGGATTGGTTAATAGGATTGTACCTATTTGCATATATTAAGTAGCAGAGATATATGAAATTGACAGAAAAAAAGTGCCCTGCTTTCAGAAAAATTTACTTTTATATATTTTTTTTTATCAGTTCATTCCAAGCAAGGCAATAAAGCCACTAAGACATCAGATTACTTAGTGTGAAAGAATATAAGAAAAAGAAAACATTATAAAGTAGAGAATAGTAAAGAAGACAGAAGATAATGATTGACATTGCATTTAAATTTTTGAAGATCAAACTTAACTGGAAAGCAAGAAACAAGATGAGTTCCACAAGTGAGAAAAGAAACTGTTAGCAAAGAATTTTGTCATTAGAATATTTTAATATCTTTTGGTGTTTATGTGCATAATCAAGAAAAACATGAATATGTCTCAGTATTTCTCAAAAGAAAACATTTACAATGCAACTATTCAAAGTACAATAAAGTATCTAAAGTTATCTACAAAAAATGAGAAAGAAAAACAAATTCTAACTTTTAAATGTTGTGCAGTCAATAATGTCTATCGCAGCAGAACATTGTCATATTTTTAGATTTAAGTATTTAACAACTAAATTTACAATATTTACATGCAGACTATTGTCCTCATCTTTCTTGTCATTGACAATAGTCTGTATGTAAATATTGTAAATAATGATAACTACTTATTTTTAAAATATCCATTGATTTCCAGAAATTCATGCAGAAATTAAATTATATTAACTGAAACTTAGATGACAGAATTTATATAAAAATCTGAATGACCATATGCTGGCTTGTGCATTTGTGCACAGGTTACCAGGCAATGTACAATGGACTCTTCATGTATCGTCTAAGATGGACCAGCTGTTTGTCTGAGCCAGGGTGATGATGAGAGTGTGCTCTCAATGTGCAGATGTGTGGAAAATCAGACAAGACTTCACTCCACATAGCCTGCAAACAAGTTCCAGTTTCTCTATCCATTCAACCACTGGAAGACAGGGCACCAATCTGTCAAACTCAGGAATCAATTTTAAGTCAAATTTAATGTCTGCTATCATCTGTCAATTACTGAAATAGCTTGTGTTCACCTCCTGTCATTTTCATGGCTTGAACGGTCTTTTGCCATGTGGCTAATGCCATTGTGTCTAAAGCACTTTCTGATATCACCTTCTGTGCTTTGCACTGGCAAGGCCACTATTGCCACTACAACATCCATAGCAAAGGCTGTAACTAAGAAAGTTTTTATCTTTTTGCTGGCTATAGACAGTGAACAACTAGTATTGCCCAGCACAGTGATGGTTCTGCCATCAACCTAGCCCACGATCACAGGGCTAGAGCAAATGCTAGCACTGACATGTTTTCCCGGAGAGTTTCATGATATATGGCAATGCTAACAGTGAATGGTATACTAGTTGTTCACTGTCTATAATAAGAGGAATACAAACTCTATGATGAAATGAATTACTTTAAACTAGCTTTAGAACATATCATATTTACATGCAATCCTGTTTCATTGGCTTAATCCCTGTAAATACAGTTTCCACATTTGCCAAATAGGAATACAGAGAACCCTTTTCAAATTTATATTCCAACTAGTTTTAACCCATGAAAATTTCACAGTTTTGATGCTTTTGAACTCTATCAAGAATGAAAAGGTAGAACTGGGCAGCTCCTACCCAGATATGGTAGCAGTACTTTATTTTTTGAATTATCTGGCTCTTATAAAGAAATAGCATAGCAAGAGGAATCAGATGCATACTTGTTATACTGGAACACACCTATTCTATTGTTAATAGACTCTCCCACCTATAATAAGTAGGAGTAGTAGCAGTCGCTGAGTCGCTCGGTGAGTTGGTCAGTCAGTCGATGCTGGATGACCGTTAGTCAGATATTAAAGTATCAGCCACCACAACTAGATTGCAGCGTCATTACCTATTATATCAAGTTCCTAACGTTTTGTACGTCGAACCTATTTTAGGACCGACTTAGTGAAATACAAGCCTCTACTGTGAAACTACTCTATAACAATACTTTAGTGATGGATCATATATATGATGTCTGGGGTGAACTTGAGTCCCAATAGGTGTTCACAGCGAAGAGCCTCCTTGAGAGAAAAACTATTCATCAAGATAGGTCAAAATTCAGAGTCAGGTTGGTGATAATAAAACGTTTTTAGTTTTTTTTTTTTTTTGAGGTACTGAATATCTTGTGTTGTTCTTTTTTTTTAGTACTGCCCAATTATTGCTTGCCCTTTTTTTCACTGGTTCTATACTACTCAACCCAGAGAATGTACTCATAATTACTGTCACCAAATTAACAAATCAAGTGCTCTAATCAACTAGGCAGGATTATCTCATAGGACCTACCTATTGACCACAGATAATGAAATCCTTCCATATATAAAAATTACCAATTTAAAATGGTATCTTGTATTTCTATTTAAAAAATCTGACAAAACTAGTTATTTTTTTTTTTTAATTCACCCCAAGCAAGGTGATAATGCCACTAAGACACAAGGGGCTATTGGGAGTGAAAGTGAATGAAAAAACTTTAAAAGGAACTGGAAACATAATCCTAAAGAGGGATCAAGTGATAAACCTCTACTCTTATTCAAAATACTTGTAAGGAGAGTGAAATGAATGATAGGCAATCTTGTCCTACTGATATTGTGGAGAAAAAATAATTAGTAAATAAAATTTCAGAGTTCAGGCTACAGGGATAATTTTAAAATTTATAAATGTTTTTAATAATAATTCTCTCTTTGTTCTCACAGCAATAAACATTTTTTCACTCATTTCTGTCTAACAAAATTATTAAAGCATCTGACACAATTTTTTTAATTTATAAAGTTTGATTACAAATGAAAATAAATTTTGTGGCTTTGCACACCTTTCCTATTCTATCTACACAATAACAAATTATCATTGTTCATCTTTAATACAGTTTATACACACCCTGACACAATTCAATAAGTTTTTTCGGAATGGACTGACAATCAAATGACTCATTTTTATATACCTACATTATAGAAGGCAATGATTCTATTGTTCAATCTCTGTATCAAATTGGTTGGTTGGTTGATTTTGTTTAGTGGCATATCAACTGCTCTAAGCTATTTAATGCCAAAGTTGATGGTACAAACTTGCATACAAAATTGAATATTTTGTATGCAAGTTTATACCATCAACTACAGATATGCTGTACATACTTTTTATACTTTCAAGATAAATGTATGTTTTTTTAGATATATAATTTGTAGATGATAAAATGTATTTTTGGTAATTTCTTTTTTTAATGTATTGCTGCTAATTTCACTACAAAAATGTATTATTAGTAATTATAAAGATGTATTGTTGGTAATTTTGCAATAAAAACATATAGTTGATAATTTTACTATGAAAGTGTATTGTTGGTAATTTTATTATAAAAAATGTACTGTTGATTTTTGTTTGGTGTTTCACTATTTGCCATAACTGACCATAACAGGTGTTACTACTGCAGGTCACGGTGGACCTGGGAACAACAGCAGTTAAGAGGCGGTTTCACACTCCTCAAAACCTTCAATCTTTTTATCAGAGGCTTTGCTGCCCGGGGAAGTTTATTGTCATACTAAGAATGTTTCAAATTGGTAATACTCAAAAATAAAAAACAAGCCAACAATGAATAATCTATATAGATAAAAGGAAGTTTCCAAATTTGAGGTAAAACTCAACTCATGTAACAAATGATGATGAAAAATTCATAAAACTGTAAAATAATTTACATAAATAATCTAAATACTATAATAATAACAATAATAATAATAAATAATTCCTAATAGAAAAAGAAAAAAAATTCATAACAAATTATGGAAAAAATAGTTTTTCATTATGATCCATGATTGAATGAGCCTAAGATTTATAATGATTTTGCCATCTTTGGTGTGTAGGAAATGCTCACCTAGCACCCACAGAATATATTCCCTCCAATTCTAAGAACATTTTGGTCATATGCAATGGTTCTTGTGAGTTGTTTATTATAAGAAACTTCAAGGTTTTGGATAGCCTCTTATTGTGAAAAACTAGAATTCTTTATTTAAATAATTGTTATGGTCCGGTTAACAATAATGAATAAACCAAGAAAAAGAAAAAGGAATTTTCAAAATTTAATATAGAAATCATGTTAAAAATATTGATAAAAACTCATTACACTGTTAAATAGTTTAGTTAGACCAGTGGTTCACAAATGGTGTGTTGTGCCTCATATGTGTGGTGGAAGAGGATAGCAAGTAAGGCAGAATGATTGAAAGGCTATCAAAATTTAGGAATAGTTTCAAAATCTTCATAAATAAATATGATTTCAAAATTTAAAATATTATTATGGATTACTTGTAATTGCATGCATGAGTCCCAGTATAAATAGTTATAAACAATTATTGACAAAATTTATCATTGTGCATGGCATTCTATATTACTAAATAGTGTGACTGTCACTGTGGTATTTTTGCATTATATCAAGTATTAAGAATATAGTAACTAATGTCTGCAAATTGGAGGAGAGAATTATCAATGATAATGTTCTGACTTCAAGTCCACGGTTATCTCCCTTTAATTCTATCTCTGTTTTTTTTTTTATTTTTAAATGTACTTTTTATCACATACAATTTGGTGAGGCACAAGCAAATTTTAATTCTGAAAATGTGAAGAAAAAAGCCCAGAGAAAAAAGTTTGGGAACCACTAAGTTTGTCAAATAATTTATGTGCCTTCCTTATCCACAAAATAAAAACTGAATTTCTTTTATTGATGTTTTATTTACAGTATTTTAACCCCATAAAACTAAACAAAGGAACAAAAATAGAATACAAAAATACAATATTACTACACACCAATATACAAATCATAATACAAATATGTACATATGACCTTTACCTGCTTGTGAGCTTAGAAGGTGTTTTTTTCTTAATATCTCTTAAGTTCTTGTGCTGGTTTCTTCATTCAAAGGAGAGAAGATACCAATCAATAAGATAGTACATAAGCTGAAAGAAATGAGAGTGATACTGATGCCTTATGGGAATTTATAGGTATACAGATAACATTTATAAATAACCTGTCACTGTGAAGGACTGCCACTACAGTCTAAATGCTATAATAATAATAAATTGAATAGTAGGTGAATAGTAAACCAAAGAATAAGATACTTGACAAGAGCAGTTGACATTGACAAGTGATATACTAAAAGGAAACTACAGGAACACATAGTAAAGGAATGTGGGAAAAAAGATGGAGATGTTAGAGGAAACAGTAAACAAGGGATAAAACTTTACTCCTGTTCAAAAGTGATGATAGAACCTTACTAGTTTGTTTTTTTCTGGAGTATTGATTATCTTGTCTTGTTCTTTTTTTTTATTACTGCTCATTGTTTGTCTTGTTTCCACTGAATCTAAGTTTGTACTATCCAGCCCAGGGAATGAATTCAGTTACTACTAACCAATGCTTTAATCCACTAGAATTTGGAGCCATAAACCTATACTATCTGCTGCTGCTGTCATGTTTGATTGCATTCATTAAAAATTCTTCTGCTTCTGTTGAAGCTTTGCTGTGAATTGCATTTATTTTTTAGTGGATACCATTTAATGGTTATTTCTATGCTAAGCCCACTAAGGTGGCCCTTGTAGTCTAGCATATGAGCTGATTCCTTCAGACATCTGACTCTTCAGTATTTTATTATGTATAGTATTTTTACTTCATTCCACAGGGGTTAACCATCCTTTTCTCCTCTATACATATTTAACCGTGATTACGTATTTAATCGTCTTTTTGATTCCCTTCTCCAGTTTTACTTTTAAAGGATGGCTGGTTTTAACTTTTTATTCTTTGCTACAACTACTCAAATGAACTACACACAGTTCTTGGTCATGTTCTCCTCTGTGTTAGGCTTTACTTGGCAGAGATTTCTCTGTAAGGCCAAGCTGCTTCTGAAATATTGTCCTGATGTTGTATGGACCAGATCTTCTGAATTCTTCCTGACAAATCCCTGAAGTAAAGGAGTTACACTGTGGCAATTTTCCAATCTCTTCTCTTCCTTGACCCCTTCTGTTTCTGTTTCTGCCTGCAGAAGCTGATGTTATATTTACAGAGTAGTTGTTATTCTGATGTGTACATTTGATGCTAATAAACACCTGTTGTTATGTGTCTGGGCCATCACTTATTATTTTTGCATGGGGTTGTAGGCATCAAACAATCCATTTCTTTAAATTGTATGGATGGGGAAATAAAATTATTGTATTGCCTGGTGATATACAGATGCCTCAAATTGATTGCAAATTATTAGTACATCTAAAAAGGACAGCTGATTTTTGTTTTCTTCTTCTATTGTGAACTGGATCAAAGGTCTTACTAATTTCCCATGGTTCAGCAGTATTTGTACATATTTCTGGTGATGCCTGAGTAGGAAGGTATCGTCTACATATCTCAGCCATACAGTTGGTTTTAATGGTGCCATCCCTAAAGCCATTGCCTCAAAGTATTCTCCCAACTGCTATGTCTGCTTGCTTCCACTTTCAATTTTTCTCTATGCCCTCTACCTTTGTTGTATACTGCCTTTTAAAGTGGGTGGTCATCCTCGTATGCAAATGACTAACGTTCATAAAAAGGCTCAACATCACATATGCGTCCAGACAAGTGCGAATATCTATCATCCTTACAGCCTCCATGATAGGGCAGCTCTTCCACACAGCAATCCATTTTACTGTCCATTGACATTTCCCTACAATACCATTTCCAGATGGTTTTTATGTGCAGCATGGTTGGAATCGGACACCCCATTTATCCAGGAACTGTTTTAAATGCTGACTGCAGAAGGTAGTGTCATTATCAGCCAGGAGCTAGGCTGAGTGAGACACGTTAAATAAAAACACCAACACTAATTGCCAGATCATATGTGCAGTGTCTTGCCAAAGCAATGGCTACCAGAACAAAAACAGTGTGGGGCTATAATCAATCAGTGTCAAATAGTGGCAATTGTTGAAGTGAGTGATGTCACTCACAGAAAACCCTCCCTTCTGTCATTGCACTGGTGCTGGGTCTACAGACTGACACTCCTCACAACTCCGAACGACTGACCTCATTGCTGTTTTCGATATGGACAAGTCAATCCTATGCACAAATTATAATGTTTGCTTAACTCCAGAGTGCCTGCTGTGTTGATGAACTTCAGTTAGATGTGCAGGTCTCAGGTTATCTATGGCAAAAGCACACATCGGTTGTATAGATCTTCTGCACATCATTGAACCACCTTTGTGGAACTCAGATCAGTAAGTCTGCCCAGTTCTGATTGGATCTTACTAGCGCCACATCAACCGAAAGGTTGTACTCCTTCACAAGTGAAGTCTGCATATCCAGTGACCACCTTAAGAGCATCTGACTCACAGCTTTGGTGTTCAGCCAAGATTTGCCTGTAAGGACAATGGGCAACCAGTAGTGCACACAGAGGAAGGCTGTTTTCACATGTAACACCGTGGCCCGCCACTTGAGTGCAAGGCTGACTCTTCTTATTACGTAACTAGGACAAAAGATGGCTTGTCAATTTTAACATCTCTGAAACTAAACTTCTCTCCATTATCTGCGAGACCCCTCTTTGCCTTCAATCAGCATAATTGCCAGGAAACTGACTCATTGCACCTTCTTGGGCTAATGTTCTCAGCTGACATTGAATCCATTGCTAGGTCAGCTGCTTAGAAAGTCAGTTCACTATGTATTGCAAGACAGATTTTCTCTCTAAAATCTATCTTCCATATCTATAAGTGTACCATTCATCCATACTTAAAATATTGCTGCCATATACGGTCCAGTGCCCCTGCTATTTACCTTGAGCTCCTTGATATGATCCAAAGAAGAATCAGCAATATTATCAGTCCTGATCTGGTAGCTTGGCTTCAGTCATTTACCTACTGCCATAAGGTTGCCTCTGTGCCTTTTTTATAAATACATTCATGGTAATTGTTTGGATGAGCTCTCCACTATGGTACCTAGACTTATTGAATTTAAGCACAGAACTAGACTGGTGTCAATATCTCATCAATTTACAGTTGAGCTAGCTAGATGTAGCTGTAAGTTCTATGCTAACAGTTTCTTTTCACACACTTCTCGCTTGTGAAACTCCCTTCCACTTCCATGCATTCCAGCCAACTTTAATTTGTCAAAATTTAGATGCAATTTGAATTGCTATGTATTGTCCTCCAGATTACTCTTTTCTCTTCCTGCTCATTAATTTTTCTGATCCTAATTCTTCCACACCTTGTAACCCCTTGTGTTTAAGTAGCTTTACTACATTGCTTAGGGATTAAAAAAAATCAATGGACCTAGATTATTCTCATATCAATTTCCATGTCTGGGGATATCTTTTTACTCAATACAAGGCCCAAGGGCCACTCAAGAGAGTGGGTTGCTGAATGAGGCTGTAATATTTTTCATATTCATATATTTTATAGAGATTTATTTAATAAAATACTTGAAGAAGTGATTGAATTTCTACAAAATTTTCCTTTAAAATTCTCTTTTCATAAATGAATAAGTAGTGAAATTTTATTGAGGTTTTACTATTTGTTAACTATAAAAGTCCAACAATGAACACTCAGATAAGAGAAAAAAAAAGCAAAACAAAAATACTTGTTGTTGACTGCTGTAAAAAAAAACAGCTGATAGTGTTATCCCATAAAAAATACAGGATGTGCTCACCTTCAGCCTTTTTTTATTCTGTCCCATTGCTATCAAGATACAATGAGCTTTACAATGTGTAATCCTGCCTCAAAACACCTGTCATAATGCAAAAAAAAAAAAAATCAAATATTAAGCACAAACTTTAACCTCTTCCTCAGAAACTAAACCATACTCAACCTGAATTCTAAAAATAGAACAGTCTGTACTCATCACCTACATTCAAAATATAGATATCATATAGAAGAGCACTATTTAGAAATCAATCATAATTGAGATTAAAATTTCAAAATTTAAGTCTACTTGGAGACAATTGTAATGTTTTGAACAACCAAAATCTATCCCTGAGAAGTCAGTCAACAGAGGTCAGGGACACACATGCAGTACCATCAGAAACAATATGAAACCTGTATATGATGAACAGCATGTAAGTCTCATATCTCTTTTTTATCTAAAAGTCTCATTTTTTCCATATTCGACCATATGTAGCATCACTTTATTGATAAAATATGTCTGCACATATTATACATTTCTGTAAAAGAAAATGACTAATATTATTATTTAAATTTGGATTATTGTCCTCATCTTTGTTGCTATTATCACAACATTTAGAGACTGAGATTTCATAATGCAAAGATTTACAATAGAAATTTCAAAATGCAATCATGAGAGTAACTTATATATTTACTCCAGTGTTGTGTATTATATAATAGTGTTTTAATGTTCTGATCATGCACTCTAAAATAATAATGAACATGTTTAGTTAATGTAGCAACCTGTGAACCTATGGATACAAAGAAAAGAGCTTAATTATAAGATCTAATTTTGGCTTTAATGTTTTGATGGTGTATATGTTTTAGATTGTTCATTAATTCCTGAATATATTAGAATAAATCTGACTGATGCTGCAACAAAACTTTACCATTGCAACCACAGTTATTAAATTTCACATCAAAAGAAGTCTGGTAAAAAGTTGAAGGAACCAGATAAATGGCATACAATAATGATTTCTTCAGCTGATTAAATACAAGGCACAAGAGACACTCAAGGTAGAGGCCTACTTCAAACTATTGTCCTCATCTTTATTGTTATTATCACACTGTTTCAACCATTGTGTTGAGCCAGATAGCCTTCCATGAATTTTGATTGTGCCTTTTATTTAAACTATGGGTGTAGGTTGATCTTATTCTGCTGTTCATGTCCAAAGATATCACACTCGCTTCTTTTACTGATACTTAGTTTTCTTGAAATGTACCATTATTTACTTTGCTTTGCTTCATAATTTCCTTTTGAAAATTAATCCTTCTTTGTCAACCAGTCTTTTAATGAATATAGCATAAAACTTTCCTCCTGACTTTCTCCCTTGCCTCTTTTTTCACATATACATGTGAAGAAATCACATTTTTTCATCTTAGCGAACAGTAACAAACAAGAACATAAAGTATGAAAAATTTAGTTTATAAAAACACAAAAATAAAAATATTTTATATTTTTAGGTTGACAAAAATTTCTTGCCTTTTCTTTGTCATGGGTTGATTCAAATCCACAAGAAGATCATGACCAAGCCTATTCTGAGGAATCTTAATGAATCCACATATCAAAGCAAATACTGTAGCAGACACTGCAAACAGGTTTCTTCCTGCATGGAAACCAAAAAAAGATTTCATTCCTCTAACCAAAGCACACAAAACACATTAATAATGCTTAGTGTAGTGGTTCATAACCATTTTTGCCCAATGCCCCTTTTCATATGTCAAAAAATCATTGTCTTTTTTTCTATAGTTGTTTGACTCTGTGGAGTGAGTAGCCATGTCTAAATGCAAAATAAGTGACAGAACTGTCCAACAAGCAGATTTGACAAAGTCTGCAATAAACTACAAGAAGAAAAAGAAAAGCAAAGAACAGAGTAGACAATAATATAAAACAAGCAAACAATAAATGCAAGCCAAATTAACATTAATAAGGCAAAGCAACATTAATAAGGCAAAGCAACAGTAATATGGCAAAAAGTTCACAAACTAAGAATTGGGGTTGACATACAAAACAAGTTTGGACAAGCAAACATAGTATTCTGACTTCAAAACAAGATAGATCAAGACTGAGTCAGATGAAAATGAGAACTGGCCTATTTTATTGGCTAGGAAAAATTCCCAGCATGCATTTTTCTGCTTCTGCTTATAAACTGGGGAGGAGCAAGTGTTTTGCAGTCATTCCTATTGTGGATTGAAGACAACAGACTGACAAGGTGCATTCCAAATAATATGCATATATTATTGAAAATCTTCATTCTTTTCCATATTTGTACATATACAATTATATAGATTATTTTTATACAGGAGTTTTACAAATTTAATAACAACAGAAAATTTTGATGTATTTTTAAACTTGAATACATGTACAGTAATTTTTATTAATTCATAACTAATTATTAAATAAGTGAAGTGAAGCATTCTTCAATAAACAAAATGTTCAATAGAATGCCATGCTATTGTAATTCAATAAAGTAAAAGTTTAATAAAATGTTGGGGTATATAAATCAATTTTATTCTGATAAAGATTACACTCAATGAGAAAATTGTGAAAAAATAAAAGAACCCCACCTGAAATTCTGAAATTTCCTCTGAGGGGAATGGATTAAAGTATTGGTTCATGAATTTGGTGACATGAATTGTGAGTTCAATCCCTGGGCCAGGTAGTACAGATTTAGTCTCAGTGCAAACAGAATGAATAATAAGGAAGCAATACTAAATGAAAACAAAATGAAACATACAAAGGCACACAGAGCAGAATGGGAACAATCTATTCCTATAAATTAAATAAAGGGTTCAGTTAAAAATTCCCTGAACTTATGGATGAAGTAAGCTGGAGAACACAAAGGCTGAAACATTGTGATGATAACAGTAAAGATATGGACATCAGTCTGAGTGTAAATAATGGAAATTATGATAACTCTACATCCCAGAAATTCAGAGAGAAAATGATTTTGAGTTAAAACAAAAACAGTGCATTTTGAATACATGGATATTTGGAGAAAGAAAGGAGAAATCTTCAACACAAAGCACTGTATCTTTGGTCAAGTATCATAGCAGGAATGTAATTCTTTTGTGGGTACCTTACAGCTAATGGGTGT
The DNA here is from genome assembly GCA_903632075.3 of Acanthosepion pharaonis. NCBI lineage: Eukaryota > Metazoa > Mollusca > Cephalopoda > Sepiida > Sepiidae > Acanthosepion > Acanthosepion pharaonis. The sequence continues at coordinate 399,492 of CAHIKZ030001509.1, read as the reverse complement.
GGCAACTTTGTGGAAGTAAGATGGCAATATAGGACTCACCATGCTATGTCTACAGAATCAAATCACTCATGTCTTCTTCATATTCCATTTGTAAGGAGGAAATTCCATTCAGAAAACTTTTTCCCAATAACTGCTACTTTGTGAAACAAACTTTCTAAATATTACAATCTTAACCTTTCCAAGGCATGAGTCAATTGCTATCTATCCTCCTTGTCCTTTTAATCTTCACTTCCTTCTACTTCCTCTTACATTCATATTACACATGTTATTCAGTAACTCTCTACTATGAGTGGCTCTCAAGCCTTTTATTTTGTGAACTTTAGTAAAAAATATATATATCAAAATCATAGAGGATAACATCAAGAAGTCCGTAGAAAAATTTGCCCTGGCTAAGGTTGAATCTTCCATCAGAAAAAAGATCTGAAACATACAGCTAAGGTAACCAAAAATTGGTTTCTGGAACTGGAATGACACTGCCAATGCTTTGGAGTTTTCAATCTTTTTACGAATCATTGCAGAGATGTCAGAATCAGAGTGATAACAAGAAAACCTTCTAATATTAAGTAACTGGAAAATTTTGTAAAAGGGGAATGATTGAAAATTTTACTGGAGAAAAGATAAAACTTATAAATAAAAGAATTGCAGAAATGCAAATGGCAACTATCTCCCTTTGAGTGAAACAAAGCCACGAGTCACGAGATGGCCAGTGAGTAATGTCAGTTCATAGAGTGCTGAAGGCCAGTTGCTATTTATCATACCCTGAGGCAAGACGTGTTTGCCCGTGCCATTTGCTATGTAGGCCATGAAGAAGATGGATGTCACAAGCCCACAGTGTTAGAGTGAACAGAAAAACCCACATGATATCACCAGAAACATAAAGAACACCACCAATTTGCCTTTTTTTCCATTGTGATATATTACAAATATGACCCTCTCTATCTTTTCACCCCTTTTACACTGCTTGTTTTATACATATGTTATAATTTCTGTGTGTGGGTCAAATTAGTTACAAGTATGTATATATTAGTATAAAAAAATCTCTTTGAGAACCCTGCATGTTTGTTTTTCTTTTCTCTCCACAATTTTGATCCTAATGTACATGATCATATTCAGAAATTGTAAAAATACAAATAAAAACAAAAAGAAATAAACCTCATCAGTCAAATTTAACAAAACTTGTTTTATATATATATATATATATATACATATATATTGTTGTATATTTAGGCAGCAATCCTTTGTTTATGCATGTTTCATTAAAAACGACTGACAAGGTACTACGGTTAAGCTTTTTATTTAATTTTTCTTGTGTTCGAACAAGAGCTTTCTTTTCTGGACAAAGAGTGTGTAAAAACTGTCCAAATATTTTATAGTTCCACACGCTTTCAGCTATACCTTTAGCCATTATCAAGGATGATGAATTTTTTCAGCTTAATTGAGTGTGTGCATTATGTGTATGTTTTAGTGTGTTGTAGAGATGTTTTTAATTTTCGAATACGGTTAGCACATAATTGTTTTTTTCTTTTTTATTATTAAAGCTTCTATTATTTTTTTTTTTTTTATAGGTGGATAAAATTATTATATTTTTGTTTTCTATATATATATATATTTGTGTGTGTGCATTTATTTTACACAGAAAATATTTTAAATATAATCATCTTCATTGTGAATGTATTTAACCAAACACTTATCATTTAACTATACTGATCAAACATTATCACCATAACATTGAATGAAGTATTATTTAAATACAATCACTTTCAGCTATTAACAACAAATTTGAATTATAACTTTATGTTTGTGTGTTTGTACAATAGTAAAAGTGGAGATGATAAAACAAAGTGGAAAATGTTTAAAAGATATTTATGTATATCAGGAAGTTTGTAGCCTAAAGCTAAGAAAAGCATTTATTTTATAAAAAAGATATTTAGTTTTACCTCCTTGTTAATGTACTTAATTCATCTATGAATATCAACCACATTGATCAAATATAGAGTAATAATTTCAGATCCAAATGCAGTTCATAACTACATGTAAGACTAGACTTACATGTTCACTCTTAGATGTAACAAAAAAACACAAGTACAATGCTATAAATTTTAAAACGGTAAATACAATTGTAAAATACACCTGATAAACATACTTGCTGATAATCAGTATTTAATTAACAGACCAGAAATCTAGAACATTACCAACTCTATTTATACAATATTTTGTAGTTTAATCTCCATCTATTTGAAACCTTTGTTCCATTTCAATTTAGATTATTTATGTATATGTATAATTCAAATTTCAACAATCTGAGAATGATACCAATTAATATATATATATATATATATATATATATATATATATATATATATATATATATGTATGTATGTATGTATGTATGTATGTATGTATATATATATATATATATAATTATTTATTCGAAATTATAACATAACATATTTATGTTATAATTTTGTGTGATTTATAACATTTTATTTATATATATATATATATATATATATATATATATATATATATATATATATATATATAAAGTAAAATCCATGGGTAAGTAATCCCAGTGAAACCTAATAATATGAAATATTAAAACTGATCCACAAAAGAGAGCTCAATATATTTATTATAGAGCATATAAATGAATTACATAAAATTGAAACTCATTTATATGGGGTAAATTGAGTTTCAATTTTATGTAATTCATATATATATATATATATATATATATATATATATATATATATATTTTAAAATTGGACACAAAGACAAGCTTAAATTTAAGAAACAACAACAACATAACAAAAAGATTAGGGGAAGGGATTTCATATGGTTCAACCCACCATCTTACTTATTATAAAACGCAGATTGTGTGTGTGTGTGTGTCTGTACGTTTATATATTGGATTGGGTTTCCTACATTTTTCCACAAAACTTCACAGGACTACATAAAATTACCTTGCGGTGGTTCTAACAGTGCCAAAAATTGGGAAAACACAATTGTTTTTGCACAAAATCAATTTGAAAACTCGATTAAGAGGCATCATGAGAATGAAAGGGGAACAACTCATATCGAGTTATACTTATTATAAAACCCAGGTTGTTTGTGTGTGTGTGTGTGTGTGTGTGTGTGTGTGTTTGTTTATATATAGGATTGGATTTCCTACATTTTTCAACCGATTTCAACAAAACTTCACTTTTTTTTTTTTTTGTCAGGTAGTGTTTCTTATTGTCTTGCACACTTTTTTTCTTTATTTTTTTACATTCAGAATGCTTTAAAATTCCATTTACAAGACAATTGTTTATAATAAATTCTATTCAATCGGTAGACTCATAATGATTGAAAACAATGTTTTTGTTTGAGTTTGGGTTTGACCAATTCGTAAAAAAAAAAAACTAATTACGACATGCGTGTCCGTCAATCTTAAACAATAATCTTTGTCATTTTTATTTTTCAGCTTTTACGATGGTCGATACTTGATCTATCTCTTACTGTTACATCCCGGGCAACGCTGGGCTCTACTGCTAGTGTATACTAAACTCAGTACCAGCTGAGGGTTTGGCAAATTGTAGTATTTTACTATACCAAACTAAGCTTAGTAAGTATACTCATGCACACATACACATTAATATTACACACTCAACTTTTTATTTCATGACTTTTCGATAGAATCAATATATAAAATCAGTTGAAAAATGTAGGAAATCCAATCCAATACATAAACGAACATACACACACACACAACCTGGGTTTTATAATAAGTATACATTACCTGCAAGACTAACCAACGAAACATTGTTCTACAGCAGGTAATTTGTGTGCATACACTTGTCTTTATGTGTGCATGTTCGTGTGTGTGTGTGTGTGTGTGTGAGGGAGAGAGAAAGAGAAAGAAAGATTATTCTCCTTTTAATGAAAGGAAATCATTAATAGTTTGGTATGGTTAATTACAAACAGATGAAATAAAATTTATGAAACAATCTATGCTAGGAAATGATATATTTGTCTGGCACATGTGAAATTCTAATAAGTTTTAAAATAGAGTTTTTAAATAGATGAGATGGGCATATATATTCTTACAAGCACTGGTGAAATGTGAGTTGCACACATACAGCTTCTTCCCATGGACAGCTACTTTGTAGAAGCAACTTCCAAGAGGATACTTCCCTGACCACTACAGTCTTTAAGGATTCAATGGTTAAACATTATCTACCCCATATAAAATGTGCCTCTTACCTCTTAATCTGTAACCCTCCACCTTGAGTGGCTCCTGGGCCTTGTACAGGGTGAATATTATTATTTTATTATTATTATTATTATTATTATTATTATTATAAAGCAGTAACTGAAAAAAAATTAGTAATGTTTTTTCTATTTTTCCACAATTATTGAATTATTTAAATGTATATGAAATATTCTGTTTTATATTTTATTTATTTGCTTACTATTATCTGTGCATGTGTGTGTGTGTGCATACGCATTTGAATCAAAAGCTCTTCGTCTCTGCTCATAAAGAGTGCAAGTTACTGTTTGCTGGTAGAATGAAACAACATATAGCACCTCGCAAGTTTGGTTCTAGAGATAATTGATGGCTCTGCAAGAGTGTGCTGAACAACAGCAAATCCTCAACCCCTCCTCTATTCAATCAATTCAAAGTCCTGACATCTACAGCAGATAAGGTAGAATGCTTTGCTCGGAAATTCTCTTACAACTCAGCACTCAACTAATTTGGAATACGCACACCTGATTTCCCCATTAGAACAGAGGCTCTACTGAGTGATATGCACATAAACTTGTCACTGATCTCAGGCATCATTTCTAACCCCCATAAAGCAAGTGGAGTTGATGGGATCTCAGCCATTGTTCTAAAGAAATGTGCTCCTGAGCTGGCTCCAGTCCTCTCTAAACTCTACAACTACTGCCTCACTACTTTCCACGTTGTTGTAGGTCCTCCTCTGTAGTTCATGTTTTTAAAAACTCTGAAGAATCTTCTGACCCCATTAACTATCACCCTATTAGTCACCTACTGCTTTTGTGGCAAAGTATTCGAGGCTTTAATCAATGCTGAAGTAGTTAAGCATCTTATCTCACATGACTTACTCTCTGATAAACAATATGACATTCGTTTTGTCACATCTACCACTGATGTTCTAATAGCCATCACTTAATATGTATATAAAGCTCTTGGTAAGAATGGTGAAATATCTCAAAGGTGTTTGAGAGAATTTGGCATGCTGGTCTTCTATGAAAGCTCTAGAGCTACAGTATTACTAGATGATTGTTTGATTTAATCCAATCATTCCTATTGAATTGTGAAGTGAAGGTTGTTTTGAACAGCTTTGCTTCCTTTCACATGAATGCAAGTGCTCTATCCTTGGTATTACTCAGTTTCTGATCTTAATAATCTCCCTGATGTCATCAGTTCCCAAGTAGGCATTTATGCAGATGACATTCCCATTTACTCCTGTCTCAATAGCAAATCCATCAGAGCTGACAAAGTTAACCTGGCTTAGTATCTGTCTATATTTCTGAGATGAGTTATTATGTACACTATTTACATTATTTGAACTATTGTTGCCATATTAATCACAATGTACGCTCTGGCTGGAATGTTGAACTGAACCCTTTATTTCACTCGTTGGGGTAGACTGTTTTAGTTCCATGTGCCATGTCTAATGGATGTTAGTTATCGGTTATCTCCTGTTAATTCCCTTTTCCAAGTTCTTCACCACCTTAACCAGGTATTGATCTCATACTCTCTGGATCTAACTAATGCCTTTATCCACTGTGCTATGTGTCCTTGAGGATATCTGTGTATGAATTCCTGGGTATTATAAACCTAGTGTCTTCAGCAACCTTTTTTACCAGTGATCATATTGCAATTTTTTGCTGTTATCATTTATTTTTTTACCAGAGCTCATATTGCAATTTTCATTGTTATTGCTTTACTCTGGCACTCCTTATGACTGGTTCCCATATTGTATTCATTTCTATGGTTGGTCAGCTCAGGAGATTTTTGTGGCCTAGCATATGTGCTGATTCCTTAAGTTTATGAATTTTCCAATGATGTTCTTTGTCTATGATTTCTAACTGATTAACAAAGATGAGGACAATAGTCAGAATAATGTAAATAGTTAACCTGGCTTTTTCACTTTGTTAAATTAGCTGTTTCCATGGAGGAAACATTTATATTCATTGATCAAGCAGTTAGTGTTACTGCCAGTTGAAATTTATACAGACTTTTTATTAAAATAGTTTTTCAAGAAATTAAACTTCTCAAATCCAGTAAATGTTATTGGTTTTTCTAATAGTGAGAGGAGTTTCTTTCCAATATTTTTGGTAGGTTAGTAAAGTAACATTTTATTTATATAATTATTTTATCTTCTAGTTACAATGGACAACATGGACAATTTCTGCACTCCCTTACTCCCATCAAATGGAAAAATGTAAGAATGCTGGCAAAGCTAAATAAAAATGAATTAAATTTTCCTTGTCTGTAATTTATGAGAAAAGTTGCTGCCCAAGTATACATACATATATATATATATATAAGTATAGGATTGGTGTATACAGAATAGATTTCAATAACCCAAAAATGCTATTCTTAAAATACATAGTAGAGCAAATATAATGTATTTGAAAATTATAACATAAATATCTTATAAAATCACTACAAAAAAAGCCATTTTGTTTCAACACTTCTGGTGTCTTATCAAGTGATGGTGTTGAATGTTCTACATTTTTGTAGTGATTTTATAACATATTTATGTTATAATTTTCAAATAAATGTATGTATTTCATTTTGCAAGATATACTTGTAGATTGAAGTAAAAATATTGTTAGATTTTTAACATTTTTAAATTTAAGAACGCTGAAAATATTCTCAATGATAACTGTGAAAGTAAAGGTAAACAATAGAGAATGCTAAGTGATAAATATTTGTACACACATGCATATATATATATATATATATATATATATATATATATATATATAATTATTATATATTATGCATTATATGTGTAAAGTTTGGATGAGAATCCAATGGAATGGTAATAAAGTAATACAATTTGGAAACCATTTATTTTGACATATTTTGATGATTAATGAATGTTATAAGAAAAATGAAATAATTTCAACAAAGTCTACATTAATGTGACAAAATGGGATTCATATTAAGCATGAAATGATGCAGTTAAAATAAAAATCAACCATTTATGTACTTAACCTGAATTACATTTTGTCTTGTTAATGTAGATTTTGTTGAAATAAAATTCTCTTTCTGATGCTGCCAGTTCATTGGTGAAACATGCCAAAGCAGAAATTTTCAGATTGTCATATATTAATTAATGCATTATATATAAATACTAGATAGTTATATATAATAAAAAAAAGCATGTCATGCAATATTCATTAAAAGATCAGTTGACAAAGCAGGATTAATTTTCAAAGGGAAATTGTGAAGCAAAGCAAGTAAATAATGGTACATTTCAAGAAAACTAAACAGCAGTAAAAGAAGTGGATGTGATTCTTTGGACATGAACAGCAGAATAAGATCAACCTATAGCCATAGTTTAAATAAAAGGCACAATCAAAATTCATGGAAGGCTATCTGGCTCAACACAATGGCTGAAACAGTGTGATAATAACAATAAGGATGAGGACAATAGTTTGAAGTAGGCCTCTACCTTGAGTGTCTCTTGTGCCTTGTATTGAGTAAACATTAGTATAAAATAAAATAATCAGCTGAAGAATTTTTAAGAAATCATCATTGTATGCCATTTATCTGTTTCCTTCAACTTTTTACCAGAATGTTCTTTTGATGTGAAATTTAATATCTGTGGTTTCAATGGTAAAGTTTTGTTACAGTATCAGTCAAATTTACTTTAATATATTCCGGAATTAATGAACAATCTAAAACATATACACCATCAAAACATTAAAGCCAAAATTAGATCTTATAATTAAGCTCTTTTCTTTGTATCTGTGTTGTTACTACATTAACTAAATATGCTTCAGAGTGCATTATCAGAACATTAAAACACTGTCATATAATACACAACTCTGGGGTAAATATATAAATTATTCTCATGATTGCATTTTAAAATTTTTATTGTAAATCTTTGCATTATGAAATCTCAAAGTCTCTAACCAGATGTTATGATCTCATGATTGTTAAAAGCTAAAAAAAAGTGAAGATATTTGTGGGGGTGAGATAGTGAGATATTGCAGGCTATAAACATGCAACATTGGCGATTGTGGGTTGGTGTTTACTAAGTTCTTTTTTCTTTACTAATATTCACCCAATACAAGGCCCAAGTGCCACTAAAGGTAGAGGGTTACAGTGTAGTGTTGTATGAGCATAAGAAAAGGCAAGAAATGCTGTTCATGAGGTTATTTAAGAAGGGATCAAGATTGTAGTGATCAGGAAAACATTGTGCTGGGATGGGAGTCTATTATACAAAGTAGTAGTTCTTGGGAAGAAGCTGTCCCCGTGGAACTTACTTCTTACTAATGGAATACAAAGGGAGCGGAAATGATTCATCCTTGTGTACATGGCATGGAGGGTCCCAGCTGCAAAAGTCAGGGCTAGTAGAAGCAAGAAATATAGCTTGACAGTACTTTTGCCATGGAAATACCGATAGAGTATTGAGATGCTTGCAATATTTCATCTGTGTGAAAGGCTGCATATATATTTGGAACTCTATCAAAACTGGCAAGTGAGGACTGGACATCTCCTGACCAGATATAGCAGCAATACTCTGGCTCTTATAAAGAGAGAGCAATGAGAGTCATATACTTATTGTACAATGAACAAACCATTTTTTCAGCATCTTTAGTAATAAATTATATATATGAATTCCACTTGAGATCTGGGATGAGCTTGAATTTTGCACAATACCAGCCCATCATATGCAGTATGTACAGGAATTATATGCAAGCTAGATATGAAAAATTGTATGTTGTACATGGTGTTAATTCTTCTCTTCTACTATATCCCATGTCTCTTCAGGATTTAGGAATCATAGCTCTCCACCATTTCCTGTTTTTTATAGTACTTAATAATTTTTTTCTTTTTTTGTTATCTCTTCTAAACCCTATTCTGCTATCCATTTACTCAAGCTCACTTGATATGTTATGCATTGTTTTCTCTGTTCCTCTTGCCTTCAATCTATCATGTGAGTATCAATTTTTCCAAGTCCTATATCTTCATTACATGCTCTAGAAATTTCCCAACTGTCACTTTCTGATGTTAAGTATAAGTGTTCTATTTGTTTCTATGTTCTCTAAAACTTTGTTGTTGCTCACATGCTTGGTCCATGGTATCCTCAGCATCCTCCTGTAGAATTACATTTCTGTTGCTTGAAGTCTCTTCTTCAGCTATGAGGAGAGTGTCTAGCATTCACTGCTGTATAGAAGGATGAATATTATGTGACAGTTAAGTACTCTTTTCTTTGTTTCTAATAAAATTTTCCCGGTTCTTAATACTTTATGTATCTTTCAGAAGGCATCTTTCACTATCCTAATGCAACTTTGGATTTCAGTATTGCACTAAAAAAAAACTTCCTAGATATTCAAGATTTTGTACTTGTTCGATTTTGGTAACTCCAATTTGTAATTTGCATGTTGGGCCGTTCCTTTTGCTGACAACCATGAATTATATCTTCCATGCAATTGCTGGTATTTATTTCTTCTTGCTTTCCTTCACTACCTTCTGAAGTTATTTTTGTAGTTTTCTTTTTGGGTCTGCTATCAACACTGTGCCATCTGCATATCTTATTGTGGCCACCAATAATGAATTAATTTTTTTAAATTTTCAGTATCATTTATGTCCTTTGGCCCATCTATAATGGGTGGGCTAAAGGAAAAAGAAGGAGTCTGATTGATGGAAATTTCTATCATTCACTGCAATGACTAAAATTAATATATTAGGCTGATGCAAAAGTTTCTAACATTCTGCCAAATTACTGCCATCAAAATTTTTATTGTACACTTTGTTGCAAAGTTCTCTACAGTTTTACTCAAAGGTAATAAGCAGATACAGTAATCTTAATGTGCCTCCCTTTTTTACAATAATGTTCACCCTGTACAAGGCCTAAGAGTCACTCAAAGTACAGGGTTACAGAGTATTAATGTCATTGTCGCTCAGTATGCAACTCACCTCTCATTGAATGCAAATAGTAACATGCACAAATCTTCTCAGTGATAAACAACTTCTACCATAACACATGAAGTACATTCACTTGTTGATAAAGAACTTAGGATGAATAGATGTATTTCTACCAAGTAATGTACATGCAGCTTTATATTGTTCTAGAACCTTGCCGTGAAGTATTTCTGCTGTTGTTAACCAGCCTTCTTTTCATTCTTTGCTGCTGATTTGAATATGCATGGGTAATAACTTTTATTTTATTTTGTTAGCTCACAACATCAAAGGTGGATATTGGTGGCATGGTTGTAGAAGATGAACTTTTCTTCCATTAATTTTTTTTTGCTTTGCTACAGTGGTAATCTGGTAAAATGGTGCCTGACATAAAAATGCATCTTAAGTGGAGGTGTGTCATAGAATTGTTCCGTGTGGAAATATATTGAACATCTTGACGTTCATTGACACTTGTTGCCTGTTTATGAAGATCAAGTAGTGGATGTGAGCACAGTTAGGCAGAAGATAAATCATTTTAGCAGTAATGAGCACAATGTGTATGACAGGTCACATTGCAGGAGGCCATGTGTAGGCTCTTGTTCATTACTGACAGCGATACATAGCCAATGCTGATAAAATTTTTATAGATTAAAATATACTCTATCCTACTATATCTGTTATAGTTTCTGGAGGCATTTTTCTTGATTATATATACATAGTATATGATCCATGCTAGAAAATACTAGAGATTTGAATTCAATTTAATAAACATTAGGAAACTTTGTCCTAGAAGAGTTAATCTGTGGTGACCTTAATATGCACTGGGTTTGGGAAAACAAAGTAAGTTTTGTACTTAGTGTAACCACGGATTGTCAACATACCTAGGATCCCTGAAGGTTGACCAAGAAGGTGACGTCAAAACCACCAAGTTCAGAATCAAACCTTGAATGATATCAGTAAGAAAAGTGAAGTCATGGTGAATACAGACAGGATAGTTAGTTTAGGGCTCCAGATTCTACACTCAGGATTGTCTCATGAGACAGTAGCCTAGTGGATGAAAGTGTCGGTTTGTGTAATTTGATGATATAGATTCACTGGAAACAGGTATTAAATAAGGACAAGATGAGAAAGACTGTAAATAAAACATCAGTATAAGAAAGTTGGTGTTTGTTTTGTGGCTAATGGAGGCACATAAACTATTTGTCTAACTAAACTTTTTTACAGTGTCATGAGTTTGTAATAAAATTTTTTACATGATTTCCATTTTAAATTTTGAAACTTCTTTCTTCTTTTTCTTGGATTATTTATTAAATAAAGAATCCTAGTTTTTCATGAAGCTTCTTATAATAAACAACTCATTGAACCATTGCATATGACCAAAAAATGTACTTAGAATTGGAGGGAATATATTCTGTGGGTGCTAGGTGAGCATTTCCTACACACCAAAGATGGCAAAATCATTATAAATCTTAGGCTCATTCAATCATGGATCATAATGAAAAACTATTTTTTCCATATGTTATGAATTTTTTTTTCTTTTTCTATTAGAAATTATTTATTATTATTATTATTATTATTATAGTATTTAGATTATTCATATAAATTATTTTACAGTTTTATGAATTTTTCATCATCATTTGTTACATGAGTTGAGTTTTACCTCAAATTTGGAAACTTCCTTTTATCTATATAGATTATTCATTGTTGGCTTGTTTCTTATTTTTGAGTATTACCAATTTGAAACATTCTTAAGACAATAAACTTCTCTTGGCAGCAAGGCCTCTGATAAAAAGATTGAAGGTTTTGAGGAGTGTGAAACTGCTTCTTAACTGCTGTTGTTCCCAGGTCCACCATGACCTGTGGTGGTAACACTTGTTATGGTCACAGTTATGGCAAATAGTGAAACACCAAACAAAAATCAACAGTACATTTTTTATAATAAAATTACCAACAATACACTTTCAAGCTAAAATTATCAAGTATATGCTTTTATTGCAAAATTACAAACAATACATTTTTATAATTACTAATAATACATTTTTGTAGTGAAATTAGCAGCAATATATTTAAAAAAAAGAAATTACCAAAAATACATTTTATCATCTACAAACTATACATGCATTTATCTTGAAAGTATAAAAAGTATATAGAAAATATCTGTAGTTAATAGTATAAACTTGCATACAAAATATTTAGAGTATGGCATTAAATAGCTTAGAGCAGTTGATATGCCATTAAACAAAATCAACCAACCAACCAATTTGATACAGAGATTGAACAATAGAATGCCTTCCATAATGTAAGCATATAAAAATGACTCATTTCATAATAGATTGTCAATCCGTCCTGAAAAAAATATTGAATTATGTCAGGGTGTGTGTAAACTGTATTGAAGATGAACAATGATAATTTGTTATTGTGTATATTGAATAGGAAAGGTGTGTAAAGCAAGAAATTTATTTTCATTTGTAATCAAACCTTATAAATTAAAAAAATTGTGTCAGATGCTTTAATATTTTTGTCAAAGAGAAATGAGCGAAAAAATGTTTATTGAGATGACAAAACAACAGTAATAACAACAAAGAGAGAATTTATAATAAAAATAAAATAGCTATTTTAAATTAACCCTGTTAATCTGAAATCTGAAATTTTATTTACTAATTATTTATATACTTTTTTTATTTTTTATATTATTTTATTTTTTTCTCCCCAACAGGAAGTGGATAGGTTTGGCTATTGTTCAGTATATTCTCCTTCCTAATTTTTGAACAGGAATAGAGATTTATCTGTTGTTTCCAATTCCTTCTAAAGTGTTTTCATTCTCTTTCACATCCAGTAGCCCCTTGCATCTTAGTGGCATTATTGTATTGAATTGAGTAAAAAGAAAAAAGAAAAATGTAACAAAGGTTGCCAGACTTTTCAAATAGAAATACAAGATACCGTGTTAAATTTCAATTTTTTATATGTAGTTGGACAAAAAGAGAGAAATTTTTTTTATTAAAAACGTGATCAGAAATCATTTGAATAACAAATTGAAAAATGTTCTCTGTATTCCTATTTGGCAAATGAAGAAAACTTATTAATAGGACATCAACAAATGAAATATGATTGCATGTAAATATGATATGGTCTCAAGACAGATTAAGATAAACAATTTCATCATCAAGTTTCCATTTCTCTTGTTAAGATATCTAATATGCAGTCATGCTTTATTGAGTGGTGTATGTTTACCGTAGAAAATATTTATTAAGGACACTGATTTCTTAGTGCTTACAAAAGAAAACCAAATAATTTTGAATAATTCAGTGGAATAATGTCAATCTAACTATATTACATTGAAATTTTACCAAATTCTTGAAATAAAATAAGATTTACTGAAGTCAGTGTGACTAATCCACAGTCACATGTTGTCAAGTCATGTTTACTGTTCACTGTAACAAATATTTGATGAGAGCACTCATGACTTAGTTTTTACAACAGAAACCAAATAATATAAAATTACTATTTCAGATGATTTTAATCTAATTTATATTGAACTTTTACCAAATTCTTGAAATTAAATAAGATTTACTATAGTCAGAGCAGCCAAAACACATTTGTGCATTGTTGGGTGGTGTCTAGTGTTGACTGTAAGAAATATTTGGCAAGGGAACTGATTTCATAGGTTTTACAACAGAAAATTAAATAATTTCAACTAAATTTTTTTTTTTTTTTTTTTTTTAAGCATTTCACCCCAAGCAAGGTGGGAAGCCACTAGGTCGCAAGGGGTTACAGAAAATTTAGAGCAAGATCAGATAGAAGTGATAGAAGAAAGGATGAGGGTAGTGGATAGATCAAGGCAACTGGAGATGTCGATTGACATTACACTTGAATAGCTGGAGATTATAGCTCACAGGGAAACAGGAGAAGAGAAGGGAGTTCCACAGGCGAGAGGTGTGAGACATAAAGCTATTAGAGTAGAAGAGATGGCTACATTTAGGAGTTTCAACAGTGAAGGGGTGAGAGCGGGATGCCAGCCTCGTAGGGCGCTGGAACTCATGACGTCTGGGAACCAGCGAATGCAGCTCCTTGGAGCAATTTCCATGAAAGTATTTGTAGAACAGACAGAGGGAGGCGACGGCGCATCTGTGAGAAAGTGACTGTAGATGAGACGCCAGGGCAGGGCCAACCATATTACATATTCGCCTCTGGAGCCTATCAAGAACCCCAAGGCAAACAGAAGGGGTGCCAGACCATATATGGCAGCAATACTCCATGCAAGGGCGAATTGTGGATTTGTAGATCTGGAGGATCGACTCCGGGGAGAAGAACTTCCTAGCACGGCTCAGGGAGCCAACTTTCCTTGCAGTGGACGAGGCAATTGACTCGATGTATTTATTCCATCTCAGGTCAGCAGTCAACGTGAGACCGAGAAGCCGCAGAGAGTTGCTCTCGAGAAGTTGAATTATGTGAAATGATATTAATCTATGTAAATTACATTGAACTTTTACAAAATTCTTGAAATTAAATAAGATTTATATATAAGTATAAGATTTATATAAGTCAGTACGACTAATACACACTCAGGCATTATTAAGTGGTGTTTAGCTTTTGCCATAGAAATTATTTGGTAAGGGCACTTCTTAGGGTTTAAAACAGAAAATCAAATAATTTTGAATAATTGTGTGAAATGATGTTTATCTAAATAATACTGAACCTTTGTCAAAATCATGAAATATAAAAAATTTACTGAAGTCATAGGAACTAATACGAAGTAGCACCTTGTCGGGAAATGTTTACAGTTAATTGTAGAAAATATTTGGTAAGGGCACTGATTTATTAGGGTTTACAAATAATTTTGAATAATTATGTGAAATGTAAAGCTATCTAAATTACATGGGTCTCTTACAAATTCTTGAAAGTAAATAAAGATTTACAGAAGTCAATGAGACATACACATTGGTGTGTTGTTGTGCAGTGTTTAGTATTCATTGTAGGAAATATTTTATAATGGCACTGATTTCTTAGTTTAACAACAGAAAACCAAATTAAATAAGATTTACAGAAGACAGTGTGACTGATACACAGTGGTGTGTTGTCAGGTGGTGTTTAATATTCTCTGTAGGAAATACTTTGTAAGGGAACTGATTTCTTAGTTTTACAAAAGAAAACCTAATAATTATGAATAATTATGTGAGATGGTATTAATCTATCTAAATTACATTGATTATTAACCAAATAATTGAAAATAAATCAGATTTGCTATACGATTAATACACAGTGGCACACAGTTGGCTGGTTTTTAGTGATCGCTGTATGAAATATTTTGTAAAGTCACAGATTTCTGAATTTTACAACAGAAAACCTAATAATTTTGAATTATTATGTGGGATGTTGTTACCCTATCTAAATTACATTGATCTTTAACTAAATCCTTGAAATTAAATAAGATTTACTGAATTCAGTGCAACTAATACACATTGGTATGTTGTTGGGCAATGTTTAAGGTTCACTGTAGGAAATATAGTGTAAGGGTACTGATTTCTTAATTTTAAAATAGAAAACCAAATAGGTTTTATTAAAAATGTGAGATTATGATCATGTATATAAATTCCATTGATTTTAACCAAATCATTGAAATTAAATAAGATTTACTGAATTCAATGTGTCCAGTGTACATTTGGGTGGTGTTTAGTATTTGCTGGTGGAAATATTTTCTAAGGCCACCGATTGCCTACTTTTACAACAGAAAACCTTATAATTTTGAATAATTATGTTAGGTGATGTTAATCTGTATAAATTTCATTCATTTTTTGGCAAAATATTGAAATTAATTAAGATTTACTGAAGTCACTACAATTAATACACACTGGTGCATTGTCGAGCAGTGTTTAGTGATCACTGTAGGAAATATTTTGTATAGGCACTGATTTTCTACTTTTACAACAGAAAACCTTATAATTTTAAATAATTATGTGGGATGATAGTAATCTAAATTCCATTGATTTTGAACCAAAATCTTGAAATTAAATAAGATTTATGGAAGTCAATGCGACTAGTATATTTTGTGCATTGCTGGGTGGAGTTTAGTGCTTGCTGTAGGATATAGGCTTTGCTATACATGTCTTCTCCACAAGCTGAAACGTTACAGTGTCTCTAGACAAATTTTTGAACTGATCCAGTCTTTCCTATCAAATTTCAAAATGAAAGTTAGCCAGTCTTCTAGATCATTTCGTACTAATGCAGATGTTCTCCAGGGCTCTATCCTTGATACTACTTTGGTTTTAATTTTCATTAATGACCTTTACAATGGCACAATCTCTCAATTTGGTATCTATTTACCCTTTACTTCTGTCTCAATAGTAAGTCTGATCAGTTTGATAAGGTCAAATATGCAGCTGATGTCCAAAACAAACTTTAGTCTGTTGTTAACTGGGGCAAAGGATGGCATGTTAATTTTAATACCTCCAAAACTAAACTGCTCTCTATTAATTATCTAAGAGACTCCTTTCTGCCTTCCATCATGTTATTTTTTTGTTTAATATTCAGAAAGTATTAAACAGTAATATAAGGAAAGCTTCTGACATTGCAATGAATGCAATAGTAAAATTGTTTAAATATTCCAGACATTATTTTGACAGAATGAGTAAATTCACTTAAACATTGCTTGCATTAAATTTGTTGATATATTTTAATATAATTACTAAACTTTCATATTACAGTGATGCTTCAGCCAATCTCATAGTATGCTTAAATTCATGTGATGTGTACATATGTATCAGAGAGAGACAAATGAGCTCAACTGATTGAACTGGAGGACATCATTCTTTATGTAGGATTTAGTAGTATTATTCTCACATGGGAAATAATATATCACCTATATCTATACTGTAAAGCAAAGTGTAAGGAGAAACAAAAATATATAATATTGAGATACTCCTGTATCTGAAATAGCCATGTTTAGGACTCCAAATTCAAACAGGACGAATTCAGCTACTATGTTCCGGGTAAGGACTTATTCTATAAACAGGAGAGTTTTGGGTTTTTCCCAAATTGAGGACTTGGCCTAGTGTTTCATTCTATATCTGGGAAATATATATTCCAAAGTGAAAAGCACCATGGAATTGTAAGCAGCTGAGTAGACAGATTTAGCCTTTGCCAGGGCCATGGGGAATCTGGGATAAAGAAGGCAACTTTTTAGCTGCTGAAAACAAACTGAAATTGTCTTCTGCTATATGGAGTGATGTCACTAAGTGGCTGTCACATGACCCATGTGACTTATCTTCACCAAAGGGAGATAAGTGCCTTCTGTATCCCTACAATATGTTTCTTTTAAGTTGAAATAAACCATTTTGATTGGTCAATAAATCTAACAAAGGCAATTCCTTTCAAGCTATAGCAACTTACCCTGATGATGTCAGCTGAATCCTTTGATGTCTGAATTAGAAGCTTTTAGTTCCAAAGAAGTTTTTCTTATTGGCTCTAAAATAATTGTTTATTAGATTTGATTTTAGGTTGAGCCACAGTTAACAGATTTGCTTCAAGTTTCTACACCATAATGATGAAAAAGGGAAATGATCCTATTTTGATAGCATAAAAAATGATTATTTACATCTATATAAATGATACTAATATATGTTTTAGTCAGAGATAACATTGGTTCAGTATCATCAATTTCTTACTCTATCATTTATCATTCAAACATTTTAACAACTTTTGCCTATAATATTATTCTTTTATCCTTTTCATATCCACAACAAGGAACAACTATTTTAGTAAGTGTGTAGTAGCAGCAAAATTAATACATTTACAATTATAAGGAAAGCAATAATAAAGAACTAAACATCAATTATAAGAAGACAGAATGTATGGTTGTCAGGTAAAGGAACAGCTCAACATGCAAATTACAAATTGGAGATACTAAAATAAAGCAGGTAAAAAAGAAATTCAATATCTGCAACACTGAAATCTTAAGGTGCATTGGGATAACCAAAGTTGCTTTCCAAAAGTTAAGCTAATAAGAAATAGGAAAATTTCATTAGAAACAAAGAAAAGAGAATTGAAATATTATGTAATATCAGTCCTCCTATATGGCAGTGAATGCTAGACAATCTCCTTATAGATGAAGAGACTTGAAGCAACAGAAATATAGTCCTACAGAAGGATGCTGAGAATATAATGAATTGAACATGTGAGCAACTACAAAGTTTTAGAGAAAATGGAAACAGAAAAGACACCTAACATCAGAAAGAGAGAATTGAAATTTCTAGGGCACATAAGGAGGCCTTGGAAAATTTGATATGCACAGGATATGTTGAAGGCAAGAAGGGCTGAGGAAAACAGTGCATAATCCATCTAATGAGCTTGTGCAAATGGTTGACAGAACAGAGTTTATTAAAAGCTACAAAGCATAGGAAATTGTGGTGAGCCATGATTGCCGACATCCTGAAGGTATATGGCACATAGAAAAAGAATACGTAGTTTATCACTGAAATAATCTATAATAAAAAATGAATTACAATATATACACAACAAGCAAAAAAAATGGGACTACCCTGCATTTCTTTTAAAAAAAAAACTTTAAAATGAGATATTTTGAGTTTTTTTTGACAAAAAAATAACCACAAAAAATTATCGTACAACAGCATCATATTTTGTTTTCATCAATAAAACTACCACCTGCCTTAATTACTACTTTACAAATTCTTGGCATTCTTTCCAACAGTTTTTGAAAAAAAAGTATATGACAGACCTTCCCAAGCATTCTTCAAGCACTGAAAAAGCTCACTGAGTATTCTCTTGAAACTCCCATATCCAATTCATCCCATACTAATTCAGTGGGAGAGAAGTCAGGAGATTGAAGTGGGCAAGTCATAATTTCCAAAATGTTGTTACTTTTTTTGACTCATGTAATTTTGACATAGTTTAAATGTGTGTATTTTATATAGTTTTCTAGTTTAAAGGTGAATTTTTTGCCAATTACACATAAACAAGATGCATGTCTTTGCAAATTTTAATGATATTGTTCTTTTTTCATGATTCCCTTGACTTGAATCAAATCTCTTGCTCTTTTGATAATCTCAAAAATTCTACTGAGAAGTTAATGGGGAAAACAAAATATAATGTTTCTGTCATGGGTCCTTACCTGTAACTACAGAATGAACTCTTCCTAACACTATGTATATTACGTCTCTCAAGAGAGAGGGTCTAATCGAGTCGGGCGATAGTAGTTCACTCCAAACCAGACTGACAGTCATACTAACACCTTCCACATCTTGTATTATTATTTTGTGTAATATACCTTCGTTATTTCTATTGTCTTCGTGTTGTTCTTCCTTGGTCCTAAACTGGACCATAACAGTGGCGACGAGGATACTGAAGAAACGAATTCTATGCGGAGGATATAAAAAAAACAAAAAACACAAAAAAAACCTTTTGCTATCGGTCGTCCATAACACAGGTGACAGAGATATTGAGAGAAAAAAACACAAGTTCTACGCGAAGATAAAAGATAAAAAACTTTTTGAACACCAACCATAACAGTGGTAATGAAGATACGAATTTTACCTGTCAGCCAGAATAGAATAGAATTCTACGCAGGAAAATCTTTTCATACCAAGGTTCCAGAACAACAGAGGACAAAGACCTGAAGTCTACACGGAGAAAAAAAAAGGAAAAATCGTTACACAAGTACACAACTCTAGCTGCAAAGTACATATTGCGAAAAGAAAAAGTAAGGGGAAAAAGTGAGTTTTTTCCTCCTCTTCTCGTGACAACAGATAGCCTGTGTTATTATTAAATTATGGTGTAAAGATGGAAGACTTTAAGGCAACCATATTGGAACTAACGAAAATGCAATTCGAGCAGCAAAAAAATGAGGAAAGACAGATTAGGCTAGAAGAAAAACAATTAGAAATTCAACAGAAAAACGAAGAAAAGCAACTCGAACTACAAGAATTACTACTATGGACAGTAACAAATAAAGGACAAAATTCTGAAAATGAAGCGGCATTCTCGCAAAATGCTATATGGAACTCAATCAAAGACTTCACTTAACACTGACGCTACAAAAATTGGCTGAGGACTGTCAGAGATGTATAAGCGTAAAAAAGGACTCAAAAAGATATCGAAGAGACTGGCATCGCTCACATATGAAAAAAGTACAACGGCAAACACGTTTTCTCCCTCCTCAAAAAAAAACCAAACCAATTATTTTACTACAAAAAGTCAAATGAAACCTTAGAAGAAACCACCACCCAGTCCATGCTATCTCTGTGGGACTTTACATTGGTACAAATATTGTCCATACCGCTATAAGGCTTGTCTGTCCTGCAATAAGTGGGACATAAAAATTCGCACTGTAGAACAAAGAAAGAAAACGAAAGCCGAGTAAGAGTCACTAGAACTGAACAAGCGGGCGGGATAAATATACAAAAATATGTACAAATGTAGAAATGTTAAACAAAAAAAACAGATTACAATTAGATTCCAGATCAGATTTAACCATTATTAACTTACAGACGTGAAAGAAATTAAACAAACCAACCATGTTGAGAACAGGTAAAATAGCCAGGTCGGTAACAGGAAGAAAAATCAAATTTGATGTGACGTTCAACGGGATGACCAAGAAATTAAAGATGTATGTTCTAAAAAATACGGAAAATTTATTTGGAACTGACTGGATGCAGAAATTTGACCTCTGGGATTTGCCGATAAATATGTTCTGCCAAAAAGTGGAAAGGTTATCGACCGAGGCAGAGAAATTGAAGGAGAAATTAAAGGCGAGTTTCCCCGACGTATTTTCAGCCGGCCTCAGGAGGTGTAAAAAATGACGGCCAAAATCGAACTAAAAGATAATGTACAACCCATTTTCAAGAAGGAAAGAAATGTACCTTTCGCATCATTAGAAGAGATAGACGAAGGGTTGGATAGACTCGTGAAAACCGGTATATTGACAAAGGTGGAATATAGTCAATGGGCCGCACCTACGGTTTACGTGAAAAAGAAATAGGGTGAGATACGAGTATGTGCTGATTTCTCGATGGGATTGAATGCAGCGATTAAGGATTATCACTATCCTCTCCCTAGTCCAGAGGAAGTTTTCACAAAGTTGAACGGAGGAAAATTTTTCTCAAAAATAGACTTGAGCGAAGCATAACTACAAGTACCAGTAGATGAGGAAAGCTTGAGGATGTTGTGCATAAACACATAAAGGATTATATAAGTTCCAGAGATTACCATTCAGGATCAAGGTCGTGCCGGCGATATTTCAGCAAATAATGGACGCTATGCTAGGCGGACTGGATTTCACGATCGCATACCTTGACGACATCCTGATAAATAGCAAAAATATTGAACAACACTGGGAACACGTTCAAGAGGTTTTCAGGCAAATACAAAATTACGGTTTTAAGTTAAAGGAAAATAAATGAGACTTTTTTATGAAGGAGATAAAATATCCTGGTCATATTATTAACGAAGAAGGAAGAAGACCAGACCCAGAAAGAGCCACGGCAATAAAAACAATGCCGGCTCCAAAAAATTTAGCCGAGTTACAAAGCTTCTTGGGCTTAGTAAATTATTATCAAGAATTTATTCCTAACATGCACAAATTACGTGCACCCCTAAATGAACTGTTGAAGAAGGAGAAAGTTTGGGAATGGTCATAGGAATGTCAGAAAACTTTCGACAAAATCATTAAGACTCTAAGAGCAGATTTATTTTTAGCGCATTATGATCCAAAATTGGAAATAATAGTCGCGAGTGATGCGAGTGCCTATGGTGTTGGGGCATGTATACTTCATAAAATGCCGGATGGGGCACTAAAACCCATCGCGCATGCGCCAAGAACGTTACTGCCAGCCGAACACAATTACTCGCAAATCGAAAAAGAAGCGCTGGGGATTATTTTTGCGATTACAAGATTCCACAGATATATTTACAGTAGATCTTTCACCTTGCAGACAGACCACAAGCCGTTACTAACAATATTTGGATCAAAGAAAGTTCTACCTGTCTACACAGCTAATAGATTACTAAGATGGGGGACGATTTTATTAAATTATAATTTCAAATTGGAGTATCTTCCATCAAACAAAATCGGGCATGCAGAGATTTGTAGATACATTAAAAAGAGCACTAAGGAAAGCTTATGATGTGCCAACAGAAAAGGCTTTACAACAGTTCTTACAAGTGTATAGAATTACACCGAACAGTACTATGTCATCAGCATTATCGCCGGCGGAGGTAATGTTTGCCCAAAAAATTAGATCGGTATTCGACAAATTACTGCCAAAACAGACAAAGCAATCACCAACGTAATTTGTACCAAAAAGAAAATTTAGCCCAGGGGAGAAAGTTTTTTATAAAATGTTCAAAAACAACACATCCAATTGGGAGCCAGCTACAATAGAGAAATGAATTGGGAACGTGATTTACCTAATTCAGGGTCTGAAGTTCTTGCATAAAAGGCACTTAATTCAGATAAGAAAGAGGCTGTTAGAGGATTCTAACGGTCTACCTCAGGAAGAGGAGGAAGTAATGGACAAAATATTTGACACATTCAATATGCAAAGGCCTCAAGCAATTTCAGAACCGTTGAGATTAAGCAGAAAAAAAAAATTTACATAGCCTTTAATGATTAATCCGAAGAGGAAAAAATATTAAAGACCCCTGCAAGGTAAAAGCTTGGGAGGGGGTGTCATGGGTCCTTACCTATAACTACAGAATGAACTCTTCCTAACACTATGTATACTATGCCTCTCAAGAGAGAGGGTCGAATCGAGCTGATAGTAGTTCACTCCAAACCAGACTGACAGTCATACTAACACCTTCCACATCTTGTAATTATTATTTCATTCAATATACCTTCGTTATTTCTACTCTTGTGTTTGTGTTGTTCTTCCTTAGTCCTAACCTGGACCATAACAATTTCTCATACAAAATATTCATAATTTAGCAAAATGTATTACACTCAGACAAATTCAAATTTGAACATTTTGGTAGTAGAAAGAGCCTGGAGAAGGACTGGAAAATAAAAGCAAATACACTGTAGTTACTGAAATTTTATCTTTTACTTTAAACAAATACAACAATATCTCATTTTAAGGTGTTTTTAAGAAATGCGGGGTGGCCCCAAATATTTTTGCCTGTAGTGTATATATAATATATATAAATTAAGAAGGAACCTCAAGTTTTATTTTAAACCATTTAAATGGTTTTCAAACTTAAAATGAAAACTATATAAATTCTCATTCAGGATTGTATTCATTTTTAAAATACAATGAAGAAAGAATGATATAAAAACTCTCAAAAAAAAAAAGAGAAAACTTGTTTTATTTTTAAGATTATCTTCCTGGGAAAACAGATGACCTGGATGCAAAAAAAACAGCTGTCATTACACAGATATAGAAGATAAGTCAAGAGAGAAAGATTATAGACATCCTTAATTGATATGCTTAATGATTATTATCTGATATGAATTTCCTTTTTAGTCAGAATTTCCCACCAATGGTCTATAAAAGGAAAGAACAGAAATAGTTAGCACAGTAATCACTTTAGTGTTGCATTTAAAAGACTTCTACAACAACTAAAGATGTGGATGCCTATACTTGCCTGCCTTGCCCTGGTTTTACCAGTGACTGAGGCCCTTAGCCGAATTGGTAAGAAATTTCTCTGTTTTATCAGTTTTTTCTTTCTAAATACATTGAAAATAAAAAGTTATGATTGTATTTAAAGATGTTTAACTAGTTATTAGTCTTAAATCATAATCTTAAATTATTATGTTACTTTATGGAACAGACTCCCAGGAGGATGCTTCCCCAATTGCTTTGACCTCACCCTCTTCAAGCCCAAGGTTAACTGTTATCTATCCTTTATATTCCCATGAATATACACTTCTTACTTTCTCACTTTATGCCTTTAAAACAACCTTATTCAGTAAAATTTTACCTTGAGTGGCTCTTGGGCCTTGTATTAGCTAAACAAGAGTATAAGAAAAATAGACAACTGAACTTTTCATTATGAGGGTACCAGGTTGGCAACCAGAAAACTGCCAACCTGGTACCCTCATAATGAAAAGTTGCAACCACTGATCAGTTAGATCACTATTCATCCATGCATTGAATATTGTGGCTACACCTAATCTGGTGCTTCTGCTATGTATTTAAAGATTCTAGATAAAATACAGAAAAAAAAAAAATTGCAATGTTATTGGTCCTCACCTGGCATGTTGATTTCAACACTTTCCTACAACCATAACATAGCTTCCCTGTGCCTTTTCTTTAAATATATTTCATGGAAATTTTTCTGATAAAATTTTCAGAAACTTTATGAATTTAAGCACAGTACTAGATTGGCAGTTAGGTTTTCTCATCACTTTATAGTTGAAATGGTTAGATGTAACTGTAAGTTCTATGCTAATAGTTTCTTCTTTTGTACTTTTCACTTCTGGCTTATTTCTTTCTAGTCAATTTTGATCATCAAAAATTTAAATTCAATGTCAACCGTTGTCTTCTATTTTCTTAATTCCTGTTCTTTTATTGCTCTCTCTCTTTAATAATGTTTTTCTTTGTCATATTTTCTCACAATCAGTAACCTCTTCATCTTAGTAAATTTATTGCATTACTTGGGGTGAGATGTTTAAAAAACAATTCACACATAAATTGAGTTGCGATATACTGTAGCTATTTATAATATCGCTTTTGATATTAGCTTTTAATATTTTTAATATTATTAATATAGCTTTTAATATTACTATTCAAATATGCAAAATGAATTAGATTTAAATTCTTATTAGTTTATCACAGGAGAATCAAGTAGTTTTTATTCTTCTTTGTTCTTTGCTCATATATTTAACTTCAGAACCAGACACAATTTTTTCTTGAAATAAGTCTAGAAAATTTACCCTTCATCCTACAGGACTATATTTTTCATAGTCCTATCCAAATCAGTTTTATATTTATTCATTTATTTCATAGCTTTGTTATATTCTCTTACAACCAATAATCTCTTGTGTCTTAGTGACTTTATTGTCTGGCTTAGTATGAAATGATTAAAAAATAATAATAATAATAAGCAATACCATCAGAAAAAAAATGGGTTGAACCAAAGTAAATTCAGAAGTAAATATTATCGATCTTCTTTCACTTGTTAATGCCCATAGTAATATCTAGTATTAATTATAAGTTTCTGAAAAAATCCAGTACTCACTAACCCAATTAATAATATGCAATATTTACTCACACTTTAACAGTGTAGTTCAGTGGTCTAGTTTGTTATACTTTGGCTCACCCAATGCAAGTCCCAAAAGCCACTCAAGGTAGAATGTTACTGAATAAAGTTGTTACAAGTGTGTAAAGTGAGAAAGTAAGAAGTGAATATTCACTGAAATATAGAGGATAGATAATGCTTGAATTTAGGTTTTAAGAGGTTAAGGGAAGCATACTCTTGGGAGTTTGTTCCACAAAGTAACAAGTTATTAATCTTTTTTTTGGCAGTGACCAAAAAGTTTATCTAAAATCTATCCTGGTGACCCATTTTCTCATAAATAAGATTTATTTTTAACATATTTAAAAATATTGGTTATTATAAAAGGAAACTGAAATGTAATTTACATTAATTTTAGTACAGTAGTCAAGATAGACACATGGAGAAAATCAACACACATGTGTAGTTGAGTGAGATAGATTTGTGAGAGAAATATTCCATGAATTATTGCATTGTAGTAGTTAAGAGTTAATTTCTGCCACAACTGGTTTCATTGCTGGCTGAAGGCATTGATGTTGATGGAAGTGCCTTCATGTTGCTGATGGTGACCCAAACAGTCATGTAGATGCCCATATTGTCGGGATCCATTGCTAATGCCAGCCAGATTGAATCTGCCATCATAGGTGAACTCAGTGTTGGTATTATAGTGCCTCAGAAATGAGGCTGCTGTGAAAGCCACATGGTCCTTTTTCTAGTTGGTCAGAAAATATTTTATTGAACCGGACAATATTAGGGTCTGTTCTTGTCATATGAACTGTGGATATTGAAGTGAGCACTTTCATTTGAGTTAAAGAATTGGAGTTCTGACAGGTTACAATGAGGTAATTTTAGAATTTGGTTTTCTTAACATATCCTATTACAGCATTTATGACATTTATTTTTACTAACATTCACCCTATACAAGGCCCAAGAGCCACTCATGGTAAAGGGTTACTGAAAGCAGTTGTAATGGTAAGAGTAGGGGGGACAGTTTATAAGGATATATGGGAAAGATAATGGTTAACCCTAGATTTGAAGGGGTTAAGATTGTAGTGGTTGTGAAAGCATCTTTCTGTGAGTCTGTTCCATAAATCAATAGTTCTTGGAAAGAAGCTATCCAAGTAAAACTTACGAAGGGAATATATGTGTTGTGGCATGTCTTAGCTGGGAGGTTTAGAGTTGGGGGAATTAAGGAATGTAGTCTGAATCATGATAGAGCAGCAAGAAACTTGAATCATTTCATCTGTGGGAAAGGGTTTATAAGGTGGAAAACAGTTCATCACCCACAAGACTGCATAGACACTTTTGAACTCTATCAAGCCTGGAAAAGAAATGAGTGTGGTAAATATGATGATAAGAATGGAGCTTTTAACTGAGCCTAAACTTCTCTAATTACTTTATTAATTGTTATTTATTGCTTATGTCTTACTGCTTGTTTAGACCTTTGGCAGTTTCGCCACTCAATTTTACATTGCTAACCCTTACCACACAAGAAATGTTAAAGATAATTTCTAATTATAGAAATTACATTATAGTATTTTACAGCTTTAGCAGTATCTCTGAAAGTTCATCTTTTTTTTAACAATGATCTTCACTTTGTACAAGACCCAAGAGACACTCAAGGTAGAGGGTTACAGTGTAAGAGGCATGGGTTATGGGGATATGTAGAGAAGATAACAGTTGATCTAGACTTGAATAAATTAAAATTGTAGTGATTGGGGAAGCATCCACTTGGAAGTTAGTTCCATAAAGCAGCATTTTGTTGTAAGAAGTTGCTTGAGTAGAACTTACATCTCAACAATAGAATATGAAAGGAATGGGGGGGGTTGACTACAATGTATGTGGCATGGTGGGTCTTAGCCATGAAGGTTAGGAGAAGGAATACTTTGAATTTAAATCCTTATGAATAAGACAGAACATGCCCTTTACTCTTGGTAGAGCAACCTCTCTAGTAGAAGGAATATGCTGGATTCAAACCCTTATAAATAAAAGAGACCATGCCCTTTAGTATTAGTACAATAACCTCTCTAGTAGAAAGAATACACTGAATTCAAACCCTTATAAATAAGACATACACTGCTCTTTAGTCTTAGTAGAGTAACCAGTCTAGGAGAAGTCTCTGAATTTAAAACCAGCCTGAAGTGTGATGGTCTCCCTCAGGCTATCTTACCCTAGACAAATTTATTGTTGTTATATCTGCAGTACATAATTGAATGACAAAATGACAAACAAGTTTACATGTCATTTTTTTTAATCAAGTTCACCTCAAGTAAGTCAGTAAAGTTACTGTAATACAAGTAGTTACTGGAAGTGGAAGAGTTAAAAAGAGGAACAATTGAAAGGAACAGTAGATAGGTGTTGAAATTGCATTTAAATTTTTGCAGATTGAAGTTGGCTGGAAAGCATGGAGCTGGAAGGGAGTTCCACAAATGGGAAGTGTGAAAAAAGAAACTGTTGACATAGAATTTATGATTATATCTAGCCAACTCAGCTGTAAGTTGATGAGACCTTGTTGCCACTCTAGTTTTGTGCTTAAATTCAGAGTTTAGTCACCATAGAAAAGAGCTCATCTGAACAATTATCATGAAAGTATTTACAGAAAAGGCACAGGGGGGCAACTTTATGGCAGTGGGTAAGTGACTGAAGCCAAGATGCCAGATCAGGACAAATACTATTGTTGATTCTTCTTTGGATTTTATCAAGAATCTCTAAATATATAGCAGGAGCACTATGTAGCAGCAATATTCTAAGCATGGACAAATGGTAGATTTATAGATATGTAAGATAGTCTCTGGAGAGAAAAATCGTCTAGCACAACACAATGAACCAACCTTCATGGAAGCTGACCTAGAAATGGATTCAGTATAGTCTTTCCACTTCATGTCAGTCAAGAACATTTGCACAAGAAGGTGCAGGGATTCTCTCTTCTGGAGATGTAGTTTATCATCATAACCAGGAGTCATAAGAGAATGTAATGAATGGTGTATATGAAATTGATATTTCGCTATGTCCTTACTATTATTAGAAGAGTTTCACATGTCATTATATTGCATATTTTTCAGTTGTTATTGTTGTACTCTGATCTTTTACAAAGCTGATCTTTTAACCTCCTGGATTCATAAAGATGTTGAAACTGTCAACCATTTTCATAACAAAGACACTGTCACTTGGTGTCACTCATGCAAAGATGATAACTCTTGCAGAAAAAGTTGAGAAAATATGAAACTATACATAGTGCATTATATATTTAGATAACAAAAAAACACTGTTTTGTTCAATCAGTAAGTAATACTGTAAAATATACATCTTGCAATGGTAACGGTAATATAATGGTAATAATGAAATTAGCTGTTTCCTTATAAGGAAACATTCAGCATTCATTGGCTGAACAGTCAGTGTTACTGTTGGTTGAAATTTATAAAATTTTGAATATAAATTTTTAATACAGTTTTTCAAGAGAATAGACTTCTTAAGTCCACTGTTATTGCTCTTTCTATTATTGATGGCAGTTTCTTCTCAAACATTATGTTTTTGGTAGTGGGGAAGGTTAACAGCTTGATTATAGTATTTTCTCTTCTAGTCACATGTGCTGCCCATTTTTGTTGTTGCCGCTATTGGAAGTCTTCAAGTGATGTGGTTTTTGCTATTTGGTAAAGCTCTTTGTGATTTTGTAGTATAGTGAATAGTGCTACAATTTGTATTGCACAAAGTGGATGTTAGTCATCAATTGTAGTGTGACGAGTTACAACATTTTATGGCTGATTATGATGAATGTTGACCATGTTCATCATAGTCTATGAATATAGAATATAGCGCAGTACGTAATCTGTTCAATTAAACAACATTAAAGATTAATACTCTTGAGTCATATATTTTACTAAATCTGATTATATCGCCAATACCACCAGCAGCTGTTCTGTAATTCTTCAGTCTTTGATATCAAAGGCTGGCAGTGCATATTCGGGAAAAACATGGCTGCCTTTATACATGTCGCATTGAATATTTTGAGCCTTCTGATTGGTTAACCCTTCTATTAGTGAACTATAAAATGATTCAGCTCAATTTGGCTGGCTCACTAGTACACCAGGGTACCCAAAAATTCCAACAATGAAGACTTTTGAAATTAAAATAAGCTCAACATTTTTACAAGAATTGAATTTCAATATTTTATGTGTTTTATATTGTTGCGGGAACTTTTCTTAGACTAAAAGCAGTGGCAACAATATTTTTACACATATGAATGACAGGTATAAGGAAATGAAGTGAATTTCAACAAGGCAATGTTTTATATTTTTGTTTTTATACAAGAGACTGCAAAAGTAGGTATACAGTAAGTATTTACCAGTATCAAAAGTATTATACCAATATTACAATATGTTTCGTGTGCATGTTTTGTTTATCATTACTGTATACCTACTTTTGCATCTTTATAATTTGGTAACAAATGAGAGGAAATACACTAGAATGCATGCAAAGAAAGGAAGATATGAAAAGTAATTAATTGTGTGGGCAATACATGTGTGTGCATGTGTGTGTGTGTGTGTGTGTGTGTGTGTGTGATAGTTCAGTCACTAAGGGAAAAGATATCCCCATGCCTGGGAGAAGGTTCCGGTTGGAGTGATCACTTCAGCATGTAGGTAGGAAAAAAAGAAAGAAGAGAGAGAGGACAGGTTATTTTCATAGTTGTTTGACAATGCTACCTAACAGCATCTTGGTGAAACTAAGTGGGGGTAACACACAATATAGAGAATAGCATAATTCAATAAGAGAGAAAATATACTTGTGTGTACACAGAGAGCTGAAAAAGGAAGAAAAGCATTTGTAGGTATTGCTGTTAGAAAATATTTGTATATGTGATGTGCCATGTAGCTGGGTTTGAAGTTTAGCAGTTGGCTGCCTGGGAAAAGAAGATGTATCCTGGAGCAAAAAAGAGACAAAGAAGGATTATTGCTCACTAGA
This sequence comes from Acanthosepion pharaonis, assembly GCA_903632075.3. Taxonomy (NCBI): domain Eukaryota; kingdom Metazoa; phylum Mollusca; class Cephalopoda; order Sepiida; family Sepiidae; genus Acanthosepion; species Acanthosepion pharaonis. Next base: position 369,158 of record CAHIKZ030001509.1, on the reverse strand, counting down.
GTACCATATAGTGGGTGTCCTGGCAGACAACATGTGGTAATCTCCACAGTAGCATGTCTATAGGATTTTTTGAACAAACAAAAATAGATAACTCAGTATCATCTCAATGTGAATTGAAATGAAATAAGTTATCAATTTCAAATCTTTTCATTTGTACACTATTACTTCTTAAAATAATGACCAGCATTCATATTTATGATTAATATCGCAATATTTTCTTAAGTTGATAAGCTCAAATATTTAATGATGCAATCGGGAAATTTATTATTTTATTTTATTCAATCATTAACTTAGAAATTAAGATTCATCAGAATATTCAAATATTAAAAACATGAAATTTTCACATGTCTTTCTTGCTATTTATTTATTTTATCTGTAAAGTAATTATTTTTTATTTCTCTCTTTGTGAATGAACTCTTAAATCAATAACAAAATGTATGATAAATTTCTTTTATGGCACAAAATATCAACTTTTATATGCCATGAGAACAAAATAAAAGAATCAGTTGAAAGACTATGATTTAAAGTAGTAAGAAAATTTGATGAAAGTTTAAAGAACTAATTTTAAACATTACTGTTTCTTTCTTTTTCTCCCAGATTGTACAAGCTTCACCCTCACACCAAGTGAAGATAGTAAGTATTACTGTTTTGCTTTTTATTGCACACCATTATCATTCACAAATTCTGAATATTATCATTTTCACTTTTGATGCTTTTGTTATTTATTTGCTTCTTATTGTACACCATTATCATTGAAAAATTTTGAATGTCATTATATTCACTTTTAATTCTATTATTTTTATTAAGGTGATAAAAACTGACATGCCTTGATTGTTTTCAATACCAAGGAAGAATAATTCTGCATTTCATTTGAAGGTGTTGCATTGATTGATTTAATTTGTTTTTCACAGCTTGTCAACATTTTGCAGATGATTTAAGACCAGAAAATATTTTTAGATTGTAATTATTGTTTTTTTTTAATAATAATGATTTATTGATAAAAAATCTAATAATTAACCCACAGCTGTGGGAAAAAAGGTAGATTCTTACCTTTCCCAAGGGTATTTACACATAAGTGAATATAGTGAACCTTACTGGAAATGGAACTCTGCTCTCTGATTTCCAATTCCAAGCTGTTGTCCATCACATCTTCTACACATCCAAGTTTATGGCAACTGATATTCCTAAGAAATCATCCAACTAGGTACAGATCAAGCTCAGTGTTGTTTAAATTTGGTGACCATACAAAAACAGATGTTTCAACATGATATGGCCATAAGCCTAAAGGTGTTGGCAACCTATTTACATTAAGTCTTACAAGTCATCTCTCTGCAGAAGAAGTGTTTGGTAAGCTTAAAAGTATTAAGCCTGTAAGTGCTATATATTGTTTTATATAACATTTAGTCTTTGGCGTTCACATTTAGTTTCTGTGCATATTTTACACCCTTGATTTAGCACTGGTAAGAAGGAACCGATAAACCAGTTTAGCTGTCTTTTTTGTTAATCATGTTATTGAGAATCATATTATTTTTATTTCTCTTTTTTTGTTATTGATTTTTTTCTTGTTTTAACATGTCAATTTTTATCATTTTAATAAAGCTTTTGTTTTTACATTATACTAACTAATGTACTCAGTATATCTTGATAGATAATGAGGTTTGCAGTTGTTTCAAAAGTATTTTCATTTTTAATCATGGGGAACCTTTTGAGAGAATTTTTGAAGATTATGCAATGTTTTATATATGGTATCTTTTCTCATTTCCTCCACATGTCAAATGTAAGCAGAAAGTTCTACATGGAAGTTTTTTTTTCAGAGAACTGCCATTTTGTGGAACAGATGTCCATTTGGATGCTTCCTTGAACACCAATCTGAACTCTTCAAGTCAAGGATCAATCATTATCTTTCCTCCTCATCTCCATAATCTTCACTACCTACAACCTTCTCTTTCAATCATATCATGACCATTCCAATAGTAAAGCTCTACCTTGAATGTCTCTCAAGCCTTGTACTGGGTGATGTTTAGTACAAAAATAATAATTTGATGATGCTAGCTCTTCTGAAAGTTTAAATGCTGGTGGTCAGGTTCTGCTATATCTTGTATTTTAAAATAATCAATGTCATATGGTCATCTACTTGTGAACTTTATTTCAAGATACAATTCACCATCCAGAAAATGCTTTTATTTCTATCCTCTTGTTTAACACTTACTGCTACATAAGCAGGTAGACATTACCTAGCAGTCCAGAAATCTTTTCTTTATAGTGGAATCATAAAAGAAATTTTAGATTGAACTCATAATTACTGTATTACCAAATTCAAGAACCAACACTTTAATGTATCTCCCCCTTAAATAAAGGGTTCAGTTCAAAATTCCCTGAAGATTACTCACATTGACTGACACCTGAAAAAAACCAGAGGGCACAATAGGCCAAACCCTTGTAATAATAAAAACAATGAAGAAGACATGTAAATAATGATAAATCCCCATCCCAGAAATTCTATTTACCTTGTTTGGAGTTTACATATATTGTACTAAAATGTATCCACTTTTAAATTGTGAAAGATGACATTAATATGCAAGCTAGTATTAGAAATTATAATTGAAGTTGATTTTATTATGCCAATGTTGCAAAAATAACACCAAAAATAATGCCTAATATAAATACTGGATCTAATATATAAAGCTCAAATTATTGTTTGTGCATCAAGTTAGAACATTGAAAATTAATTAAATATATACAAAGTTATTTGCATGTATTATGCAAATATATAAGATTGTGACATCAAATAAATCCAGTTTTATTATTTATATCTACAAGCATGGGTCTTATATCTTGGTCAACTTTATATCTACTAGCATGTGTTATATATCTTGGTCAACTTTATATCTAATAACATGGGTCTTATATCTTGGCCAACTTTATATCTACTAGCATGTGTTATATATCTTGGTCAACTTTATATCTATTAACATGGGTCTTATATCTTGGCCAACTTTATATCTACTAGCATGTGTTATATATCTTGGTCAACTTTATCATATCTCTGCTTATGTGTATCTTTGCCATAGTAATGGTGCCTAAATAGCTTGTAGCTGGAAACAGTTTCTTCTGTGGCACAGACACTAGAACAACATTTGCAAAAGGAAACTGGTTTAGCACACACCACAACGCACAAATCTGAACTGTGCTGAGTGCAAAAACTTACTGCTGTCCCAACAAACACTCACCTCCTTCATTCATTTTGGCAAGCTAGAAAATTAACATCTTGCACATGCACACAGCCTCTGTCTGGATCAGTGACATATGCATCATGTCATTCCAATGCTGATGCTAATATAGTTAACTTTGCTCACAATTTACTCATCTTATGCACAAATTAAGGCTATGCCAATCTGATTCTCATGGTCCTTCAAGGTAATTCTCCAGCACAGCCATCTTTATATTTACAGAGTTATATCATATCTTGGACAACTCTATGATTCTAGCTTAATGGAGATAGCTAATATGCATAGTCACCTTTTAAAATAATATTTAAAATTAACTGATTAATTATTCATTTTTTGTGATCTTTATAAATAATTAATTATTCTGTTGATTACTTTGTAATTAAATTCCTTGATTATTCAAATGAAGCCATTTTTTGGCTTGCAAGTGCTTACAAGATAAGCATTTTGGTGGGTGTAAGTGATTCATTGCTTTATATGGATTATCAAACCTTTGTGGATGATTTAAAATCAAAACATACTTTGAAATGTAAAAATGATTCTTTTTTGTGAGTTAATATTGTATTCACTATTTTTGAGGGAGGAAGCAATGATTTTTCTAAAGATAAGTCCTACTATTTAACTTATACCTGTTGGGGAGAGAGGAGCGAGAATCATAACTTTCCCAAAGTTATTTGTTCATAACTGAATGTAATGAACTCAACTGGAATTTGAACTTGGCTCTCCAATTTCTCATTCTAAGCTGCTATCCATTATACCACCTGCACATGCTTGAATTTAGAGCTTTCCTTCTCCTTGACTGGTTGCCAACCCAGGCTAAAGCATATAGTCTGTCCGTCCTATTTCTACTGAAATTTCTACTCTACTGAAATTCAAGCTCAGTTCTCTGATTTCTCATTCTGAGTGACAATTAATTACACCACATGTGAGAGCAAAGGGAAGTAAGCAACACAATATTTTTAACATAATATCTTGTGTTATGGAGTGGTTTCACAATGGAGGCTTGTATTTGTACTAAGTCGGTCCTAACAATAGGTTCGACGTACAAAATGTTAGGAACTTGATATAATAGGTAATGACGCGGAGAAATTTAGTTGCGGTCACTGATACTTTAGTATCCGACTAACGGTCGTCCGGCATCGACTGACTGACTGACCCACTGAGTGAACCCTTGTTACTCTTACTACTCCTACTTATTATAGGTGGGAGAGTCTATTAACTATAGAATAGATGTGTTCCACTATAACATCTTGAAAATGTAATTTTATTTAATGCTATAATTGATTGAACCAGTCCTACTGTATGGATCAGAAACTTGGACATTATTTGTTCATCTTCAAAGACAACTGGATGGAACATATACAAATCTACTTAGAAAAATCCAGAGATCCCATGCAACACTTTACACAATTTAGGAAGAGATGAGACCAATCTTTCATAAGCTCAAACAAAAATGATTACAGTTTGACAGCCACTACCACTGAGTGAACAGGGAAATCATATCATTACTACTATGGTATCCTTCTGGAAGTGTCTTCTCATGAAAATTAACTTTCCCAGACACCATAGCTCAGGACTCAGGGTTGGACACTGGGGATCTTGAGGCAGCAATACAGGACTGAACAGTGTGGAAAGAGATTGTCAATGGAGTTCTGACCAATCATAGGGAGGTCGAAGGATGATGATGGTGATGATGAATGCTATAATTATTTATTTATTGAATTTAAACAAAAAAGTTAAATTTTATCATTAAAAATGAATGAGACATTTTGGGGGCATAACAAAACTTGAATGGAAAAATTGAATTTTGTATGCTTTATTTAATGTAAGAAACATTATAGATCCTCATGTCTTGCTGTAGTATCTCTGACTTTGCTGTCCTGTTCATTTAACACTTCATCAGGATTCCAACTATTGCTATCCTATTGGGCTTATCATTGTGTCATTATACCTTTTATACTAAAGTTCACCCATACAAAACTCAAGAGCTAGTCAAGGTAGAGAGTTACTGTTAAAATGTTTAAAGTCAATGAGATATGCTATATGAATGAAAGAAGTGAAGATATAAAACAAAGATCATGGGGATAAGTAGAATAGATAACAATTGATCCTTGACTTGAAGAGATATAGTGTTTAGAGAAGCATCAATGTGGGAGTCTGTTCTACAAAACAGCAATTCTTGGGGGGAAAAAGTTGTCTGAATGGAACTTTCTCCTTACATTTAGAATACTGAGGAAATGAGGATGATTTGATTTTGTGTAATTAACCTGATGTGCCATACTTGTAAATGTCTCAACTAGAAGACCTGAAGTCCTGAGCTTATCTGAAATTTTGCCATGGAAATAATGACAGAGTATTGATAGGCTGGCAATGTTGTGACTCTGGGAAAGAAGCTACAGAGTAGAGAATATCTTCCCTCACAAGATTGCATAAAGGATTTTGAATTCCACCAAGGCCAGAAAGTGAGCATCTCCAGCCCAGATATGGCAGCAGAATTCCATTATTGGTTTAATCTAACTTTTGTAAGGATAAAGCATGGTATGAAATGATTTAAAGCATGGTTTGAATGATTTTTCATATACATGCTCAGTATGAAAAATCAACTACCAAAATGTTTAATCTTATTAAATTTTTTCAATCATGGAAAGTTTATCATTTTACAGCATATGCAAATCTCTCAATAATATTTTATGGCATATGTAAAATTCTCAGTACCATTTTATGGTATATGAAAATATTGCAATGCCATTTTATGGTGTATGCAAATTTCTCATTACTGTTCTATGGCATATGCAAATCTCTAAATGTTATTTTATGGCATATACAAATATTCAATCCCATTTTAAAAGCTTAGAAAATATCTCAATATCATTTTATGGTATAATCAAATCTCTCATTGTGATTTTATAAGCAGATCACACAATGCCATTTGCAGCATATGCAAAAGTTCTCAATTTCATTTTAAAGCAACTACAAATCTTTCAATACCATTCATGGCATATAAAAATCTCTCAATGCCATTTTAAAGCAGATTCAAATTTCTCATTGCTATTTCACGACATATGCAAATCTGTTATAGAAATTTGATTGATTCATTTTGTACAGTTTATCAACCTTTTGCAGGTAAATTAAAGCCAGAAAATATTTTTAGATCGTGAGAATTTTTTTTGAGATAATAATGATTTTACTGATACAAGTCTTACTAATTAACCCATAGTTGGAGGGAGATGAGATAGATTCATATCTTTCCCAAAGGATTTGCATGTAAGTGAATATAACAAACCCAATGTGAATTGGAACTCAGTTCTACTATTTACAATTCGGAGCTATTATACATTACACCACTCAAATATTCTAGCTTACAGCACCTGGTATTCTCAAGAAATCAGCCATCTATGTACTGACCAGGATTGACATTGCTAACTTCAGTGTTCCAAAGTGATGTGGCCATAAGCCTGTCATAGATAGAAATGACTGTGTAGTATAGAATAGTAAAAGAAAGGGACTTAGTTCACAAAACATTCAGTATTGATGTTGCTAGTTATTGATAAAATTAAATATACTCTTTTCTTTGTTTAGCTACAAACATGTTTTTTTTTAATTACTTTCATCCTTCATATATTAAAATTAATTGATTGGCAATTTTACATTATTTCTATTTTTCTTGCATATATATTTCTTCAAAATCATTTACTGATAAAATTTTCCTTTATCTTCCAGGAATGGTTGCGATGTATTGTACTCGTAGTGCTGTCATAAGCAATCAGATTGTCTTTGGTCACCCAGGTGACAACCATAAATTCTTGGTGTGTACTGATGTATCTGCTGGTTGTAGTGGAACATGTCAAAATGGTGCTGTTTTTGACAATATAGCAAAAAGCTGTGGATCTGCACCTGTTTCCTGTACTCTACCCAGTGGTGCAGATCCAAATATCCCATTACAACCCTTGGAGCCAATGATTACAAATCCATGCAATCAAGCAGGATTAAGAACATGCTTTTTGTTCAAGCATAACATGAAAAACAGGTAGATTTTCTTAAGATATATGAGGATCAACTGAAAAGTTCATAGGCTGACCAAGATACTCTCATAGAATGTGACCAAATGAGGTTTATTTTTCAGCATTTGTTCACCTTGCAGTCTGCACATGTCTTTCATGTGTTGGAGTGCTTGGATCCCATTGGTGAAGAAGCTTTCATCCTGTTGGTGAAAAAATTCATCAATAGTAGATATGTCATCATCACTGCAATACTAGATAACAGTCAAGTGTATTTTTTTTTCATGTTGGGGAACAGATGATAGCCATATGGATCCAAATCAGAAGAATAGTGAAGGTAATCAACCAGTTCAAAGCCACAGTCATGCACAGCAGCCATTAAAACCAAAGATTTGTCTACTGGAGAAATGTTCTGATGAAAGAAGACCACTTTCTTCAGTTTTCTATGGTATTTGGTTTTGATAGCCTTTTGTAACTGCCTCAGCAAGTTAGCATAGTACTTTCCATTGATGGTGTGATCTTTTTGAAGATAATCAATAAACACAATACGTTTTGCATCCAAAAAAACTGAGGCCATTACATTCCCTGCTGATGAAATAACCTTGGCTTTGTTTAGAGCAGTTCAGGAGAGATTCCATGGATTGTTACTTTGTCTCTAGCTCAAAGTAAAGAATGCAACATGCATACTAGGTTACAAAATGTTCAAGGAAACCTGTTAGCTCTACCTCAAACAATGTCAGATTTTCCTGTGATGTGATCAGGCTGGAGCACTTTTGATCAGATCTCAAAAGACATGGCACCCAACAAGTGGAAACTTTTCATCATGCCAAGTTCACTGTGCCGAATATTCTCAACTCTGTCATGGGGGTATGCTAATAGCATTGGCTATTTGATATATAGTCAATCACTTGTTATCCATCACTTTTTTTTCCTTGGTCATGGCTGTTGCAGTATGTCCAGACATTGGATCATCTTCAAAATTCTCCTTTCTCCTCCAAATTTCAGCTGCCCACTTTTATACTGATGAAAAAACTGGAGCATCGTCCCCTAATGTAGCAACCATGTCAACATGAATGTGCTTGGGTGTTAAACACTTTTCCTTCAGGTACATGATAGCATTACAATGCCAAATTCTATCCATTTTCGAGAGAAGTCATTACTAGTTACTTTTGAAGTTTTCTTTGAACATTCAAATGTCAGTTTACCTGGAAAAAAATCAATGCAGTTATTAATAAGAAAAATTTAAACTAATGCATACAAGATTTCACAGCTTTAGCATTACTTCTCTATAGTCAGCCAATGAACTTTTCAGTCCACCCTTGTAAGATATAATTGTAATCTTTTCTGTTTGCCATTCTGTGTATCCAGTATATAAATGACGAGGACATTTATTTTATCAAAGTGTATATATGATTTTACTAAGAAATTAGATATATGAGTGATAGATTAAGTAAATGGATAGGATAGAATTGTAATATTTTTCTGTTTGCCACTCTGTTCATCCATAATGTAAATGCCTAGAACATTTCTTTTATAGATATCTAGAATAGATATAAATTTACTAAGATTGTTTATTTACTATTAAATTGTTTATTTACAAGAATAATTTTATATTTACAACATTCTAAAAACTAATACTATTGTTGTCAGGTTAACATTCTCGGCTGACATGAAGTCAAAAGACTATACTGAATTCAATGCTAGGAGGTCAGCTGCTAAGAAAGTTGGTTCACTGTGCCATGCTAGATGATTTTTCTTTCCAGAATATAACTTCATATCTACCATTTGCCTATGCTTAGAATATTGCTTCCACATATGGTCCAGTATTCGTGCTATATATTTAGAAATTCTTGAAAGAAGAATCAACAATAGTATTGGTCTTGATCTGGCATCTAGGTGTCAGTCACTTACCCACTGCCATAAAGTTGCCACCCTGTACCTTTTCTATAAATACTTTCATGGTAGTTATTTCAATAAGCTCTTCGCTATGGTAACTAGACTTTATGAATTTAAGCACAGTACTAGACTGGCAATGAGAAAAAAAAATAAAGTTAACCTCCTAACCTGAAAATACTTGACTAAAACCTGATATAGATTTTTAATTTGATTGATGAAGCATGTTGAACATTAAAGTTTGCACAAGTTCTATACCTTGTATTAAAATGAGTGTAGAAGCATTTAATATAATAACTAGAATTTATTGTTCAATTCTGTCATTATTAATAGCTTAAAATTTAGAGAATTTATACAAGTTATATTAGGCTTTTTAGATAGTCTGACTGAAGTCAAATCATTGTTCTATTTTTATTAATATTGGGTTGAAACACCGAGTTTCCAAGAGTAAAAGATTAGGTCAGGGAGAGAAAGGTGCTATATTATCTGTACTCTTAAGTAATTGATATAACCCAAAATGTTGGTACGTATTTCTTTATCATTTAATAGTCATATTTAGGCACCAAATTCAGTTTCGCATATGTCATCTTAAAAATCTTATCTAGGTACCAAGTTCAGTTACAGATATGTCCTTTTAAGAATTATATTTAAGCACCAAGCTCAGTTAACACGTCTTTTTAAGAATCATATCTAGGCACCAAGATCATTTTCACATATGACCTTTTAAGAATCATATCTAGGTTCCAAGTTCAGTTCCAGAAATGTTCTCTTAATAATCATGTTTACATACTGTAATTGGATTGGTTTAGCTAATAGGTAATTATCATAAAGAGAGCTATAACTAGCTCAGTGGCAACATTGAGTCAGTGGATGTAGACTATCTACAGTTTGATTATCATAATAAAATGGCATCACCTAACGGGGCTCTATTGAGCACAGAAGAACCTGAAAACGTAAAGATTTGAATATAAAATGCTTTGATGCACGTGCCAGAGTGAAGAAGTTACGAGGCTGATTTCGTTAATGACTTACACGGCTGAAATTGAAGACTTGACAGTGAACTAAGGAAGTCAAAGAAATAATATTAACTTAAGAAATATTCAACCAAAGAAAAGATTGGTCATGGACGAACGAGCCAAATTCTTAGCTTTGAAACAAGAATTTGGGGAGCCTACAAGGAAATATCTAAGAAGGTTAAGAGATGCCAGCAGATATCGTGAATTTCGTGGACTAGGACAACAAGGAATAAGCACAGAGGAAGAATTAATTAAACTCCGATTAGTAGAAGGGCTGTACAACACTTCTCATAGAGTAAAAAAATTTTACAGCCGTTACAGACAAACCAAATAACTTTAAGCTTGTATTGACTTCATACAAGAGGAGTTAATTGAAAAATTTAATACAAATAGAAACCAACCTGAGCTTATGGACACATGTGCGATAAAAAGGACAATGAAAATGCAGATATTGCAACTATAAACATGAATCAAAGAGAGAAAAATGTCCAGCAAGGAGAAAGGCATGTCATAAATGCAAAAAGAAAAATCACTTTCAAGTCGTATGTAGATGGCGAGATATCACTGTAAAAACTGTCGAAATAATACAGGACGATGTCAAAAGTATATAAAAAAAAAAAAAAAAAAAAACCCAACGTTTTTCCAATAGAAAGGAGAAACAAAAAGAACACCTTCACGAATATTAAATTAAATGGTGTAGACTTAAAAATGCAAGTTAACACTGGAAGCGAAGTGACTCTTATTCCGAAGAATTTTCGGAAACAATCGCTGAAACCAAAATTAAAGGAAAACCTAGTAAGATTAAGACAGTTTGATGGAACGTGTATAAAAATATTAGGGTTCTTACAAGGCACTTTTGAAACAAATAGATTTGAAACCGTCATTATTATTAGACTGTATAAAAAGTCACGGTTTATTAGAAACTAATTTGATAAATATTAATAGAACAGGTTTAGTTAATGCTATAAATATAGGAAGTCTAAGCATAAAAACTATAAAGCGAGCCTGAAGTTAAAAAAAATATCAGTCTATCGAATTTTGAAAGCCGTGGGCTTCCCATTCATATGAAGCCGATGGTAGTTGATAAGCTGCGAAAAACGGTGGAATATGTCGAACCTGAAGGCAGCAAATGGATATCGCCAATTGTGGTTTTGAGAAAACCTAATGGTGATTTTAGAATCTGCGGATATTATAAAGTAGGCGTAAATCATAAGATTTGTTTGGATTCCTACCCTATTCCAAACATAGAAAACATAATACATTATGATTCTCTGATAGGAATGAAATATTTTGCAAAAATTGATTTAAAAAATGCGTACCACCAAATTCAAATAGATGACTAATTTAAAAGCAATCACAACAATAAATTCTCCCATAGGCATACTTAGATGGCCCCGCTTACTATTTGGAATTAATACGGCCAACTCAATTTTTCAAAAAGCTATGGAATATTTGTTAGCGATACCATACTTAGACGCATTGTCCGACTACAATTTGAAAAGGAACAAAACGAAAAAAAAAAAATACTTAAAAAAGTTGAGGATGAATTTTTGCATTGGGTGGAAAACGGGTGCGTTGTCCATGAATAGGCTAATTATGGAGACGTTAGAAGATCCAGTCTTAAGTCAAACTTTATCTAGAATAAGGAGCAATAAATGTAGTAATTGTTCAAAAGCAGAAAGACCATAAAAAGAAACCAGATACAAACTATTAATATCAAATGGTCTAATTTGCAGTGGGGATTTAGTAGTACCACCGGAAAAATGTAGAAAAGAAGTAATTAAGTGTACATGATGATGTGCATTGTGGAATAACCGCTACACACAAACGGTTGAAACTGGAAGCGTGGTGGCTAGGAAACACACGATATGTGGAAAGGTACGTTCGCAAATATGCCGAAATAAAGAGTTTTCACCACAATAAGTTGCCCTGTTGGCCTAAGGAAACAGAACCATGGTCTAGAGTTCATATGCATCACACACAAGTTAACGGGGTAGGTTTATATCTAATACTGGTTGACGCTTTTTCCGCTTGGCCTGAAGTTTTCCGAGTCCAGGATAAAAAAAAATCTAGTACTGTAAAACATATTACGCATAATATTTGCTAGAAATGGAATAGCAAAAACATTAATAACTGATAATGCTCCCGAATTCTGTCACGAAAGTCTATGCTCGTGGTTAAGGAAGATTGGGTGTGTCCCATATAAAACACCTCCTTACCACCATCAAATGGGATTGCTGAACGAATAGACCGAACAAAAAAGTTGAAATTGAAAACATTTTCTTCTCAGCAAGAAAAGATTGAAACTTTCCTATTAGAATATTGTTGAGTTACAGAACAATACCACATACTGACAGATTAGAGAGCCCGTCTGCAGATAGATTGGAGCTCCATTAACCATGTCTTACTCTATTAATGAAAAGATATGGTACAAAAGAAATAAAGAAAACGAACCAGAAAAAAGGACCCAACACGGCATTAATATGCAAGAATGGGAAAATATTGTTGCTTATGCAAACCAGTTAAGAGCTAGTCAAAACTACGTGGAAGTACAAAGCGAAGCTTGTTCAGATGACTATGTAGATGAACAAGAAAGCAGAGCAGAGGAATCAATGGATGATCAAAGTTTTTCGGAAAACTCGGAGTATGAAACATCGGACACTGAGAATAAAAGAAATAGATCAAGATCCCCCATAACGAGAAATACTCGTGAAACCATTGAGAGGGGGGGATGCAGGAGAAGCCGTAGACCCACACAGAGCGTGAAACCCAAAAGATTCAGGGAGATGTAATGGGATTGGTTTAGCTAATAGGTAATTAGCATAAAGAGAGCTATAAGTATAGTTCAGTAACCACATTGGGTCATTGGACGTAGACTATCTCCTGCTACTAACTTTGATTATCATAACAAGTATCAAGTTCAGTTTCACATATGTTCTTTTAAGAATCATATTTAGGCCCTAAGTTCAGCTTTACACATGTCTTTTTAAGAATTATATTTAGACAACAATTCACTTTCACATATGTCCTTTTAAGAATCATATTTAGGTACCAAGTTCAGTTTCAATTATGTATTTTGAAGAATCATATCTAGGCATCAGTTTCAGTCTCAGAAATGTCCTTTTAAGAATCATATTTACGTACCGAGCGGTTATAATATCATGTTTTGATGAGGCTACTTGCCGTGACGTCATTAGAATTTTCCCGACTGACAAAACGGACTTCTATTGACTAACATTGAGTTTTTTTATTTAAGACGTCTTGCCTAGTTCATTTGTCTTACCGGGGATGTCTTATTTATTTTTGAGATTTTTTTCACCTGTAAATATTTTATTTAATTTCTTAGTATCCACCCCTTCCTCTTTCTGGCGAGCTCGCCACGTACTGAACTTTGTATTTTGACTCAACCTCTAGTTTTTCTGAGCGTTTCCTTTTTCTGTTAATCATACTTGTACATTCAAGGAATTCTTGGAGTGTTGGTACGTCAAAAATATCATACAGTATTTACATAGATTCTTCCTTTCTCCAGTAAACCTTTTCTTTAACAAATTCCAATGCTAACTGTTTACTTATTTCTTTCCTCTTACCATATATATCATTTTCCAATTTGTGACCTTATCTTCCCACATTTCTTTTGGTTTGGTTTGGTTTGGTTTGGTTTACGGCATATCAACTTCAATGGGTTATTTAATGCCGACAAAATTTTTATTGCTGGTAATATTTTTTTTCTTCAAAAATGTATAGTTGGTAATATCTTTTTTTTTCAAAAATGTATTGCTGGTAATAAATATTTTTTACACAGTATTTTTGGTATTAAGACATATTTTTACATTTACATAGTGTTTTGACCCCAGTTTGGAGGTTAACTATTTGCCCATACTTGGGACCCTAACAAGTGCTATCACCACGGGTCAGGGTGGACCTGGGAACATCAGCAATTAAGAGGCGGTTCCACGCTCCTCAAAACCTCCTGATCAGAGGCCTTGCTGTTGTACGTAGTTTATCGTCATACTGTGTGCGAATTTTTTTCTGTGAGAACTTTTCCTTGTTTTAGTTTTACAGTGTGACTTTTTATGTCTTACTTTTCTACACTTGTAGCACTTGGAATTCTCGTCACCGAGATGTCTGAAAGATGGATTAATTTTTCTTTTTCCACATTTTCCTTTAGCTTGTATGTATACGCATTCTTTTTCTTCAATTTCTTCCATATTGTCTCTCAGATTTATGATTCTCTGACATTCATCTGATATTTCTTGTGTTAGTTTTTGATTCTGTACAAGTTTCGTTAGAAGTCTACCACGTATTTTGCGTCTGTTTTTGCCGTTAACCCGTGAACGAAAATTAATCCTTTAAAGATATACAGAGTCAGTTCGTTTAATTTGAATATTTAATACTTCTTGTTAATGATTCCAGCACACGTGACAAAATCTTTGTCTTCTTTTTTCATCAGATTCATACACTTCCAAACAGTATTGATTAACAAACTTTTCTCGCTAAAATTTTAGTCAGAATATTTACTGTTTCTTTAAAGCAAATTGCTCGTATCTTCTAAAATAAGCAGAAAAAGTAATTCCATCATCTGAATTCTATGTGAATTCAGTTATGGCATTTGCCACCGCATCGGGAATGAAAGAACTTGGAGAATTTTCCGTTTTCTTTCGTATTATTCCAATTAAAATTTTGTTGTTGTTTCTGGAGTTCCAACAACTGCTGTTGTTCCTGTAGCTGTTATTGTATTTTTACCACTTAGGCTAATAATTCTTCCATATTTAAAGAATATTTGTTTTTTTCTTCTTTCTCGTTTTTTTCTTTTTTTTACATACACCAACGTAGTTCTTACTTCTTGTCGCCACTGTTATCAAGTAGTTTTGCCTACTCCATACGAGTTTTGATCCCTCGTTACTACTGTTATAACATACTCCTAGAGGTTATAATATTGTCTTGCTTAGGCTACTCACCGTGACATTAGAATTATACCCGACTGCCTCCAACAGACTTCTACTGACTGACTTTGTTCTTTATTTAAAGCGTCTTGCCTAGTTCATTTGTTACTGGGATCTCCGGAGGCTAAAAAAAAAAAAAAAAAAAAGAAATGACGAAGAGGAGAGAGTCTACTAACTAGATGATAATTGTTGAAATTGCGGAAAGATGGATTGAAAAGTTGAGAAAATTAAAAACGAAATGCGTTGAAAAATCATGTTTTGAAATAATTCCAAGGAGAATTGAACCCAAGATTAATTAGACGGAATTCAGTAAGAGTGATAAAAAAAAAAAAAAAAAAATGGGAAAGAAAGAAAGAAGAGGAAATGTCTACTAACTGGATGGTGGATGGTGGATGGTAATTGATGAAATTGCAGAAAGATAGATTGAAAAATTGAGAAGAAAATTAAAAACAAAATGCGTTAAAAAAAAGTTTTCAAAATAATTCCAAGGAGAATCAAACAAATTTAACTAGACGGAATTCATTAAGAATTAGCAAAAGCATGACTACCCGTCCTTCCTTACTTCCTAATAAGAAGACCATTAAGGTATCCACGAAAATGTCAGACAAGATAAAAACATATGTTGACGATAAAGAAACCAGGACAGTTGCTGAAATAAATAACATTCACGATTCCTCTGGACAAAAAGGGCCAAGAAAAACCATCTGTTTTGAATCGGCCACCCAGAAGAAAAGTATCCCCACATAGCTAGGGAGCAGCCTAGTGCATTCATTCATTATAATTTCTGTAACATTTGTCCAGAAACATTTTATATCCAAACACTAATTCGGATTCCTTTGGATACAAGTGGTAAGGAAGAATTAATTATTATTTTGTAGTAACTATGAACAAGAAGGCTTGATGGTCTGTTCAGTCGTAGAAAATGCATAAGACAGAGAAAAGATAAACTTTCATTTTAAGGAGAGTACAAATGGTTTTTTCTTTCCTTTTCCAATTCTTGAGTGGTCTGGTCGATAGAGACATCCCAGCATGGGGCATGCTGATAGATAAGGATTCATGACTGAAAATCCCTTTTGTTTTTCCTGCGCCATCTGGAAGTTTATTTGTCATACCAGCAGACTGAAGTTGGCTCCTGAGAAAGTGGAGAGAGAGAGAGAGAGAGAGAGAGAGAGAGAGAGAGAGAGAGAGAGAGAGAGAGATTAGCACCGCCTATATGAAGCTGTGGTGCAAGCTAGGGCGTGGAGTTAAGGGGTGGCTTGATACTTAGGGTAGAAGACAACTAAACCCAGAACCTAGTTGACTCCACCCCTGCCGGACACAGGACTCCATATAAGCTGGAGATTTTGTGCACAAGAGACAGACAGAGAGAGAGAGAGAGAGAGAGAGAGAGAGAGAGAGAGAGAGACTACTGCTATGGAATCCATATCATTCACCGAGACTCTTGACCAAGACCTTGTGCCGGACATGAAGACCAGAACTTACAAATTTAAGTTGCAACTAAAATAAGCTGCAGACTCTGAAGGGATCCCGGTATCATTTGATTATAACAACAATTGGGAAGGGTTAAAACCACTGTATATAACAAATAAACCAAATTGTTGTTTTTTGTGTAGCTCCTGAATTGTCGAACTGTTTACAATTCAGCGATCTTCTTCAACCCTCTGAGATAAAAAAAATACAACGTGGCAGAGGAAGAGGAGTGAATGGCCGTGAACAGACAAATACCAGATAGGTCAAGAGGAACTGTGCATATAACGATATCAGTGACAACAAATCACATGCTCAAGTGAAGAGTCAGTAAAATGGTAGCCACAGTGGTCTGAAGGAACTTGAGGGCCGATGACTAGGGTACAGTTACCGCTGACCAAAGGTCGACGACAGGGGGATATACTGGTGGTGTTTTATTTACTCTACAACAGTTACCAAATTCAGTTTCACTTATGTCCTTTTAAGAACCATAACAGTAACACCAAGTATTGTTTCAGAAATATCCTTTTTTTATGAATCATATTTTTAGTTACCAAGTTCAGTTTCACATATGTCCTTTAGGCACCAAGTCCAGTCTCAAAATAAAATGTCCTTAAGAATTATAGGCACCAAGTTCAAATATTAATTATCAGTATGTTTTTATTTACTGAAAACTGAAATATACTTGTCTAATGTTGCTTTTGGTAATCCTGAATTTTGTTTCTCTTTTTAAATTTACGTTTTTGTGTTCACAAGCTGGTCTGGTTCAATCTTTGAAGCAGTAAAAAATAAAATTAGCTTATTTTGTGCTTATGCCTCCCTAAAATTTTATACACTATATTTTTTTTGCAACACACTGACGTATATTGTAATTCTCACAGTATTTAGTATTGTTGAAGTCATCGCGAACATTTTTTGTCAAGATTTCCAAAGTCTACGTTTCAATCAATTTTGCAAACCAATCGATGAAATTTGAATGTCGAGATAATTTGTTTTGTAAAAATACTTTGACAAAAAAAACCTATTTCGCGGTTTTTACGCACCTTAAAACCACCAGTACTTTATGTACCCTGTTTGTACTTCTCCCCAAAATTTGATTTCGATCGATCAATATGGCTATTTTCGAGGGCGGACAGATTAACAGAAGTTACAGAATATACAATTTTGTTAACTAAACGCGCACAAAAATTACACGAAATTATCTACCTTACATTTAAAACAGTGTGAAGTTGTCGCCCTTTCATTATTTTTATCATAATACCCACAACAGTAAAACTAACTGTACAGGGTGTTCCAAAAGTCACGCGACAATTCGCAGAAAACATACACTTGTGAAATAGCAACCAGGGAAATTTTGCGTGACATCATCCTCCATAATTCAACCAATAAAATTTCTTAATATATTGTCACATACAGAAACATAATTCTATTTGGTAAATAAATATAAAATTTAAAAAAAGGTTATCAATGGTAATGCGACTTTTTGGAACACCCTGTACTTTTTACCCGCTTACCTGTTAGCACTTCTCCCCAAAATTTATTTTTTATCGAATGTGTAGCTATTTTAGAGGGTATGATGTACGTACGATGGACTGACTAACTAAAGTCACAGAATTTTATATAGAGATTTTAAATTTTATACAACTGGTGTGTCTTGGTCAGCCTATGAACTCTTCAGTTAAGCTTGTATGTAACATGTGATGTCACAAGTGAGATTTATGAAATGCATCAAAACTTTTATTCACTCTCATGATTACATCTGCAGTGACACAGAAAACTGAAAGCATTAATCTGAAGTAAGCAGATGTTTCACGCATACATTTTTTTAATCAATTCAACTTTTGTCCTCAGCCCATATGCATATTTATGTGTATGTGTACCCAATGTAAAAAATGCCTTTGTGTCACATCCTCCCTTATCAATCTTATATATATATATATATACATATACATATATGTATATATGTATGTAGGTAGGTATTTGTATAAAAAAGAATTTATATCTCCCTTGCCAAAATTCACTCATATTTTAGCAGAAAAAATATCAGTGTAACCTGGTAACATTTAGTTACAATTTTATTTCCTGCAGCCTTTGTAATAACCATTGTTATTGTCTGCTATTTTATTTGCTACAGTTTAGTCAAGTAGAGTTAAAAGAAATTTACAGAATTGTCAAAATAAGTCAAAATATTCTGTTTAATTAGATTTACTGGAAAATATACTGGATTATTTAAACAAGTGAAAAAATAGTAAATTTGTTTCCTTCTCATGATTGAGTTTCCTGTTCCTTCTAAAGTCTACTTCAAAACTATACTTCTAATGTCTTCACATAAACTTTGAAATTTTATTTAACATTTATTTTTTCCTTTAACAGGAGTGTAGGTTTATTCCTTGTTTCCTGTTTAGGATTGGGTTTCCAGTTCATTCTAAAGTTTTCTCATTCTCATTCATTCCCAATAGCCCCTTGTGTCTTAGTGGCATTATCGCCTTGTTTGTGATTAACTGATTAAGAAAAAAATTAGTTTTTGTTATTATTAATACAAACACTATTTTGAATTATTAATAAAAATATTACAGAATTGTTTAATATAACAAATGTTTATTCTATTTTAATAACTGCATTTAGATATAAATAAAATAGATAGCTTTCCTATCTAACTAAAGAAAAAACGTATTTTAATAAATGAAGCTAATCTGTTGTTGAATTAATATTTATTATTATAATAAAAACATTACAAAAGTATTTAAATACATAAATACAGTCTGATGTTGAATTTTTACTATTCATAAAACATTAACAGAAATTCTATTTCAACTTAATTTTCTCTGTCTATAGGATGGGTGTCAGCCAGTTTATTAAAACTTGTCTATATTCTTTTATACAAAAAAAATATTATTTTTAGTTGTTTGCGTGAAGAGTACACCCTGCCTCATAGAAGAATTTGTAATTGCCTACTCCAAGTTCATTGATGAAAAATAGGTGAAGAATAAGATTTTACAGAGGTCTATAAATGATGGCCATCCAAGAACTTAAAAGTGGATTTAGATTATTATCATAGAATTTTTTCTATATCAAAATTAGTTTAGTATTTACATTAGTCGGACTATTGTCCTCATCTTTGTCGCCATATTTGTCACAACGTTTCAATCATTGTACGCTTCAGCCTTTTTCAGGTGGTTGGAATTTTGAACTGAACCCTTTATTTCGATCACTGGGGTAGACTGTTCTAGTTCCACGTGCCATGTTTGATGGATGTCAGTTATCAGTTATCTCCTGCTAATTTTCCCTTTGAAAGTTCTCCACTGCCTTAACCGGGTATTGAACTCACACTCTTTGGGTCTGTCACTGGATCTAACCAATGCCTTTATCCACTGTGCTATGTGTCCTTGAGTGTGAGTTCAATACCCGGTTAAGGCAGTGGAGAACTTTCAGAGGGAAAATTAGCAGGAGATAACTGATAACTGACAACCAAAACATGGCACGTGGAACTAGAACAGTCTACCCCAGTGATCGAAATAAAGGGTTCAGTTCAAAATTCCAACCACCTGAAGAAGGCCGGAGTGTACAACGGCCGAAACGTTGTGACAAATATGACGACAAAGATGAGGACAATAGTCCGACTAATGTAGATACTGTACATAATATCTCATCTCAGAAATATAGACAGACTCCAAAATTAGTTTGTTTAGACAAATTGTGGTAATCAGTATGTCTTGCATTAAAAAAAATTTAGAAAGAAATGGATTTTGAGTGATCAAGATTTCATAAACATTAGAATCATAGAATCTTCATAGTTTATTATTAATGATAGAATCAGGGCTTTTACATTCATGATATTCTCTGATTTTCTTCTCTCTATTAAATTTATTATTTTATCTTTATTTAAACACATTAACTCAGCATAATCTTTCTTCACGACCAATTTCCGTATGGCGTAATCTGTTTACATTTATTTTGATTGCAATTTTTATTTACTTTCAAAAACACCATTCTTTAGGATCCCTTCACATAAAGCCACTCTTAAAAGACATTAGGGAACTGTGTAGTATTCAGAAGTAATTGAGATCTCTCTTCCACCCCTGTTGAGAATGGAACAGTCGACTTTATTATAAGCAGTTGATTTTCTTCCACATGTATTGATAAAAAGTAGAATAAAGCTTATCTTTAAGTTTATTCTGGCTTTCTGTTTTCACTACAGGAACCCGAATTATATAATTGTAATATTTCGGATACGTAACAGTACACGAGCTAGAAAAGAGAAAAAAAATCATGAACAACATACCATGACCTGCTTAAATTTTAATTATGGTTTTCTTATGATATCAATTGCAATTGTGATGAAAAGAGAAATTAAAGTTAAAAAAACCTTGAATAAAGTATTGTTTTTAAACCTTTCACTTTGTTTGATATTTAAATTTCACTTTAAATGAGTTATTTAATTTCAATCACGTCTTACTCTTTAAGAGTATTTACTAACAGGCTGTTTATGATTCACTGAGATTGAAAAAGGGATGGATACACGTACGCTGCAGATTATAAATGGTAGAATCAGGGATTTTACTCATTAACGATAGAATCAAAGCTTTAATATTTATGATATTCCCAGCTTTCTTCTCTCTTTTAATAAGTTTATTATTAACGATAGAATCGGGGCTTTTATATTCATGATATCCACTGCTTTCTTCTCCCTTTTATTATGTTTGTTATTAGTGATAGAATTGGGGGTTTTATATTAATAATATTCATTGCTTTCTTATCTCTTTTATTAGGTTTATTATTTGTGATCGAGCCACAACAACTAATCCAAAGGTTGGCCAATGTATGAACGGATTTATATTCAACTTTAATCGCCAAGTCTGTGAAAGTAGTCAAGACCATATTATTACATGTAAAAATGTAATTAATCCATGCAAACCAATTCCTGCAACTCAAAAGATAATTGATGCTAATCTCCTCTATTTTGGCTGCA
Source organism: Acanthosepion pharaonis (assembly GCA_903632075.3). Classification (NCBI taxonomy): domain Eukaryota; kingdom Metazoa; phylum Mollusca; class Cephalopoda; order Sepiida; family Sepiidae; genus Acanthosepion; species Acanthosepion pharaonis. Next base: position 347,645 of record CAHIKZ030001509.1, on the reverse strand, counting down.
AGGATGATCCCACAAAGTTCATTCAGTGTGACAGATGGGGTAGGATGACGGTTAAGCAATGTAAAAACAAAACTACTTGGTCACAGAGAGACCTAGCATGTGCAGGTCAATAAAAATGTTTTTGATACATGTTTTTTATATGTCTTTGTGCTATTAAACTTGATACACTATAAGAGAAACATATCTTTATTCATGTGGGAAAAAATAAACAGTCTTCATAATAAAAACATTAAAGATGAAAAGAAATTGTGATAAAATTGACATTCATAAATATGCCTACATTCATAAATGCTTTTATATTCATGGGGCAATCAGTGAGAAACAAACGTAGTACCTTCAAAATATATCCATTAAAGATGTAAAGAAAGAATAACATATTGGGTATGGATAGTTTTAAATTTTGGGGGCACCCAGCGAGAAACAAATATGTCTACACACAAATATACATTTAAATTCTTGGGGCACCCGATGCGAAACAAAACAATTACCTTACTAAAAGCACATCCCCAATTATAGAAAATAATATATCCATTAATGATATCAAGAATTTGTCATAAAATAGCCAATCATAAATATGTCTACACTCATATATACATTTAAATTCATGGGGCACCCAATGCGAAACAAAACCATTACTTTACTAGAATAGTATCCACAATTATAGAAAATAATATATCCATTAATGATATGAAGAATTTTTCATGAAATAGGCACTGATAAATATGTCTACACTCATATATACATTTAAATTCCTGGGGTAGCCAATGAGAAACAAAACCATTACCTTACTAGAATTGTATCCCCAATTATGGATAATATATCCATTAATGATATGAAGAATTTGTCATAAAATAGGCACTGATAAATATGTCTACACTCATATATACATTTAAATTCCTGGGGTAGCCAATGAGAAACAAAACCATTACCTTACTAGAATTGTATCCCCAATTATGGATAATAATATATCCATTAATGATATGAAAAATTTGTCATAAAATTGGCAATCATAAATATATTTACACTCATATATACATTTACATTTATGGGGCACCCAATGAGGAAGAAAACCATTAACTTACTAGAATAATATTACCAATTATAGAAAATAATATATCCCGCAATGATATCATGAATTCGTCATAAAATGGGCAATCGTAAATATGTCTACACTCATATATATATCTATATTCATGGGGCAGCTAATGAGAAACAAAACCATTACCTTACAAGAATAGTATCTCCAATCACGGATGGATCAAAATATATCCAGTAATATCATGAATTTGTTATAAAATAAGCATTCATAAATACATCTACAATCATTTCTAAATTCATTGGGCACCTACTGAGAAACAATCGCACTATCTTCCAAGTACAGAATTTCCAACCATGCCTCAAAATACATCCAGTAAAGGTATAAAGAAATTTTCATAAAATGGATATTTATAAATATATCTCCACTCTTAAATAGTTCTACATTTACAGGGCACCAAGAGAGAAACAAAACTACTGGCTTACAAGGATATAGTTGCCAATCATAGCCCAAAATATATCCATTAATGATATCAAAAACTTTTGTAGAATAGTTATTCATATGATGCCAGTCTTAACTGTTTTATTTTCACATGTTTTCAATTGATACCTGAGGCAAAGAGTTTCTAAAATACTTGCAAACATTTCCAGATAAGTATATGACAGGTATTAACTTAAGCTTGGGTTTTCACAAGTCTTATAAGTCATTAAATTAACTTAAATGATCTATAAAGTGAATGCTCCATTTACTTGGTGAAAAGATTAAAATGCAAAAATTAAAAAAAAAATGACCTTCTTGAGAATGCCAGTGGATCATAGTAAGATTTATTTGAAAACTCGGAAAACTTCAAAATAACAGAATCAAAGATATAAACAAATAATGTAATCTATTTGAATGACTTCAGTATGAGCAAATCCTTTATAACTTTGGTTGTTGAAAGCTTGTTAGGCTTGTTAGTTGTTAGTTATTAGTTTGAATCAGACTTTATTAGTAATCATTTTGTTGTCAGTTGTTGAAAGTGTGGTTACTTTGATAACATCTTGCGGTGCAAATATGCTGATTATATTAGCTTTCAAAAAGAGCAGAAAAATGTCTTAGCAAATGACTGCTTACTTTTTTATGCAACACATTCAGATGCAGTTTCTCATTGTCTCTTTCTCTCTGGTTGTCTCTCTGCCTGTTCACTTAGCATTTTCAACAGTAAAATGATGAGACCTGCTTGTAAAAAGAAATTGGCAGGCTGAGTTCAAATTCAATCCAAATTGAAAAAGGGATGAATCCATCCCTCTCTCCCTAGCTATAGGATAAATAGCAATGCAGACTGGCCTTTCTAGCCTTAACTGGCAACCAGTCTAGGAGAAAGACAACTCTGAATTCAAAATTACTTGTGCATTTGGATGGTAACTCTGCCCTATAAAAGCCTATTTGTCATAGAAATGATAACAGGATGGTTTGACTGTGGCACTAAACTACGAGAGAGAGAGAGAGAGAGAGAGAGAGATTTCTGCCATCTTTAAATTAAATTTTTTTAAATAACATAGTAATAATGTAAGTCACTGTTGTTCGGTTGGTTTAAAATAGTAATTTAGCCATCAATAAATCAATATCAATAAATATGCTTTCACCACATAAGAAGGTAAATTCTTATCTTTGCCAATAAAAAATAGATATTTAGTATAATTAGAAAAATCATGATAATCATGAAATTATTTAAACAGTAAAAAATCAGTTCAAGATAATTTTTATTGTTTGAAACAAAAAAAAAGACATTATTGTTCAGCAATTTCCCACTGTTATCATATTACATTGGATTTTGGAAGGTTATATCATTTCAAAACATTTCCTACTGACCCAAATATAAACAAAAACAATAATTACAAATATAAAAAACAATATACGGAAGATGGCATACAGAGGCATGAACTCATATTTTAAATTGGAAAAGACTTCAGATAACTTTAATATCCGATGAACCATGAAATTTCTTTCTTTCTCATTTGTCTTCAGCACAATGTCAATTATGCAAAGAATGTAGAAAAAGAATTAATCTGAAATTAATTGAAAGATTTCAACATGATTCCCAGACCCTTGTAACTGATGTGCATGATTAATGTTTTTGTGAAACCTAAGTTTTTTTAACAATCATATATTGTCACATCACAAATCCTGTAACCCATTATGTAGGTATGTCAAGGAGACACATGTATTAGCCATAACAGCTGTAGTGCATCTAAAGCAAGATAGCTTAACAGAGCCCATCCCTTTTCAGGCTTGTTTTGAATTCAGAGATTCCTTTTCCTAGACTGGTTGCCACCTTAAGGTAAAAGAGTCCAGCCTGCTCTGCTACTTAAACCATAGCTGGAGGAAAATGGATTCATGCCTTTTCCAAGGTCATTAGTGTGACGTGAATGAAACAGAATTGACTGGACATGGCCAATTCACTTTTCATCTTAAAAAAATTTGTTTTCCAGAAAAGACAGTGAAAAATTCTTACTCCTGTAACACAGTATAGTAGACTGATTAAATTTTATTTGTATATTTCATGGTGATGAAGGAAAAAATGAATAAATATAAAATTAACTTGGGTAAGATTATGAAAAAATGAATAAATATAACTTAAAATTAATTTGGATAAAATGAAAGTAAAAAATAAAAAAAATTAATCTTGATAAGACTATGAAAATATAAATAAATATAAAATCAATTTGGATAAGATGAAGAAAGAAAGGAATAAATATAAAATTAATTTGGAGAGGACTATGAAAAATTATATCGTATATTGTAACTAAACTTGTTTGGGACATTTTTTTTTAGGAAAAAAAAAATTATTAAAGACAGAACAATAAAAAAAAACAGGAATGAAGACAGAAGATAAAAATTTAAATATTGATTGATGAGTATTTCATCGAATCAGGAACAAATGGATTGTCGGCAGAAATTATTCGAAGTTACTTCCCTTATATCAGCAAATAAAACAAATAGCATCACTTGGAATTACAATTAATTTTATTTTATTTTTTTATTTAAATAGCGAAAAAAAAATTACTCACTGTGATCCAACAAATTTTAATGTAAAAATCAGAGTATATTTATTGACACTTATTTACTTTTTATTGATTACAGTATTAAAATGTTTATTTTTCTTAATGTTATATTTATCATTTATTAAATATTGTATTTGTTTTAGTAGTTTCTAATTGCATTAAAAAGGTTTCATTGTTACTTAATATTTTAAGTTGTTGGCAACTCAGAAAAAGTAAAATAAAAAAAAAGTAATGCAGGAAATGGAAGATTCAACCAACAAAGTGAGCAGACCAAAAATTAAATACTTCGAGAAAGAAAATGAATAAAAAAAAAATCATCATGTTATATAGACACAATTTTTTAAAACTCTTCTTTCAAATTAATCGCGCTACACAAACGTTCAGGAAATTAAAACAGTCTCTCTAATCTATGTAAGCATTACTGTTTATTGCGTCAAGCATATAAGCAGGCAAAGGAATATTTTGTAGTGGGTGAAGGAAACTAGGTTTCAAGGGAAGTAACTCTTTTCACGGCCAAGTTATTTTGTATGGTAGAATGGATTTTAATTGGAACATAACAGTATAAGAACAATTTGACCTAGTTAGTTAGACGCCCTGTCTATATGAAACAGCATATAAACAATTTTTCTTATTATGTTATATATTTGTATTTTATAGTAATGAATAGCGGCTCGGATTGAGAAATGGGATAGCCAAGTTTGAATAATTTACATTCACTTACGTGCTAGTACCCTTGGGAAAGGTAGGAATCCTCTACTTCTCTTCCCAGCTATGGGTAAATAGCAGGACAGACTGTGTTCTATAGCCTTGGATGGCAACTGGTCTACTGCAGGAAGAAATGGCAACCTACTGTGGGAAAAAATCTGCCTTGTCATTCATGTATCGAAAGATACATGATCATCTACGCGTGTATCACACATAGCACATCACTGACTGACTGCTTTATAGTAGCAAAGACAAAATAAAAAAATAAACTAAATTGAGTAAATTTTATCTCCAAAATCTTAAAGTTCAATTTTTTTTTTTTTTCTTTCGTTTTTTTAAGTCTTAGATTTAATAATATACTGAGTTGGTGAAATCCTTCATATTCCTTGATGTTAGAAAAATTCCTCAAGTGAAAGTGTATGAAAATAACTGACTGCTTTTATGACTTTCTTATATATATAAAATTGTGTATTTGGGCAGCAATCCCTCTTTTTATACAAGTTTATTTGACTCACATTACACCAATCTAACCATAGCTCAATTAGAACTCATTTAAACACAGAAACCTACCATCTGCAACACCATCATCTGACCATAGTCAGAATCATTGAACCAATTTCTTTAGCTGTATAGTATGTGCTACACTAAGACTACATACAGTTTTGAATTCAGAATTATTTTCTCCTATACTGATTGCCACCCAAGGCTATAGAACCAAGTCTGTCCTGCTATTTACTCATAGATGGGGGGAGAAGAGGAGGATTCATACCTTTGCCAAGGGTGTTAGTGTGTAAGTGAATGTAATTGATCTGATTAGAGTTTGAACTTGAATCTCTGATTTCTTCAATCTGAGCCCCTATCCATTACTCCACTATGCTTCCACAACATAGTAGTAGAAAATACATCCACATGTAAAAAAATATACATACATATAAAACCAGCACAGTCAGTTAAAAATAAAAAATAATGAATAAAAATCATTCTTGATAATGGCTAAAAGTGCTCAGATATGCACAACTTTTGGACAGTTTTTTTACACACTTTATGTCCAAAAAAGAAATCACTTGTACAAACATAAGACAAATTAAATAAAAAGCTTAATTGCTGTACTTTGTCAGTCATCTTTAATGAAACTTATATATATATATATATATATATATATATATATATATATATATATATATATATATTTATATATATATATAAAGACAATTATATAATATATAATTAAACAATCCAGATCATGAATATGTAAAAAAAACCAAAAAAAACAAAAACAAAACAAAAGGAGTGAAGGTCGAGTTTGCTATGTAAATTAATTTTTGTTTTTACATTTTACTCCAAGCAAGGAAATAAAGTCACTAAAATGCAAGGGGTTACTGAGTGTGAGAGAATATGAGATTAAAAAAAAACATTAAGAGGCAGAGAGAGCAATAAAAGAATTAAGAAGATAACAATTAAATTTTTGAAGATGAAAGTTGGCTGGAAAGCAAGAAGCTGGAAAAGAGTTCCACAAACAAGAAGTGTGATAGAAGAAGCTGTTAGGATAGAACTTACAACTACATCTAACAATTTCAACTGCCAAACTAGCACTGCACTTGAATTCATTAATCATTAAATCAAGCTACCAAAGAAAAAAAGCTCATCAGCACAATTACCAAGAAAATGTTTATAGAAAAGGAACAGGAAAGCTACATCATGGTGGGAAAATGACTTAAGCTGAGATGCCAGGTCAAGACCAATAACATTGATAATTCTTCTTTGGATTTTATCAAGAATCTCTAAATTAAATACATAGCAGAAACAACAGAACAGCTGTGGCAGCAATATTCAATGCATAGATGTATGGTAAACTTATATATGTGTAAGAATAAGATAGTTTCTGGTGAGAAAAACTAACACCACACATTTAAACAAACCTTACTTGCAGAAAACAGTAAACCTAACAATTGATTTAATCTTTCGACCAGTGACGTAGCTAGTGTTTTTGAGACCTGGGGCGGCCCTCAAGTTTGCCGCCCCTCCCCAGAAGGAATACAATATTAATACACTAAACCCCTTACAGTCAACGACGAAATTTTTCACCCATCAATTTTTAATATTTTTATTTCTCAGAATAATGCCCGAATGATGCCAGCTTTTTTTTTTTTACGGTGTTTCTGTTAAAAACTTGGACAACTCCTCACCGATAAATTATTAAATAAAAGTACAAGTGTGTTTATTTAATTTATTTATTAAAAAAACAAAAAAGAAAATGGAGATATGTAAAAAAAAAACGAAGACGTTATTTCTTTTTACGATATTGAAAAAAAGATAACTTGTTTTTGTTTATATACTCTAGTGTTTTAAAAGAAAAACGAAAGACAACACATTGTATTTTTAATTCATAATTTATCAGTTTTTTAATATTTATTTCAATTCAAACAAGTGAGAAGTAAATAAATGCGACGTTGACAAAAACACGGTTCGTTTTTCTTTTAACAATTTAAAAAAAAATTTTTTTAATTATTTTGTTTTTTACGTAGTTGAAGTTATTATTAGCAAAGTAGTGTACTAGTGTAAACTAAGAAAATTTTTTGTTATATGTGCCATGTGTGATACACGCTTTAAGCGATTATGTATCTTTCGATACATGACTGACGAGGCAGATATTTTTTCCCTGCTGTAGGTAGCCAATTCTTTCTGCGGTAGACCAGTTGCTACCCAAGGCTATAGAACCCGGTCTATCTTGCTATATTTTACCCTTTTTTTAGCTGAGGAGAGAAGAAGAGGATTAAACGTCCGATATAATCAATTTATGAAAATTAACGATTTTATATCCGTATTTAAACTAAAGCTTAAAAAAAACAATTGATTCACTTATTTATTTAATTTTTTTTTTCACTAACATGAACTGTTAGTGAAAAAAAAATTAAACAAATAAGTGAATCAATTGTTTTTTTTCACAGACATAAAAAATCAAAATTAATGAACTGACGCTAAGCGGCTAAGGTTTGGACTTCTCACATAGGTTTGAAGAAACTGTGGATTCAGTAAATTCACTTAAAATCCAATCCCACTCAAGCCCTTTAAAAATGTTAAAATTTTTCCACACCTTTTCTTGTAAGTGGGGTTTATCCCCACCAGCTGACAGTGCGTTTTAGAGACAATTTGGCTGGCTCACTTTGTTGAGCTAGCTAGCCATATCAAAGACAAATTGGCTTCATTTGAACCCTGTCTTTTTCCTTATTGCTCCTTTTTTTTTTTTTCTTTCAAAAATGAAATATGAAATATTGAAATTATGAAGCTACTGTTTTTTTTCTTTTCTGAACACTCACCCGCGGACCAAAAGTACCGCCCTTGGCGGACGGCCCTCTCCTAGCTACGCCACTGCTTTCCACCTCATCTCAGTAGAAAACGTAGCCCAAGAAGGCGGAATGAGTTTACACTCTATAATTGCTTGAGTGATTCGTTTTCTACGGCTTATCAACTCTTTTTGCAGGTTACTTAAAGCTAGAAAATATTTTTTAGATTGTAAGATTTTTTTGAGATAATTGTTTAATGATACAAGATAAGTCTTCTTACTAACTAAAGAAAGGTATTTTTGTGCGTAAGTCAAGTTCAAGTATATAACAAAAACCCAACGCGGGATTGGAACTAGTAAGTTACTAGGCTCTCCAATTATTAACAATTCCGAGTTTTTATCCATTGTACAACCGTATATTTCCAAGCAGTCACCTATCTAGGTACTGACCAGGCTCGACGTTGCTTAACTTCGGTGATCGTATGGGAACCGGTATTTCAGCGTTATATGGCAGTAAGCCTTATGAATCAATAAATGTTCAATGAGCTTTCTTTATCTCATTCATTGACTCATTCCAGAGTTTCGTGTCAAATCGTTCGCCAGGGTCTCAAAATGCTTGATAAATTGATTGAAATATCAAAGTTGATAGGCATATAAAATAAAAAAGTAAAACAATTATTATTTACGCTGTTGTAAAAAAAGAAAATCACTGTAGGGGAAAAACAGTAATTTATTGAATTAAAAGAAATTAGGAAGTATTTTTATTCCAGTTTTCTTAATTTAACAAATAATGCGCCGTATGTATGTGCATATTTTTTTTAGTTTTTAGTGTGCAGTGTAAAAATGCAATTTTGCGCTTTATGAAAGTTATTTCGGGTGTCAGTATCTGTTTGTTCCAAGATGCTAGCGAAGGAGAGAGGTGAAAAGACCGACTCCGTGGGAGAATAATACCGAATTGGCAAAAATAAAGGGTCACTCGCATCACATGTGAAACCCTAGGGCCTAAAGAAAAGAGGGATTTATAAACATACAAAACAGAAACTTTGACAGCGTCATAAATAAACAAACTAAGTAATTGAAACTACATTTTTTATTAGTTAATTTAAATTAAGTTTCAATTACTTTTTTGTTGGCAACGCTTTTCCAGTTAATTATTGGAAATATAGTGTGTCGTGAAATTTTAGGGTAGTGTGTGATTTGTGCCTCCTCACTCTTCTTATCCCTAAGTTTGAAAAGTATGTAAAAAAAAAGTACCATATGGGGATTTGGATAAACAACCCTATACAAAACTTTTCTGGGCACTTTATGTATGCTGTTTCCCAAATTAATCAAAGTTTTTTTCACTTCACTTCACTTTTTTTTTATCAAATTACTAGCCTTGAACCCTTGTCTTGTATCTCCTGACAACTCTGAACCACACCCTGCAAAAGATCGATTTTCTGTTGTTAACGTTATTCAATCAACAGCCCTAATCCTGAACCCATTATTAAAGTATCAGAACCAGTTCGTTGGTAATAAATAATGAAATGGCTCCGTAACTAGCACATTATTAATTGATTTTCCTAACTTGGTGAACTTGTTTTCTCATCCAGTGTATCAAAGCAGCCGTCTATTTGGCTTAAATAAATAAGTTATATAATTACTCTCTTCTCGTCAACTCAGACAAAAAAAAACAGCTGCAACTTCTTGAAAATAATAATAAATAAGTAAATAAATATTAATTATGAAAAAGAGAAAAAAATCTATCGTTAGAGGAGAAAGGAGAAGCAACAAAAATATGTCAGACATAACTAATGCTGTAAGTGGCAATGATATTCTTTGTCTATTTATCGATTAGTTTTTGACAAAACTGAATTCAAGTTTTGTATAGACTAGACCGACATTTTTCGCTTTGGATCTCGGTAGGCGGGAGAAACGAAGTCAGCACGCAACTTGCTATTTTCTTCTTGATCGTCGTCATTATCGTTATGCAGTTGAAACTGGATAGTACCTATCTCCGTGTTATCGGGGGAATGTCCCTCGTTTGGCTTTTGATCATTTCCAGGGGACAAAAAGTTTGGTACTACATTGATTTAATTTTATCCGTCCTCGCCGGCTGTGCATTCCTTATACTTGCACCCCAGTTTCTCAGGTCCCAGGTAAAAACAACAAAAATCTCATCTCTAAGTCTAAACACTTCAATCTTCATCTTTTATTTCCATCTTCATCTCCGTTTGACGTTTTTGCTTGACTGAAAAAAATTTCCTATTCAACTTGAATTGATTTATTGCATTTTTTCTTTGTTTTTCTTTAGGTAAAACAACAAAAAAAGTAAATCTATTTTTATTTTTAGTTTTTGTTGACTGTACTTTTTAAGGGAGTGACAATATTTCAGCCTCTCTCGTCTTCGGGCGCGTGGGTGGATAGAAAAAGTTTCGCGCTTAACCGTTAACTTTTTTTTATGTCGATACCTAACTACTAACTAACCTATATTGATGTAGGTAGATTTTAAGTTTTTAATATTCTGGTTAGATTATTTTTTTAATGAAAATAATAAATAAATAAATGGAAATAAACTTTAAAAAAGCCGTAAGCCGCAATCTCTTGTTTGTAGCTAAATAAGTATTGGGCGATTGTTGTTTTTATTTATTTATTTATTTATTTTAATTGCAATAAAATAGCAGTTAAATAAAATCATTGGTTACATTTATTTAGTTGTTGCTTTTATGTTTATATCATTTAATTATTTTTTTAAATTTGAAAATATGAATTTAATCAATTATTCTTTTCTTTACGTTGAGTTTTTTGTTGGTTGTCAAGTAACTAAAAATTCTTGTAAAATCCAAATGTTATTTTCCGCCTTTTTTTTAAAGCTAAAAACGTCAAATTTTGTGAAAATATTACTCGGTGCTCTTTTCTCACTATTAGTTTACGTTTTCATTTTCTGCTTTTTTGAACATCTTTACTTTTTTATTTTTCAAAGCTTTTTTTTTCTTTAATTAATGATTAATTCTTTGGAAATACATTCATTTCATTTTAAATTTATTTATTTATTTTTACAAGACAAAGAGTGTTGCTTGACAGTTATACTTCAACAGCAACTATTATTTTCTTATGTTTAAAAACCCGAATAAATTCCCCCCGCCCCAATAAAAACGTACAAACAATTATTACAATGAAAATAAATTAAATTGTTTAATTTTGCTTTTGTAAACAAGTTCCTGTTGTGTATTTTTTAAAAATCTCAGCAAATATTCCCGCGAATCCACGTGTTTAAATTTTGACGGCTGGTTCATTTTAAAGTTTTTAAAAAGTAATAAATTTTTTTTAACTCTGTGTTTATTTTTATAATTGTCACGAATTAACATTTTTTTCCGTTCTAAGCAAATAAGTTTATTTTTGGGGGGGTATTGCCCCCTTCCAACTTTTAAAAATGGTTTTGGTTTGTTTCCACTTCCAGTCTAGAATATTTCGAAAACCACTGAAAGAAACGGAGTGTTGAATATTTTTTTTGTTTTTTACTCTTGGCTCTTTAAAAATAAATAGGTTGGAATAAGAAGAAACAAACAATTTATTTTAAAACTTTAATGTAAAACTTGGGAGAGTCTTTTCAAGTTTAATTTTATTTTTTATTTTATTTTACTTTTTTTTAGAAAGATAACGTGAATGTAAGAGAACTAAAATCATAGTTACCCCACTACTCCACACACTTTTTTATGAACACACTTTGCCTTATTAAATGTACAACCAAACAGAAACTGGATGAAGTTAGTACTTGTGTAGCACTGTTCACTGGTGACCCATTATGCCCCATATGATTAAAAGCGAAACCTACTCGAGAATAAAACGGACGTTATTTATTTACTTACACTTTTGGCTTGTTAAAAGCTTTTGTAATGGTGCAAAACTAGAAAGTGATTTTTATTGCTTTGTCGAGATGATTTGAAGAAAGGAAATATAAAATAAGGTTAAGTGGTTTGAGCTTCGACAATAACATGAGCTTTTTTGTTTCATAATTCTAAGTCATTTAACAAAATGGAAATTTAATTTAAACATTTTTGTACAGTACACTAATTTGAGCCCTTCCCTCCCCACTCCTCCAAAAAATTAAGATTATTACTCCAGCAATTTTTCGGCACTACTTAAATAGACTGGTCCCCTCGTTTAAAAAAAAAAAAAAAAAATTTTTTTTAAAATAATTTTTGTAGATTTTTAACATCATTGATAACTGCATATGAAATGGACGAAGTCCGACAATTATTTTATTTTTTAATTTTTATATTTTCTGTTTACGTTATTTTTAGAATAAATATGTAAGTAAATCCTCTGTTTATAAAAAAAAAAAAAAAAAGTTATCTACTGGCCAAAATGTCTGATAAATATCGTAGAAAAAAAATGTCGTCCTTTGACAGGAATCGGACCTGTATCCTGGATCATTTGGCCTGGCCTGATGTGCTATATAGTAAGAGAGGAAGCGTCTGATTACCAAAGTCAAATTGTTTTTAAAAAACAAATTTCCCATGATTTTTCTTGAACGATCATATCTGCATTAGGCGTCGTAAACAAATGACAACATATGAAATGGACTAGGTCTGATAATTATTTTATTTTCTGTTTATACGTTATTTTTAGGTACAAAACTACAAATATTTAAAAAATTCTCTGTTTAAAATATATGTCCTCCGACTGATGATGGTTCCGTTTACAGGCGTGATACCTGTGTCGGAGGACATACATTTTCTACAATATTTCTCAGGCATTCAAGCCCCGGTAAATGTAGTTATTGTTTATTATAAACAGAGCATTTACTTAAATAAATGTTTATATCTAAAAATAACGTATAAAACGGGGAATATATATATATATAATATATTATTGTGTTTCTTTGTTTTCTAAAAACCTTTTTGAAAGCACATACAAAAATATTTGAGATTTCATTTAACAATTTTAAAAAAAAAAGAAGTGGGGACCTACTTTTTCTTAATCATGAATGTAAAATTGTGTTCTTAAAATTGAAAAATGTATTTGTTCTTTATTTAAAAGTTAAAAGAAATCTTTTTGTAACCTCTCACCTCCCAAAAAAAAGGTATTTTCATATGCAAAACAGTTAAGTCCAATGACTTTGTAAAATTCGGGGAAGGATTTGATTTAACATTCAATATTAAAAACAGGACACCACTATTTTTCGATTCTAAGGAAGGTCTCTATAGTCAAAAGTAGGCTAATGTATATGAATTATTTCCCCTAAATTTTTCCCTATTTTTACGAATGGACCAGTCTATTTAAGTAGTGCCAATTTTCCTTTTGTTTTTTTTTGTGTGGGAGGGTGACTCATGATATAAAAAAAATGATATTTCCGGGATTGTTGGATTGTCAAGTGGAATGTTTTATGGAAGCAAAAGACTTAACTAAGGTGCAGTTTGTATTTGTTTCCTGACAAACATTCTGCCTTAACCTCATTGAACTTGAAGAGCTTTACATTTTAATTAATCAGATTCAGAATAGTTTACTTTTTTGAGTTTTGTTTGTTAGTGAATGTCTTGCAATTCAGACCAGCCTGGTTATTCTCAAATTTCTGTTACACTGTCCAGCCTTCATCAGGTGTCTGTTTAAGACATACATGACCTAGTGGACTAAAGCATTGGTTAAAAAACATGTGATTCCTTGGCATATTCATGGATCTGGTAATGCTAATTCACATATTCTGGTTCAGTGGAAGAAACTGACAAGTGACACAAAGGTTAAAAATATTGATGAGGATTAACTAATTTGAAATATCCCAAAAAAACAGATAGTGGAATGAAAACAATATGTGGATTGAATAAAGTGTTCCGTTTAACATTTTGTAAAGATTACCAAGTACAAGAGAAGAAAGCCAGAAGTGATGATATTTGAAATGTGATTAACAACCAAGATGAGCATGGTCAGAATATCAAGACTATTAAAATGATTTCTTTATTTAAAAATTTAGCATAAATTATATTAATGAATACAATTGCTATGTTAGTGATTTCATTTATTCTTGGTCATCCACACTCCAGAAAAAAAAAAAAAAGTATTCATGAGCTTTAACAGTACTGATATTGGTAATTTAAAAAGTTTTCTTGTGTAAGTTCTTAGCTTCATAAGGATTGATTGATATATATTTGAAAAAAAAAAAAATTTAATAGTTTATCAAACTTTAGCAGGTTATTTAAAGCCAGAAAATATTATTTTTTAGAGTAAGAATTTTGGGGTGATAATAATGATTTACTGATACAAGTCCTACTAATCTGGGAGGAAATTTCATATCTTTCCAAAGAGTATTTGTGCATAAGTGAATATAATGAATCTAACTGGAATTGGAATTCAACTTCCTGATTTCCAATTCTGAGACATTATCCATTTTGCCACCTGCACGTTCAAACTTAAAGCACCTGGTATTCCCAAATGATCACTATCTATGTACTGAGCAGGCTCAATGTTATTTAACTTTGATGATAGTATGAGAGTGTTTTAAAGTGATATATCTGTAAGCTTGACTTTATAAGGAAAGAGACAAACTGTACTGAGATTGCTATTTGTTCCATATCTTTTTCAGCAGCTCTCAGAAATCTGGGGACGTGATCACACATGCAAAAAGGCATCTTCACTACACAGCATCAAAGCTTGAGTTCATGTTGGAATTTCAGTCTGAATTTTTCTGATGCAGAGTTATGCAGATTATTGTCCTCATCTTTGTTATCACAGTGTTTCAGCTGTTGTGTCCTCCAATCTTCATCGGGTATATGTTAATCTGGGTAACTTGCAGGGAATTCTGCATGGAACCATTTATTTAATTTTCAAGAGTAGACTGCTCTTGTTCCACTGTCCATGTCTCATGCTTATTTTTAGTAGTACTCATTTATTGCTCACTCTGTTTCCACCAAGTTTTAGCAGACACTACTCTGCTCAGGAATTGAACTCATAATTATTGTGTCACAAAATTCACAAACCAGTTTTCTTAATTTACTCAGCTATTGTCCCTATAGAAGCTAAATAATAGAGAAATGACCTACTGGGTGTTTCTGGTACCCCCAACATTGCATATGGACAGGATTACAGCCATTGTCACATTTCTGTTACTTCAGACAATTCTAACCAGACTCCTCTAGTCATAATCAATAAAGGACCATAGTCAGCCACTGTGTGGTTCACAGTAGATGATAATGAATTCCATCAGGTATTTATGCTTCTTGACACAGTAGATTGAAGGATGTCTAAAGTTACAATGGTTTCAGAAATGTCATCTGGCATTCACTATCTTACTCCATTCACTTAACCTTACTATAGGCATTCTAGCTGGTGTTCACATTGACTCACTAGATGTCAGAGCACAACCGATGTAGGTCTGGCCATTTGTATGATGACCTGGTATGGTGGTACCACCTATCATTATATTTATGTACTACTATACACTGACTTTTAGCACATCAATATAGGTATGTATAAGAATAAACTTTTTTTTTTTTTTTTAAATAATTATTTCATCTCAAGAAAGGCAATAAAGCCACTAAGACTGTGAAAGAATATGAGAAAAAGAAAAATATTATTAAGGAGAGAGGACAATAAAAGAACAAGAATTAAGATGAAAGAAGATAAAAATTGACATTGCATTTAAATTTTTGATGATCAAAGTTAACTGGGAATCAAGAAACCAGAAGAGTTCCACATGCAAGAAATGTGAGAGAAGAAACTGTTAGCATAGAATTTATGATTACATCTAACATTTCAGCTGCAATATAATGAGACCTTGCCATAAGTCTAGGTATCATAGAAGAAATCTTGTCAGAACAACAGGAAAGTTATATTATGGTGATGGGAAAGTGATTGAAGCTATGGTGCCAGCCCAGGACCTATAACATTGAAGATTCTTTGTATTTTATCAAGAATCTCTAAATACATAGCAGAAGCCTCAGACCAGATGTGGCAGTATATTTTCAATATAAGGCTGAATGGTAGACTTATGTATAAAATAGATCCTGGCAAGAAAAATTCTCTAGCACAAAACAGTGGACCAACTTTCTTAGTATGGTAGGATTGTGTATTATTTTTAATTCCAGGCATCCTCTGATTTTTTTTTTTATTCTTTTAATCATCTCACCCCAAGCAAGGCAATAAAGCCACAAGAAAACATTTGGAAGTGCAAACATTAAAAGAGGAATCAAGATCATGATTGACATTTCATTTAAATTTTTGAAGATCAAAGCTGGAAAGTAAGAAGCCAGAAGAGAATTCCACATGTGAGAAGTGTGAGAAAAGAAACTGTTTGCATAGAACATAGTTACATCTAGCCAAGTCAACTTTAATATGATGAGACCTTTTTGCCAATCTAGTACTGCATTTCAATTCATAAAGTCTTGGTACCATAGAGCAAAGCTCATCAGAACAATTTCCATGAAAATATTTATAGAAAAGGAATAGGGAAGCTACATTACGGCTGTGGGAAAGTGACTGAAGACAGGATGCCAGATCAAGACCAATAGCATTGCAAGTTCTTTTTTGGGTTTTATCAAGAATCTCTAAATATATAGCAGGAGCACCAGACCATATGTAGCAGGAATATTAAAAAAAATCTGGAGAGAAAAACTGTCTAGCATGACACAGTGAACCAACTTTTCTAACAGCTGACCTAGCAATTGATTCAATATAATCTTTCTACTTCATATCGGCAGAGAACATTAAAAGGCGCAATGAGTCTCTCTCCAGGTGGTTAGCATCAGCCATACTACTGAAGGGTAGAAAGAGGTCTTTCAGATGATTAATAGAAAGCAGTTTTGTTTTAGGGGCGTTGAAATTAACAAGCCATTCTTGCTGCATTTAACAGCAGATTTTAGGTTACTTTTGAGCTGCCAATTTAACCATATCTAATTGATCAGACTTACTATTAAGACAGGGATAAATAGTTGTAATCATCATCAATATTGAGTTGAGCTGAAACCATCAGGAAGGTCATTGATGAAAATTAGAAACAATGTAGCTTCAAGGATGGTGGACACCGGCGTTAATGCAAAAAGCTCTAGAAGATTGGGTGTTGAGAACAAATTTCATTTTGTGATTTGATAAGAAATATAGAATTGGTTCAAAATTTGCCCTGAAATACCATAACCTTTCAACTTGGGAAGAAAACTGGTATGCCAAACCTGTCAAATTGCTTTTGAGATATCTAAAATAACAATCTCAGCTTCACCATTCTTATCTAAAGTTTAATAGACATCACTTGAATTTTTTAGCACATGTAGTGTAATGAGTAGCAATCTTGTCTTGTCAGATCAATTACTACTGAATAGTGAGTTTGATCTTCGCTAGGTGCTCCTTACTTTGGGCCTTTTGCCACATCTAAGCTTTGCTTAGTAAATCATTATATACCCTTCAGATAAGGGGAGACTACTGTGTAGGCATTTAAGATTTGGTTTAAGTCTTTTATTGATGAGACAAACTAAAGAAACACTTTTTTTTTTTTTTTTTTTTCTATGATCTTGTGCTCAAATATGTACATTTGTATAGAGTTAGAAAAGAAAAAAGTCACACATAACTCAATATGTTTGATTTAATAAGAGAATAAAAAGTCTATCCAAGTGGTTCTAAAATTTTCTTGATCCACCTGTTGAATGACCAAATATAAATTATTTTATTCATTCATTTATTTATTTATTTCTAGGACTTGTTGGTTTGGCTGAGTACTTTTCTATAGTTTTTATGATAAAATTTAAGATTTTATAATTCAGCTCCTTCATGAAAAAATTGAAAGATTCTTCTTTCTATTTATTTGTTAAACTTAATCAATTCTTCCTTATATTTTAAAGTCAGTTGCATAAAATATAGGGATTTATTAAGCATAGCTTAGATGTGGCACAAGGCCGAAAGTGTGGAGCACCCAGTGAGGATTGAACTTGCTACTCAGTTGTAATTGATCTAGAAAGACAAGCTTGCTAACCATTACACCACATGGAAGTGTCCTGGTTGCACAAAATATATATTCTAGAATTGTCTGAACTTTTCTCATTTATTATATTTTCTCATTTCATTTTCTTTATCATTCTTGTTTTCTATTTCTGTGTTTCTTTGTCACTCTTATTATTATCACATGCAGTCTCTTGCTTTCTGTTTCTTTTTATCTCTTATCTGGTACTCATAATCCAACAATCATTTGGTTACTTATCAAAAAAAAAAATCCTAATATTACCAGAGTGAGCTTATTGAAGGATGTGTGTGTAGCATAGTAGTTATTTATGCAGAATGTGTAATTTGGTGTGCCATTGCTTCTAACACACACACACACACACACACACATATATATAATGTGTGTGTGTGTTTTATATTCTCCTCACAAATATATTTGGAAAGGTACACATCTATCATTTTCTCTTTCCTGCTAAGGGTTAATTTCAGAGCAGAGTGAAATTTCTAACTTTGGTTGGCAACTAGTCTTGGAAAAGGACAACTATGAAACTTTTGAATGAATTCAAAATTAGTTAGGCATTGGACTTGCAACTTTACATTCCTATAACTTTTTGTTTGAATTAGTGTTGAACATCAACATTATGTCATTATTTTATCTGAGTTACATGTGCTATCCAGTTTAATTATTGCCATTGTGGAGAGTCCTCAAGCAATGTGATTTCTGTTATTTAATACAATTCTTTGTGATTCTGTAGTGTCAATCCATCAGGTTTGAAGAAGGATGGTCCACTATAAGACCTACAGGCTTCATTCACTGCATCTGGACAGAATTATTCCAAACATTCTTGTATCATATTTATTAAGTGAAAATCAAAAAGGTGAATAACTTGAAAAAAAAAAAAATAGAGGTAGTGATTTAGTTTTGGCTTGCATTTTTTATTTTTTTATTTTATAATCATTTCACCACTAAGCAAGGGGTTACTGAGAGTAAACAAGAATGAGATTTGATTATTTAGTATGTATTATATTGCAAATCTGTAAAAACAAAAATGAAAAAAAAAGTTTTAGTAACATGTTTCTTAAAATTTTGTAGTTTTGAGAAATAAGATATTTTTACTGGCTTTAGAAATGTTTTTGAAAAGTGCTGAAAATTTAATTCTGTATTACTGTAAAACATCTGGAAGTTATTTGTTTTCTGTATTTGATCTGTTTTTGGTCAAAAGATCTCATGAATTTTATTACAAGATTATCAAAGAAATCATGGAGAATTTTTTGTTCATTGAAGTTTTTAATTACAGACAAAGAAATAGTTACTGTATTATAACTGTTTAATTTATAATTGGCTTCTTGAAATGTTTTTTTTTTTTTTTATACATAATTACATTGGTAAGTGTTTTAGGAAAATCTATGACTGAAAAATTTTTGTGTGGAATGTTTCATCCTTTAGGATGCCATCAAACTAAATTGATGTTGATTTGATTACACATGTGCATGAGGGAGAGGTGATTCTGAAATTTTTAAATTTTTTTTTTTTTTTTTTAAATAAGTGTTTTGGGTATATAGTTTAGCTGATTTTCATTTATTTTCATATTTTTGTTTGTTTAATAACATGAATTAATAATTATATTAAAGTGTTTACATTAATGCTTAACACTTTCACTGATGTGTTGTTACCTGGCTGTGCTGGCCCATTTGGAGGAAAAATAGGAAGTTGCCATTTACTGGAAATAAATAACTGTAAAGATGCTGATGGATATTTCTCATGAGTACCACCATTTTGGTTGCATTTAGATACTGTATAGTACAGACTAAGCTAAATGAAATCTATCAAACAAAATATAGTGAAAATATGCCACAAAACATATTGTATTGTATGCTACTACAGTCTGTCTGAAGTTATACAAATTTTATAAACCTCAACTTGAATTTCCTTTGAACAATTTTTGTCAAATTTTAAAACGTTAATTTAGATGTCAAAACAAAGATCGAGTTAAATATTTATATAGTATCAAGTGTATTAATGTGATGAAATACAGCATTATAAAGTTTATATGATTATGAAATAATGCATCATTTTTAAGCTGTACTAGGTTTTAAATTTCAACTGTCCATTATTTAATACCTAAGCAAGAAATATGAAAATAGGTTTAATACTAAACAGGGGAATTGTTGATTTTTACTTTTTAATCCTTTAAAAAAAAAAAGAAACCATCTGTCACCAATTTGTTCCTGGTGATATTTCACATGCATTAAAAAGAAAATCCAGTGAAGAATGATTTAACTTGACAAAGCCATATCTTTGTAGCTTTATACAACACCGAAAAAGATTTCCTTTTGTTGCAAGTAAAAGTTACCAGTTTCCATGCAGAAAGCACAATAGTCTGATCACAGCCTAATTGGAATGGTTAAACATTAGGGTTTTCAGGATATTAAGCAATTTTGCATTCTTGGATAGTGACATGGAAGAATTCAGACAAAGACTATGATCTGTTATTTGTTAAGATAATTATAAACATGAAAATCTATGAAATGTGTCCAGCCACACAGCAGTCACCTTGGGTGGGGTTGTCTTGACATACTTTGGTCACTACCTAGGCCATCATTTGCTTTAGGGAATTGTCATTCGCTGTGTCGTCTCACCCCTTTGTTACCTTACTAGCTCGTCTCTGTATTTCTCCAGTCACTGCTTGGAGCCCCTGCAGACAGCAAAATGTCCTATCAGCTTACCGCAAGTGAAAAATATGGTGTGTCATGTCAGTACACCATGTACTCATGGAACAGTGCTCCCTTGTTTCCACCATAGAGCTTTACACTGCTCCCAGACCACAAGGCCTAATACAAGAGCCCCATCCTTCACGTACTTGGTATCCTTACGGATCAAGCCAAAGGATTCTAGCCTTGTCCGGACATCATCTACAGATATTTAGTCCTTGAGATATATATATCATCGATGTAGGCTGATGTGGCTTTCATCATTCATCTTGCGTCAACACCACCTTGATGATAGCTTTCATTATTAGGGGTGCTACATTGAGGCTGAATCCCAGGTGTGTCAGACAATATCTCATTCCTTTAATTAATATTGTCTGAAATGGACACAGTGACTCATCAACTCTTATCTGCAGATAAGCCTTCTGCAAGTCCAGCAGGGCTACATTTAACCCCCTGCTGGCGTCACTCTCTCAATTTGGTGGTGCACATGACTGCGTTCATGTTGAAGGTATTCACATGTTGGTTCCAATCAATTATGTCGGTGCCAATACCATACCACCAGTATGTCAACTTGCAAAGTCAACATGCTCTGTATGAATGGTGACAGTCCCTACATGACAACATACTTGAAGTGCCATTAATGGTCATGATGTCCATACATTGTTTTCTCCATGCTGAACAGCGATTTGAGCTAATTATTGACAGTGTCGACAAGTGCTGAACACTGCACACCCTCTACCTGGACGCCAACTACAGGCAACTGCATTCATTGCCTGATGGGGCACAAGCAATGATATCTTGCCCCCAGATGAATTTCCTGAACAGTTGCACAGTATGTGGCCCAGCTCATTACAGCAATAGCGTTGCAGAATTCCCTGTGATTGTTGATATACATTCCCCTTACCACTTAGACTGTGGCACTCCCTAGAAAAATAGTTTGTGACCACTACATTTATAGCATATCAAGCCTTCACGCCTGTTGCCAACTGGGGGAGGATCTATATTGCTTCCATTGTGTCGGAATACCATGTGACTTGTGCTTGCTGCTGCAACTGGTTCTGTTTCCTTGAAGATATTCCGTGTTCAGGTCAACAGCTGGTCAGTCAGTAATTTGTCAATCCTAGATGATGCTCACAAAAGCCTACTGACATCCTCTGGTAATCCTGCTAAAAAAAAAAAAAGGCTGGTCATTCACACCACCAAACAACACTTAGATTTTGTGTAAATTGACTAGGGAGACGTCAACCATTTCCTCAGGGCAAAGCTGCCACCCAACAAACTGTTGCCATGCAACAAAGGCATCTGTTCCAAATGCTTGATACAAAGTGCACTTTATCTTGTCTAAGTCTGTGTCATCTCCAAGCTGCTGGTACACCACATATGCTTCTCCAGTTAACTTCAAGGGAATAACAGTTGTTGGCTTCTTTATTTTGTATAATTTGCAAATATTCTCTGATTTCTGAAGCCATTCAACAACAGCCCATCAAGTGACTCATCAAATTCTGGTCTCAACCATAGGTTGAGTCTGTCCATTGTTGAAATAGTTTGATGTTAAATCACAATCCAGGGAGGGAGTGTCACTGGTCAAAAAAAACATAACGGCACAGGTCATACAATGAATCAACAGGATTCAAATCTCAGTGAAACTTCTACTCACTCTGATCCAACTAAACGCTCTGTACTCTATGAGTTCACTCTGGCAACTGACTGTGTAATCCACTATTTAATACTATTTCCAATCATGCATGCAAATGACTGGTAGTATTAAAAAAAAAGGTACTATCACACATGCTTAGTGGGATGATTGCAAATGGACATTCCTCATGATATTGGCTATGTTGGATTTACACACCAAACAGGTATGTGCCGGTTTCACACGTGAGATAAGTGTATTTTCTTGCATATTGTTTTGGTATGCATTGCTGAACAAAACACTTTTTTCTGCCTAAGAAAAGCAGGCATCAGAATATTAAGTACAGAAAAATCCTTATGCTTTTTCCTTGTGACTGGCACTCATGAATTATTGCTTGTCTGTGTTGCAAAGAGAAAAAAAAATATAGCTGTTCGGAGTACCAGTTGTACCCAGTCTTCATTCACAATTGGTGAGACTCCAGCAAAAGTCTACAAAGCATGACCACTTGACACATTGGCCTCTGCTACCCATCTCATGTTCTCTCACCCGTGCTCATTTTATTGGGTGGCTGAGGCTCAGAAATTTGCATGAGCCACAAATTTATCTTGCAAAATCTCTGAGCTCCAAGATCAAGTTTTTCTTAAATTGTAGGTTTTGGCTTGGTCATATTTTCTTTCATGTATTTTGCATGCAAGACACATACAAACATGTTTTGTTCCAGGAGGTAAGCTGTTTTCCCTTCTACAGTCTATATCAAATATTGCTTCAAGAACCTGTTCTGCAAATCCTAAGACAAAGCGTGAATGATATAACCACTTTTGGTATTTTGGTTTCTGGGAGAAATTTTCTACTGTCTGATCATGTTTACTAAGTGTTGAACTAAAACTATGTGCCCTCTTGCTTGTTGAAAACATGGGGTCGCACAGTAACTGATTTCTTCTCTGAACTAGCTCAATGATAGGAAAAACTGGCTTGTAACTTTCATTACCTCAAAACCAAGCTAATATCATATTTTATTGTCACCAATCAAACCTGAAGTTTTCTCCAGACACAATAAAAGGCTGCTCCCTCAATGAGGTTCTTTGCTTTGAAAGTCTGTTGGGACTCCAGTTCACTCCAGACATTGAAAGGAACTTGTATATGATCCATATTTAAGTCTAGACCAAAAAAAGGATTGTTGTCATATCTGGCCTGAGCTAGCCAATTCTCATTTTCCAGTTGATAATCCAAAGTTGTTTATGTATCCTAGTTGCAGTCTCTTTCCTGGAGATACCATGTTGTAAACCTGTTGATGCTCTATCACTATTTCTGTAGCAAATGTATGAAGCTCCGTTCTTTAGTTTCAACAATTCATATGTTTACAGCTAAAACTTGGCATGCTGCATCCATGGAGTTTAATCAATATCACCCTCTCCATATTTCAGTTGTAAGGAGGAACTTTGGTAAGGTATCTTTTTCTCAAGAGCTGCTATTTAATGGAACAGACTCCTGCATGTATGCTTCTTTGAAAACTACTCTCTTGATTTCTTCAATTCATGGGTCAGTTGTTCCCTTCCCTCCAGAATCCATACTTCCTACTCTTACATTCATAGTATACATCTCAAAGGATGTGCAGATGGTGTAATGATTTGTGGCTTGGAATGAGAAACCAACTCAAGGTTCAATTGTTCCCTATCCTCCTAACCATATAATCTATGCTTCCTATTTCCTATTCTTACATTCAAATCATACATCTCAAAGCATGTGCACATTGTGTAATGGATAGCAGCTTGGAATGAGAAACCAGAGAACCAGTTTCAAATTCCAGTTGAGTTTGTGAACATTCACTTAGCTGCAAATACCTTTGCTAAAGGTTTTTTATCCATCTCCTCTCTCTCCCCCAGTAGGACTTGTATCTGGAAAAAATCATTATCTATAAAAAAAAAAAAAAAATATAAAAAAAACAATTAATGCAATATTCACTTACAATATAAAAATTATTTACATTATTAGGACAGTTGTCCTTATCTTTATTGCCATATTTCAGCTGTTGTAAGCTCTCTGCTTCTTCAGGTGATTGGAATTTTGAACTGAACCCTTTATTTCATCCATTGGGGTAGATTGTTGTAGTTCCACACCTCTTCCAGCTGTCTCCTTTAAAACAACTCTCCAATTTTTTGTTCACCACTGCAGTAGCCATAACTCTTTGGCTCAAGTTACTGAATCTGACCAATGCTTTTATCCTTGAGAACATTATTTCATCATATTTCAATTTTTTTTTTTTCTTTTAATATTCCTAAAATACAAAATATGCTTTGGCTTTAATTAACCCACAGGGTTGATAAGCCATAAAAAGAAACAAATCAATTGAAGCATAAAAATCACATTCAGTAACCTTGTACCTTGAGCCTTGTATTATGTGAATACAACTGAGGGGGAAAAAAGTAAGGAGTAGTTGGTTAGAATTGGCACAATTAGAAGTGTTTGATTTTTTTTCCAACCGAACAACAGTTTATTGCTCCAGCTGCTTGATTAGAGAATCCTTGCAACAATCACAAAAGTGCTATTTTCATAACATGCTGTATGCTATTGTTAGTGAATGTTGTCTAGACAAAGGATTGTGGCTTATGTCAAATTATAAAGTCCTTCACAGTGAAGGATGCTTTGTTCATGATTGCTGATTTTTGGGACAGCATCAAGCTATTGATGGTCACAAAGGATTGATACAATGGCTTGTATGTTGATAGCAGTAACAGTGAAGAGGACACTTGTGTGCATCTAATGTTGACCACTAAAATCACTTATAATTTTAGACAGAAAAGAAAACATTGTAAAGACTGAGAGATAATGTTTAGGTAAACTATGACAATGACATCATAATGGTCAGCACGTACTACCCCCCAATCAGAAGGTTCAAGCCTGATTGGAGATCCTGGGCAATGCTTTATGACTCTTGTTATCAAAATTTGCTTTTCTTTCTACATACATTTATATGTATGACAAATTAAACTAAGTACAACTGACTATTAAAGAATGAAAATGTTTTTGCAGATTTTGACATCATTCTGGCACTTTTTGTTTGTTTTTTTTTTTTTTTCTTGTCCAAATCTGTAAATTTGTTTTGCTCAGACTAAGTCTTAAAAAACACTTTATAAGGTTCACTATATTTTTTCTCCATAATGTTGAATGTGTTAAAATTATTCAACTTTCTAAGAAGAAAAATCTCAAGTTGATGTTAAAAATTTCTGCAAGACATTGTTGATTTATTTAAGATGGAATGATCTATTATGGCATGTCTCTAATTTGTATTTACACACATTGTATTTATTTTCAATTTTTCTTGTTGAATTGTTGATTTATATTGCATATGATCCATTATTGTACAGGTTATTATAAAATGTATATATTATATAATACTACCTTATGGAAATTGATGTAGTAGAATTGGCCTATATCATAGATTCAAGGTTGAGGCAACGGCCCTGGTGAAAAATACACATTGATGAAAATGATCATATTATCAATATAGTCATGGAAAAACATTGGCAAAATGCAGATGCTGTAGATGACAAGGGAAGTCAAATACTGACACATCCTGTAGTACCCATTAACAAAACTATTGGTAGATAGCTTTTATGGGGTGGTGTGAAGCACAAAATAAATTTGATGCATCTTTGTCAAACACTATCAGAGACAAAAACAAAGAAGCTCAAAAGCCTCGGACAAAAGCAACTATGTTTTCCTCACAAAGCTATTGATCACCACTTTAGTGACTTTGACAAACTGTACTTTTCAACATTTAAAACAGATAATGTAGTGTTATTTGTAAAATAAAAGATGAATTTTTAAGCAATATTTTGTGTTTTTAATCATTTTATTGATTGAATGAAAGCAATACTTGCATTTATACGTGTTCAGTATGGCTCCCATTTTTATGATAAATTATTCAGTCAATTATCTGAATAAAATACTACCTTGACCATCTTGTTTGGATATCAGACATTTTATTTTATATCTAGCATCAGGTTATTGGTCTAACTGAAATAAACAGATACTCCTCTCCTTGCTGGTAGGCTTTGTTTGAACAAAGAGAACACCTGAGGTTATCACTGGGCAGATGTTCATGTGGCTTAAGTCAATATGTTGATGCATGTTGTAATTGCTCTGAAAATAATGCCTCTATTTTATTCTGTTCTTGGTATGGTAGCAAGGATTGAATGTTCTCATCAATAACTTATAAACAAATTGAACAAAGAAGAAAAGGCACAAATTTCCAGAAAATGTTTTTTTATATGACAAATTTAACAAAATGGTTTATTATTATTCTATGTCTACAAGGATCCACATTTTTCTTGTTTCTCTAACATTTCAGATGGTGTGCATTATGGCTTTTCTCATGTTTTATATTGGGCCCAATAGCTTTAATTGAATTTATAACATTTGACAATATTTTCCTAAATTATTTTTTTATTTTTATTTCTATGAGAATTTCAATTTAAATGAAGAATTAAAGAATATTACTCTTCGTTTTTTTTTTTGTTACAAAAAGCAAAATTTTTCTTGGTTACTTCCCTTTGTAAAGAAAGTTAAAAATAGAACATTATACTGATTTCATTGTTAGCAAATTAAACAATAGATAACTTTATTATGCACCATACAATGATAGAAAAAAGGTGTGCTGAACATTTTGAGTATTTTTAATTTTAAATGTATTATAAACAAATAATTATTTGGTTATTTTATATAATTCTTGTTTTGTTCAGTTGCTATTTTCTACAGAAAATATTTTTTTTTAATACATTTTGGTGACACTATTCCTATGGAAAAGATATTTAATTAAAATGCAGCGGTATAAATAGAAATTGTCTATAGATGTTTTATACTTTTTTATAAGATTTAAAAAAACGTTTTAATGTTTAAAATGAAAGAATTTATTTTAATGATGATGCTGGTTTTAAATAAATAACAAAAGGCAACAGTGATGCAGAATATTTAAGAAGGATGCTATTATATCATTTAATTTAATTTTAATGAACTTATAAATATCTTTTTTTTTTTTTTTTATATATATCAATATTTGAAAATTTTTTGTTTAGCTAAATCCACATTACAAGCAGACAAATAATACAGATTCATGTTTTCATTTCAAAAACTCCATTTACCAAATTTAGATTTTAATCGAAGAAATTAACACAAACAAATTTGGTAATTTGTTTTCATAGATAATTATTGAGTTCAGAAGAAATCTTGGTTTAATTAATTTGTTTTTTTTTGGAGCTTAAGGATAAGCAGTAAAATATCAACAAAACTAAATTTGCCCCCAACCTCATTTAACTCCGAAGCAAGGCGCTAATGCCATTAAGGTGCAAGGGGTTACTGAGAGTGAAAGAGAATGAAAAGATTCTATTGAGAAGGGTTTCTTTTTATTTTTTTTTATAACCTAACATTTTATAACCATTTGTCCATACATTGAATATTGCTGCCACATCTGATCTGGTGCTTCTGTGTATTTAGAGGTTCTTGATAAAATCAAAAGAAGAATCTGTAAAGTTATCAGATCTAACCTGGCATCTTGGCTTCAGTGACTTTCCCACTACTAGTAGCTTCCTTGTGCTTTTTCTGTAAATATTTTCATGGCAATTGTTTTGATAAACTTTTCTCTTTGGTACCTCAACTTTATGAATTTAAGCACAGTACTAGATTGGCAGTGAAGGCTCATTATTTTACAGCTAGATATAAACCATAAGTTCTATGTTAACAGTTTCTTCTCTTATACTTCTCACTTGTGGAACTCTCTTCAAGCTTCTTGCTTCTTAGTTAACTTTGACCTTCAAAAATTGAAATGTAATATCAATCATTATCTGCTGTCTCATTCTTTTATTATTTTCTCCCCTTAATATTTTTTTTTCATTCTTCGTGGAGTAATGGATAGCGGCTCAGATTGAGGAATCTGAGAGCTGAGTTCAAATTCCAGTCAAATCCATTACATTCACTTATGGGCTAATACCCTTGGGAAAGGTATGAATCTTCTTCTCTCTCCAGCTATGGGTAAATAGCAGGACAGACCAGGTTCTATAGTTTTGGATGGCAACTAGTCTACTGCAGAAAGAAATGGCAACCTACTGCGGGGGAAAAAAAGTCTGCCTTGTCAGTCATGTATTGAAAGATACATGATCACCTACACATGTATCATGCATAGCACATAACTGACTGAACCATTGTATCTTAGCAACTTTGCTTTACTTGGGGTGAAATGATTTAAAAAAAAAACAAAAGATAAAAATGTTTCACAAGCTATAATTTTAGTATGTTTTTTTGTCTGTTTTTTTTGTTTTTATTTTTATAAAATAACAAAACTATAATTTGCTAACTAAAAATTAAAAATGATACATACTTTAAACTTTATTGAAGACCTATAAATTTTGAAGCAATTTTATTTATTTTTTTAAAAATAATTTTGCTCAAGATAATCCATTCAACTTATTAATATACCTTTTCTTTATCTCTGAATTGCCATGTTTTTTTGGGAAAGATAGTGAAATAATTTCCTGTTATCTTTCCTATAGTTTTGAATTCAGTTTTCTTTCACTTAGACTGGTTACCATCCAAGGCTAAATAATCCAGTCTACCCTTCAATTTAACCTCAATCTGGGGGAAAGAGAGATTGGTTCATGCCTATTTTTAAAGGTCCTAATGCAAAAGACATTGTCATGGATTAGCCTGATATTCAACTTACAGGTTGATAGATATGAGAATACAGTGTCTATTGTGTTACTAATATGTGTATAGGAATGTATTTAAGAAATTTGACAAATGGAAAACATTTCATTGAAATTAGATTTGATTATGTGTTTTGCCTTTTAAGGCTTCATCAGATCCAAAAATAAAAGAAAGAAATGTGTGCATTTGCGTGTATGCTTAAATAAAGAATCTTAGTACTTTTTCTCTAAATTGGCTATTTCTCATGATTAAAGAAAGAAAATGAGTGACTTTTAAAAAAGCTGTTAACCTTTATTCTGTATCCTTTCTATTTTAAACTCATAGGTGTATGTGTATTATTTTCTCCAGCAAGACATTCATTTCTGTAGTTTACTGCTACCAGCAAGCAGAAATATTTCTTCTCCCGATGATGGCCATTTTGGCCGAAACTAGTCGAGGAATCTAAATGAAATAATAATAAAACAACAAAAGAATATTAATCTACAACCCAGTGTGTCTGAAGATTTTAACTTTTTAATATTTTTTTATTGTTCAAAATATATATATATATATATAATGCCACTAAAATAATTTTTTTTTAAATTCTTCAAATCAAAAGAACAATATTATTCTGGCATTTATTTACATTCAGTCTAATGTCCTCATCTTTGTTGTTATTGTGATAACAACAACAAACACAACATTAGTCAGAATGTAAATAACAACTCCCCATCCCAGAAATTCATACAGAAGGTGATCAGGTAATAATAACAATAAAGACAATGACATTAGTCTGAATCTGTATAATAACTAATAATCTCAGAAATTCTGCCAGAAGTTATTTTTTGTTTTGTTTCTAGAAAAATCAAATTATTAAAAAAGAGTAGATTTGAAATTATATTCTATAAATAAATTATACAAAAACAGCAGCTTGGTCATCAATCTGAAGGATTTAAAAAACAAACAACATTAATTATGGTTAATATGATAATAATATGATAATAAGTGGGAAAGTGATATGGATATGTCAATCCTTTTAGTATAGATAAGAAAGTACAAAAGTATGTATGATCAATCACTTTCGCTTTGACTATGATGATATCATAGCTTATTCATGAACTATGTTGTTTCAGTTTCTGTTTGTCCAGTGGGGACAAAAAATATTCTGCACATTGCAAAAATATTTGTCAACATGCTAGGTTACAAAATGCTTATTTTAGCATGCAACTTTAAAATAGACAGAATTTTAAACAGATTATGAATTTTTTATAGAATTATTCATTTTTTTTTTTTTTTTTTTTTTAAATTTTTATATATTTCAATATTTCATTTTAATTTACTTTAGTAATTGTTTTGTTAATATTAATCTTTGGTCTAAAGATTATTTTAAATTTTATTTTTTGAAATATATTCAGTACTTTTTACTCCCATGTATGTCAAGATTGACAAAGAATAGTTATCTTAAACTTTTACTGCCTGGACAGTATTGTTTGTTTAAAAGATCACTCATCCACTCTTTTCTCCATCAGTGATCATAGCATGCTGGGGATCAAACATTTTTGTTAAAATATCTGCAAAAGAGACAAGATGCATGGAAATACATATTTATGCTTTTTTTCTTTTCAAGGGCATTTCTATAGATTTAGTTTAAATTGTCTAATCTAAGATTTTAATCTGATTTATTGATTTAAATTTTTGTGCTGATAGCCAAACATTGAAATAATCAATATAGTGATTAAAACAGCAAAGATGAAGATACTCATTCAAATAATTCATAGAATAATGACTAAGTCATTTCAGTGTGCAGTAGTTAACTATAAATTAAAACAGCAGTGACAAGGATACTTTGTGCCATATCACCTCAGGGCACAAGTGATCATGGCTCTCCACAATTTCCTGTCCTTTGCAGTTTGATTTTTCATTGTTTCTCTTAAACCCTGTTCTGCCATTCATTTACTTAATCCCATCAAGTATTTAATGCCCTGTTTCTTGTCCTGTGAGTGTCTGATTTTCCGAGTCCAACTTCCTTATGTGCTGCAGAAATTTCAATTCTTGCTTCCTGATGTTAACTATAAGTTCCCTTTTTGTCTACATTTACTCTAAAACCTTTTTGTTGCCCACATGTTTGGTCCATGGTATCCTCAGCATCCTTCTGTAGAAACATTTTTGTTGCTTCAAGTCTCTTCCTCATCTTTGAAGAGATTGTCCAGCATTCACTGCCATATAGGAGGATAGATATCATGTAACAGTTCAGTACTCTTTTCTTTGTTTCTAACAAAAGTTTTTCTATTTCTTAATACTCTGCTTAGCTTTTGGAATGCATTTTTGGCTACCTCATGCATCTTCAGATTTCAGTGTTGCATTTTCCATCTATTAGAACACTTGCCAGATATTTAAATTTTTGTACTTGTTTGATTTTGGTATATTGCATTTTGGCTTTGTCCTTCTGAGCATAAATATTGCATTGTTCCACTGTTTTTGACAAACACACACTGTTCTTGTCCTATCTCCAGTCTGATTCTGCTGCGTAACTAATTCATCATAATTCAGATGATGAGTTTTGTTATATGGCTCATTAGGCTGATTGTCCAATGTAGTTCATTCATTTGTATCTGATTTCTTAGGGAGTGCTATGAAAATAGATCTCATAAATCTTCCAGTATATTGCCACTGTTGTAGATTTCATTTATTATTTCTGTAATCTTGTCTATGCCAAAATCATCTAACCCTTCCAGCATCTCTATTACAATTCTGTCTAGCCCTGTCACTTTGTTTCTGTTCAATTTAGCCAATACAACTTCTACTTTAGTTTTTAATATTTCCAGTCTGTCTATATTTCTCTGTATTTCCAGTTATTCTCTCTCATCATGGAGGAGTTTTTCTATATATCTGTTTCATACACCGTAAAACCTACCCAAGTGGTAATGTAACTGTAGAAGTGATTGCCTCCTTGTTATGTGCAAATTTAGAAAAAAAAACTACAGAAATTGAAGAGGCGTAAGGCAACAGCAGAATTGCAACATGACATTCTTGAATGATCTGAATCTGAAGGAGAAATATATGGACAGTGTGAAAAGAAGATACAATGGACAAAATGGAAATGGAAACTCAAAGTGGGACACACTAAGAGAAGCATTAGTAACATTAGAGGATACTAGTCTGACTAATTCATAAAATAATAACTATAATTCATTTCAGTACTCAAGAAAATGTTAACCATTTAACCAAAAGTAGTGACTGAAATAACAATGAGGATACTCATATTCATAATTTATAGAATATTAGCATTCCTTCATTTCAGATTTTAAGATAACATTTAAAGTTCTACTTTTCTGTTATATTAAAAGTGAATCTAATACAATTCCCCAAGTGGATGTGCAGGTGATGTGCTTGGAATGAGAAATCAAGTCATGGTTCAATTACTCCCTATCCTCTGGAACCATATAATCCATGCTTCCTATTTCCTACTCTTACATCAAAATTATTAATGTTGTAGTTATTGCCCTTGCCTTTTGGTGGTTGTTTAGTGCCACCACATGGTGGCTTCTATAAAATGCTGGCAGCCATGTTGAAAATGTTTCATTTGTTGTCAGTATTTCGACTAACAGGGGGATTACCTTATTGCAGATGCAATTGATCCATTGAGGATTAACAGAAATCACACATCTTGAAGGATGTGCAAGTGGTGAAATGGACAGCAGCTCGGAATGAGAAACTGGAGAGCCGACTTTGAATTCTAGTTGAGTTTGTTACATTCACTTACATGCAAATACCTTGGGGAAAAGTATGAATCCATCCATCTCTCTCCCCTGCTATAGATTAAATAGTAGGACTTGTACCTGGGAAAATCCTTGTTATTCTCAAAAAAAAACATAGTTAATACAACTGTCACATGTGTGACAAAAGAAATAAGATAAAGAAAAGAAATTGGAATGACAAGAAGTTTTATTGTAAACAAAAAAGGTTTTATTTTAATTTTAGTGATTTGGTCAGTGGCTAAAAAGGAAAAAAAAACAAAACAAAACAAAGGCTTACTGGCAAGAAGTTAAAAAAATACTTCAAAGTACCTTAGTCAGTTACTTCACATGATATAGTTTACATTTGTTGTGAAACAGTCTTCTATGAACAAGATTTCTACATCAACTGACTTTGCCAACCAACTTGCTTAATTTTGGCATCAACCAATGAATGCAAATACCTGGATGAAGACATTCACTTTGTAAGGTCACCCAACCACATCAAAGAATTCTTTGAAGTCTTTGATCTAAATGATCCAGAACTCAGAAAAGTTTCATTTATAAAAATAGATTCTCTTAACACAATATTCACTTGCAAAATAAGAATTATTCTTACAATCCAAAAGTTTTGGTTTTAAATAACTCACAAAGGGTTGATAACTTGTAAAATAAATCAATCTAGCAATTAACCAATAAAGGTGAATATAAATATAATATAAAATACCAATTAACAATAGATTAATAATATGTAGGTTAATGATTAAAAAGTCACTTGTAAAAGGCTTGGGAACCTTTTGTCTTATTCAGCAGAAACTTCAGCTATTTGAGATACTATTTTTCAAAATGTTTTTAGTGGTTGCTTTTTTTTTCTTTTCTTTTTAATTGTAGATGATAGTTAAAATGTATGAATTCTTGGGATGCTAATCAAAATAAGTTGAATGGTGGGGTCTGCTATATTGAAAATTTACACATAATAATTTTATTCTATTAATAACATTTTAATTAATTTCTAACCACTAACAATTTCTTCTTTACACATTTTCCATGAATTTCTATCATGACATCATTTAGGCACTTTGATGTAGTGTAATGGTTAGTAAAATCAATTAGAACTGAGTAGTGAGTGAGTTTAATCCTCCCTGGGTGCTCTACATTTTCGGCCTTGTTTCTAATTTGTATTTAGATACATTGTATTTATTTTCAATTTTTCTAGTTGAATTGTTGACCTGTATTGAATATGCTCCATTATAGTACATAATTAGATTACAATAAAATTTGTATTTTATATGAATACTACCTTATGAAAATTGAGATATAGTAGAGTGGGGGGCCCTGTATCATAGATTGGGGGTGACTTAGAAAATCATTGGGGCACTTCAAAGTGGTGTAATGGTTAGCAAGCTTGTCTCCCTAGATATATTATGACAGAGTAGTGAGGTTGATCCTTAATGGGTGTTCCACACTTCAGCCTTGTGCCACATCTAAGCTATGTGAAGAAAATCATTAGGGCACTTTGACATGGTGTAATGGTTAGTATGCTAAATCAATTATGACTGAATAATGAGTTTAATTCTTACTGGGTACTCCATACTTTTGGCCTTGTGCTAAATTTAAGCAATGCTTAGTAAATTGCTATTATTACATAATTGCACAATATACAGATTGAATGTTGAAATTTGCCAAAACTAAACTTAAAGTGAAAATTTGCAAAATCAAATTTATTTCCTTTACTGCCATAAATATTTAGCTTATTTGTACAGCCAGGGCTGGTGTATACTATCCCAAACCATCGATGGAAGGTTGAGTCTGATTTTACAAATTATACTAAGAACAACTGCCAAAAAATTTTTCCTGATATGTTTTTTGTTTTTCAAATCTATGAATTTGTTTTGCTCATGCTAAGTTTGAAAAAAAAAAAAAAAAAAAAAAAAACTATATATAATTCACTATTTTTTCTCCATAATGTTGAATGTGAAAATTATTCTTCTTTTTAGCAAGAAAAAAAATAACAAGTTACTTTTGAAAAATGCCACAAAACATTGTTGAAGATAGCATGATCTATCATGAAATTTTCTAATTTGTAATTAAATCAAGATGATCCCTAAGGATTGCCTTTTATATATATATATATATATATATACACACACACCTAATGCTAGCATGCACATTCTCTCAAGACTAATAATTGTTTACTAATTTCTGAAAGCTCTCTTGTTACTTGCTTATTTATTTTTTGTGGAATAAGCTAAATTCCAGACTAATCCTAAGCCCCATCTACTCTGTTGGGATCCATCTACCCAGGTTTTAATTGCTGAGTGTTGGGATTCCAAACATTTAGCAACATATCTTTTAAATGAAACCTGAAAATGGTTATTTTCTGAAGGAAAAGTAGAAACAGAATGTCATTTGAAATAACAATTATATATTCTTTTCAGAAATATACAATGGCAATAAAATGTTCAATTTTTCCTTGAAGTTTGTTTTATAAAGTAATTAAATATTCTTGTTGCAGTGTGAACAGACTTACTTCATGATGGTCAGCCTAATATGTTTGTGAGTTTGTAGACTTAGTAGGCAGTTAATGGTTAATCCCTTCTATTGTGTATGTGGACAAGGCCTTAGTCAGTGACTTCTGGTTGTCTCTCTTCCACTATGTGTATGTGTGAGCACATGTATGAATCAAACTGGCCTCCAAAAATGTTGTGAGTCTCAAGAAGCCTATTTTTATATATTTTATATATTATTTTCAAGTCTATTTTTATATCTGTAAGGGGATTCAAAAACTAATTTCACATAAAGGTGTGAACTTTTTGAATACAATTTTTTCATTTGGTTACAAAATAAATTTCACACTGGCTTGTGAAAACCTTTTTCTGGAATTTGCAGGAATGGTGAAGGGAGTTATTGTTACTTTCTAAATGGTCCAAAAATAATGTGGTAGGTCTGCAACAATGTCTAAGTATTTTGGCAGTATTTGTCCTTGTAATGATTGTTTATCCAACAAATCTTCTGATGGAATTTTATTGGTTGAAAAATATAATTCTTATACCTCCAACACCTGAGATTTTTTAACTTCCCTCTTTTTATTTGAGATTAATAGACTAGAATATTTTGTCAAGATAATTTTTATATAGACTGGGGAAAACAAATATGTAACTCACTTTATTCAAATTCAATTGTCTAAAATCAAACCTGGAATGTCTCTAACTAAGGCTGACTTATTGGTAAGAAAGTTGTTCAGAAGTTGATGCAAAAGAAGCATAAGTTAAAAGGATATTTGTTTTCTTGAGAGTATTTCATTTTAACTATTATGTTATTTCTTTCGTATTACAAGTAATGCTTAACAATCTGAGTTATTGGAATAAGTTAATGGCAAGTTACTACTCGTTTCTGAGTATACCTGCCTTCCAGGGCAGCTAGCCAAATTCTTGCAAACACCTGCTCTTCTTGTTTATATTGCAACTATACTGAGCAGACCTTAGTTACAGTTTATGGGAGAGAACACATAATCTGGCATGATCAACGTTTTTTTAACAAGGCTTGTATGCCTAAACCCCTCAGTAAATTGTGTGTGGACACAACCACTGACAGCTTCTGAACTGTTTTGTCTATCCAATTTCATTCACAAGTCTTTGGTCAGCCCAAAGTGTGATTTCTGGAAGTTACCAAAATTACTGTATCTTGGGTTCACCTCCCTAACAAATCACCCATGATGAGATCTGAACTTAGGTCTAGTGGTCAGAAAGTGAATGTTCTAACGACTAAGCTTGTATATTGGCTTTACAGAATCACAAAGAACTGTACCAAATAGCAGAAACTGTATCACTTAAGGACTTTCAACAGCAGCAACAACTAAAATGGATTATACATGTAACTTGAAGAGAAAATAATGGCATAATGAAAATGTTGATGTTCCACAATACTTCAAACAAAAATTTAGGAAGGGTACCCCCGTAAATAATGGAAAGAGCAATAGCTAGAATTTGGAAACTTTATTTCCCTGAAAAATTATTTTAATAGATTTTATAAATTTCAACTAAAAGGTGCACTAGCAATGAATGTCAAATGTTTCTTTATAAGGAAAGGACTAATATTACTATTATTACCATTACTTTATTAGTTTCATCACTAGTTTTGTATGCTAGGCCAAAATTTTGTGAAGGTAGAAAGGTGTGAGGTTATATCAAACTCACAAGTATGTAAGACATCTTTCTTATTTCAGCAGAGAAAAGTGAAAAAAATTTGTAGTTTATTTAAAAGCATTTAACCTCAGGTTTTAAAGACCTGGAGGACATTTTTGACCTATAAAAAAAAAAGTAGAAATTGACAATTAGTAGTATTAACAAATATTGTATAATGGCTTTTTTCTTCTTTAAATATTCATAGTTTGCAATATTAACATATTGATTAAATGGTGTAAATTTTCATTATAATAATCAGGACATTTTTGTGAGATTACTTTCAGGACATTTCATTTCTGCTTTAAAATCCCCAAACACCCCCTCCCTCTTGTCTCAGACATTTTCATTGAGAAATGATAAAAAAAAAATGCTTGTAAAATGGGCTGCTGAATATCTCTCAAGAGTGGAAGACAGAACTGAATGAACGTCCTTCTACACAAGCGTGCCTTTATGCTGACATAATAGTCAAAGGAATTCGGTAATTCTCCCTTTTCCTCCCTACATTTTTCTTTTTCTTTTGTTCATTTCATTTTATTATATTTTTATCATCTACTCAAATAAAGCTGATAATTTTTAAAGACGTTTATAAAGTAAAAACCAAATTATCAAGATGTTAGGTAAGAAATACTTCTGTATCCAGGATGATTGATACATTTGATTATCACACACACACACACACACACACACATATATATATATGAGAGAGCTGGGATCAAATAAAAGTTTGGAATCTGATAATAATAAGATAAAGAACAAATAGGAAATGCTCATCAATCTAACAATGTTTCACTTTTATTTAAAAGTGAAACATGTTATATTGATAAATGTTTCTTATTTGTTCTTTATTTTATCTTTAAGAAATATGATATAAAAATGTTTATATTTTAAATTTTTAATCCTCCTTTACATAGAATTTCATCAATCTGATGAAGTCTTTTGAAGGACAAAATGTGCTACCTAGGACTTTTTGTTATGTATGGTACATAAAGACAAAAGGAAAACTTGCCAATGTCTTTCAGCCTCTGAGTGACTTTATCAAGGCAAATGTTGTAAGGATTTTATTTTGTGACAAGTATTTATATGTAAGAGAAACACACACACACACACACACACACACACACACAGAGGATAAGCTTAACAGTCTAATGTCAATTGACAAGAAGCCTTGTTAATAATAATTATAATGAAATATTAACTTAAGATTAACACTGAATGAAAATTGTATATCTTTTGTGTGTCAGATGTTTCCTTTTAAATAAAATAAATCATCCTGTTGAATTACTAAATTCCTGATAGAAATGAAAGAGAAACTTTCCTGATGATCATTTCCAGGAATTTTTCTTCTTTTGTTAACTAGGTCAATTGTGGATAATTTTAAACTTTGTACATAGTTTTAAAAAATAATTAAACTTTAGCACCATTTCAGGCATTTTGTTGAAAAAATTCAATATTCTAAAAGATTTTTTAAGTAATGAAAGTAGATAAGAAATATGAACAACTGAAGTTGTCATCCATTGAACAACTCAGTGAGAGACTACTATGGTTAATGAGATAGTTTAATTGATCATTAGTAGTGAGTTTGATCCTCACTGGGTGCCCTATACTTGTGGCCATGTACCAAACTAATCTTGTTAAATAAATACCAACTGATGTTATATTGATACTATTTAACATTTTTTGTGTATCTATTTTATTCCTTTTGTTATATCTGTTGTTAGTACCCTGTCTCATTTACATTTTTTTTTTTTTTGTACAAAAAATGCTGAAAAGTTTTCGGTCTGGCCCCACTTCCCCAATTTTGTTTTTGTCACTGAAATTAACACTAATTTTTGAAAGTGGGTAGAGCCAAGAAATTTTCAGCATCAACCATTTTGTTTCAATTTAAAAAAAAAAAAAAAAAAAAAAAAGTAATTATTATTCAGCCTTTTTGACATTGGCTGAATTTTCTGCATGAACAGATAAAGTTATAAAAGTAAAACAAACTTATTTTATTTTATTCCCCCCCCCTTCTCTCCACTATTCTTAGATAATTCCATTTAAGGTAATCTATTTCGCTTTAGGATCAGGGAATAGATAATTAAGTTGGTCCCTCGGAGTTAGTTATTCTCTAGAGTTCGCTTACCCTTTCCATATGCTCTTTTTCCTTTTTTTCTTTCAAGTAGAGCTTGTATCAGCCAGAAGCTAATGCGTGAGTGAAAGAAATTACGTGGGAGATATTTATTTATTTATTATTTAACTTGAAATACTGGACTGTTGGGTAGGTAAAGCAAAGTCAATTCACTGAAACTACCTTTACTCTTTCTATCTATCTCTCTCTCTCCCTCCCCCTACACACACCCTGTTTTGAGGGGGAGGAGATGTTGCTCTTCTCCAAGTTGGTAAGCCAGTTCTGGCCGATTTGCTTATTTTGCCTGCTGCTTAAAATTTGGTCGATGTTGAAACAAGGAAAACATTTTTTTGCCGGTGCTACTTGTCGTTAGAACCTTTTCAAATCATCGCCGGTTTTCTCGACCCCATTTTTGCATCTGTCTACTACGGCAACTACTACAGTACTTGGGAGATAAAACGACCAAATCCCATCCGTATATATTTGTCCCTTCCCAGCAACTTACTAACAAGTCGTATTTCTTTTTCTATACTCAGATAGAAATGTTTTACATAGTAAGTACGCGTAAATAACTCCGTTTTCCCCCCTTTTTGTGAATGAACACTAAACAGTAAGTACTGTAAACTAAACACGAACAAAACAGTAAGGAAAACTCACAATGGATCTATCTAATTTCACATTTACAACGTCGGGGACAGTGGTTGAGACTCCCTTGGGAGACATGCCGGTTGGATATTTTCTTCAGCTGACTACAGTTGCTATCATTTTTATCATGTCAGTTGTATTTGGTCCTGATGTTTGGATGAAAATGGACTTGTGTAGTATGTTTGTATTTGGACTATTACATCTTCTTTTTCCGTTCATTTTTAACTCTCAGGTAAGTGACACTGTAGTGTAAACTAACTACTTACTAAGTTACCATAACTACTTTAAAAAAAAAAAAATTGTATTCAAGAATTTAACCAACAACTACTAAAAAATTTCTAAAATAAATCTGTTAAAATTAAAAACTTATTTTTTCCTTCAACAGTAATTAAAAGTCGTAATTTCAAATATTCGACCAAAGGAACTGGGATGAGTTTTTTTTTTTTTTTTTTTTTTTTAAAGACAAGTTTGAACGACATTTCTACCTTTTTTAACAGTTATTTTTCTTTCTCGATTTCTGTATTTAA
This sequence comes from Acanthosepion pharaonis, assembly GCA_903632075.3. Taxonomy (NCBI): domain Eukaryota; kingdom Metazoa; phylum Mollusca; class Cephalopoda; order Sepiida; family Sepiidae; genus Acanthosepion; species Acanthosepion pharaonis. The sequence continues at coordinate 307,457 of CAHIKZ030001509.1, read as the reverse complement.
AAGTTAAAAAAAAAAAGAAAGGCATATAAATTTTTAGTTTCAGATGAATGAAAGAACTGGCGTGTTTGCGCGTGCGCGTGTGTATGTTAATTCAAATTTACAATTTCAATAGGTGTGTTTTTATTATTCCTTCAAACACTGTCTTACCTTCTTTTCCCTCAAGGTAACACATTTCAATTTCATTTATTGTAGATAAATCTTTTTTGCTTTTTTATAAATTTTTTTTCAAGTATTTTGTATTGTTTTTTCACTGTTACATGCATATTTTCGAAATACATTTTTTGGAAGGATTTTTTTGTGTGTGTGTGTGTGCGCGTTTTTATTTCAATTCCTGTTCATTGAAAGGAAAGAGGGAGTAAAAAATATTCCAAATTTGGACAAAAAGTCTATTCACATTTATTTTTAGAAAATGCATGTAATTGTCACGTTTTTTGTTTGGAATTCCCTAGTAGTTTATAAGTGTGTGTGTGTGTAGTAAAAAAAAAAAAAGTTTCTTTGGAAAATCATCTGAATTTTCTATTTGGTTTGGATTTAGTTGAAGATTAAATGATTAATAATCTGATATTATTTTCATGATATGAGTTTATGATTATCTGATTATGGGTTGTTATTGAACTACTAAAAATTGAGCTTCTGATATTTATTTTAGTTTATTTTTTTTCAGTATCTTATTTTGTTTGTTTACCAAAAAATTAAACGGAAAATAGCGAACACGAAATTTTGAAAAGTAAATAAATATGTATTTGAATTATGATCATTTTCACAATTTTGTCCTTTTTTTTTATTACTTTTCTGAATCGTTGTAAACGTGCGTACACACATTGGATTGGAACCATTGCGTTGTGTTTAGTTGCTTAAACAAAAAATGCAAATTTGTGGCTTGCCACATTTAGGCAGGTGTCGATCATTGGTCCAAAGTCTAAACTAGTAGAGAAATATAGCATTTCGCGAAAAAAAAGGTTACTTACTACTTTGGTTCAAAAAAATAAAGCTGACGTTTTCTCTACATAGCATCACAATTTTCTTTAAGAAAGTATAGTGCTTTTTTTTTTTTTTTTTTTTTTTTTTTTTTTTTTTGTCGTGAAAGACTTTGAACTTCAAAGTTTGAAGTTTACCTTAAGGATTAAAAAAATATCTTAATTCAAACACCACCAAAAAAAAAAAAAAGGGCAGCTCCAGATTTATTTATCGTTTGATTTATTTGTTTAGGACATTCCAATAGAATAATCAACAAATTCAAATTTGAACGTTTTAATTTCGTTGATAAATGATTTTTTTTAACCTATCCCCCACCCCATTATTTAAATCTTTTCACCTCAAAATAAAAAGAATATTTATATCTACTAAAATTCACACCAGATTCTTCCAGGACGAGGCCCTTTCATTGTACTCCGTTTGGGTTGATCTTTTTGATCGCCCCAAATGTGGGCAACTCGAGTGCGTTACGTGGTCTGCATTCGCGCTCACCCCGATAAACAAGCCAAAAAACAGATTTTTCTTCTTTTTTATTTTTTCCTCTTTAATATAAAAAATTCATTGTAAGTACCTCGAATATCATTCGCACTTAAAAATTTTAATAACTCCCTGATTTTTGTTAATTTTTCATTCTAAAGTTTGGAGTTGCGAGGCAAGCTAAACAAATTTTGATTTATAATTTCAAAAAGGAACCAAAAATTTAATAAAAAAAAAAACAACAAAGAAACTTTGATTTCAAATTTATAATTTCTTGGAATGAATTTTGCGATAAGTAACTTTACAAGCATTATTTGGGGTGAATTTAAATTTTAAACAGAAAAGGAAAAGATCCAAATCCAAACTACCTTTGATCTTTCATATTAAGAGCATTCTAGAATTAGGTTCATTACAAGATGAGCTAACTTTTTTTTTTAAAGAGTGTAGCCAATAATGGATATATTTCTTTCTTAATTTAGTTGGGTATTCTATGGGATGTGTAGTGTAATGGATAATTGCTTGGCATGAAAAATTGGAATAGTGTTCGAATTCCAGTATGGATCAACCCTCACCATCACCACCACATGCCAAAGCTATGAGTTGATTAGCAGGACACACTGGTTCCTATAGCCTTGGTTGACAACCAGTCTACCACAAAGAAACTGCAGCCTATTGTGGGAATATCTTGTGTGGACTATTGGCCACAGTTCGAAGTGGTGGGAATGTTTCCATGACTACGGCTCTTCTCTGCAGTGCTTCCAATGACAGAACAGCATACAACCAATACCTTGATAGCCGAGAAGAAAATAAGGCAGGAAGAAGCAACAGGATAAAAATGGAAATCCATGTTTATGGAAATTGAAGAACTGAAAACCAAAAAAACACAAGCTTGAAAGTTGCACACTAGATTTGCTCAAGTCGGCTGAAAGCAATGTGGAGAAAGTTGAACAGACTTAGAACTTCGTACTTATCACAATGTCCAATGCCATATGAAGATCTGCAAAGAACAAGTCCATAGAGATATCAAAATTGGAAGAGGAGCTGAATACTAAACTAGATGAACTGAAAAAATGTTAGCATCAATGTGTTCTCATTGTGTAGTCTTTTTGTGTGAATTTCTATTTGGAGTTTTGTTCATTAAAACCATTATAGTTAACTTAACAGGAAATGTGCAGCAATCAAGAATTTTTGTGACATTCACAAACCATGAGTAGTCTAGATCAGGGTTTTTCAAACTGTGGGTCCCAACCCTTCATTGGGTCACAGGATAAAAGAAAGAAAAATAAAATGTGCAAGTGAGAGCAAAGTACAGAATACAAACCACTCTAAATGTTGCACAGTACTCATAAATCATCACTAATTTTTCACCGAGATAATCTCTTATTATATTTCATTTTTATATAATATATATATGCATCTTGTTTCCATTGTGTTTATGTATCTTGTTTGTCAAACCTGTTGTGGATTGAGTGACATCAGTTCTCTCTCACAAAGAGACCGTGTACCAAAATGTAGCTACGATAGTGTGCAGTGTGTTTCTGTTAATGACTGGTGAAAGCCGTTAAGATTGTTGAATTCGGTTTCATATGAAGTTAGGGCTAACAGTGAATTTACCGACTCTATGACAAAGTTGTGTACAGGTACATTATTTTTGTGGTAGTAAGATGTGTTGTGCTCATTTGAATTCCCAAAATTTTCAGTGACTTGACTGTTGTTTTGACAAAATTTAAGAACGTGCTACTTTTTTCTTTTTTTTTCTTTTAAGTAATAAACTTATATTCATACAAATAGATACATGCAATTCCAATATGTGCGGATCATAAATATACATAAATTGTCGATGCTAAATAAATGAATCTGGAGAACAGTTTGTCTTTGACTTGCTACACATAGGTGTAATGGCTTGCAATGCAAAATGATTTTCTTGCTGTGGGTTGCATTAAAAAAAAAAAAAGTTTGAAAAGTGCTGGTCTTGATAGCTAAAATGTGTAACAGTAAGAATTAAAGTATGTCATTCAAAATTTTCAAGTGTAGTAGTACGACAAACTGTAAAATAATATACAAAATGTGTAACATTCAGTTGCATTTTAGCCTTCAGCCCTATGATTTCTTCACTACTTTCAACTGATCCACATGACATGAATTATTGGAACCAGCTGTAGCTTTTCTTTGAACATCTCCTAATGAAATGGTAATCTTTATAACATCAACAAAATAGAATACTCGCCAGTGGCACGAAGTAGGTAAACCACTGCTAGTGGTGGTCTACTTAGATAACATATTACCCCCACTTAGAATAGTGTCCAACATATTTATGAGGATTGGGACATACCCATTAGTGTTCATAGGTACAGTGTGTCTTTTTATTTTTTTTTATATATATTATATAGTCCTTGAAACTTAACATATACCTGGAAAAGTTCTGGAATTTTTTACACTGATCTGTGGGAACCCCTTAAATATATAATCTTTGTATCTTGGTGTTGTGGATGAAGTGATTAAGATATTGGAGGTTTTGAATGTTTTCTATGTGTGGTTCTTCTTTGGGTAGGTATTGTGAGCTGTAGATTCTTAATGCTCTTAAGTAGAAACCTATAATTATATCAGATTTAATCACTAGAGTGGTGGGAATAAAACTTGACCTGTCATTCTTGTTGGTAGCTTTTCTGTAGGTAACAAATTTGAGTTTGTTTCTGAGCAACATATCTTGGAAGGGAAAAGTATAATTGCCTTCAGGTTTAAAGGTGAAGTAATAAATTGCCAAAACGGTTCCTCCTAATACATTTACCATATATATATAATATATAAAAAACTTTTATTAGTGTATGACTGTTCAAAGGGACCTTATACATGAAAATATGTTTTGTTTTACATATATATATATATATATATATATATATATATGCTATATTGCTGTATAACAAATTATGTATAAGGTCCTTTTGTGTTCATAGATACATACTGAACACAGGTCAACAGTGAACGGTAAGTTTCATGCTTGAATGAAATCTTCAGACCATAAATATATGTTGAATAAACACAAATGTGCCTGAGCAAGCGTCTGCAATAGGGATTGACTAGCCACACTAGTAAACAGGTATATTTTCAAATATTATTTTTTTGATTAAATATATATATATATATATATATATATATATATATATATATATTCCCCAATTTTTACATGATAAAAAGAATTTTGAGGAATTTAATTTATGGTCTGAAGATTTCAGAATTTTTTTTAAAACCTCTACTTGAAAATAATTAAATATAGAGCTTTTGTTTAATGCTTTGCTACAGCAACCAACATTCTTCACCTGTGAGATATCCTAATTCTTTCTCAGTCTTTTGACAGTGTTTCATTTAATGAGAAAAAAATACCTCCCAATCTAATTTGTGTAATCAATCTTTTCATTCATGAAACAATGCCTTGTGTGTGTGTGTGTCAAGAACCACCTGTAAGTATAATGAATAAAACAATGGTTAGACTAAACAATCTAAACTTTGTGGTTACATGCATACACACTCTTGTAGAGCATCAAGTACTGACAAAAGTTATTTTCAATTCCACTTCCTCCCCATACTTATTTTTCAAATAATTTTTTTCACTGCATGATTCCACCCACTTCTCAGATTATTAAAGTTATGTAAAAGTTCCTGGTGGAATGCATATTTATTTTAGTTTAAAAATTTAACCAGCATTACTCTTCCAGAGAGCACTTGTATTTGATGCAGATGAGAGAAAATGTAACAAATACGTAATAGCTAGCTGCTTTTTTTCTGTGTACATGTTTGCTAATCCCTGTTACAAATGGCCACTTAGTTAGTTTCTCAGACACAATGACTTGTGACTTAATGCTAACAAAACCACTGACATCTAAACAGTTTCTTTGAATCAAAGGCTTGAATCAACATGTTCCATAAGGTTTTCATAAAAGACATTCAGGAATCAAAATCATGCTGGTATCATCTCTCTCCTGATAATACAAGAATTCCTTTTCTGATCAAATAATAACATTCGTTTTTTTTAAAATATATAGGTTTATATATACACTAATTTTCTAACCAGATATGAATGGTTTCAATGCACGGACGGATTTTGCCATGAAACCTGGGTTCAAATTTCTTCTGTGGTTAGAAAATTAGTCAATTGACATCTTGATGTTATCAGCCTTTCTCACAATCCCAGCATTGACACCTTTTCAAAGTAATAACAAAATTCTATACCAAGAGGTTGATCCAAGCCTTTTTTTGAAAAAATTTGCAGAAAAAACTGTTTAGAAGCATCATAGTTGTGTTTTTCAAAGTCACAAATCAATTGTTTATCAAGAATAAATGCATACTGAATCTTGAACATTGCATCCAAAAATACAATGTTCGTCTTTTTATGGGCACATAAAAATTAAGTTCTTTTCTGCATGTTTGTAGTATTGTGTCATGCCACAGGTGGGCTCTGTGATTGTTGAACAAATGCAAATGTACCTGAGCAGAGTTTGCAATAGAGATTGGTTAACTGCCTGAGCAGGTGTGTGTGTGTGTGTGTGAGAAACTGGTGATAGAATGGGTAGTATTTATTAAACAAATATCAGAATGTCCATTCATTTCCTATATAAACCCTTGGTGAACCAATCTGAATTTCTAGTTGTAACCGGGTTAATGAAGAAAAATAATGTTGTATCTTTTATAACACCTGAACTGAAATGTAAAGTTGTTGTTGTTGCCTCCCTCCTCGCCTTTAGATCATGTTTGCCCTCATGTCTGATGTCATAAAGAAAAACAAATATAATGAATAAGTACCAAATTCTAGGTACAGTGGAGTAATGGATAGCGGCTCAGATTGAGGAATTGAAGAGCAGAAGTTCAAATTCCAGTCAAATCAATTACATTCACTTACATACTAATAATTTTGGGAAAGGTATTAATCCAACAAAACCTCCAGCTATGGGTAAATAGCAGGACAATCTGGTTTTTTTATAGCCTGTTTGGCTATTGGTCTACCGCAGAAATAAAAAAAAAATATTTTCATGTCATTCATATAAAGAAAGATAATACATGTTGCCTAAGCATGTATCATACATGGCACATAACTGACTGACCAAATTCTATACATTTTGTCTTCAAAATTTGTTCTAGAAATTTTCAGCCTGCATTCTTTATGTTCATTAAAAATGTGGTTTAAAAAAAAGAGTCAGAAATTGTCAAACATTATGAGAGAATAGCGATATTATCCAAATTTTAATGTTTGATCAGGTCTTGAGAAGAACTTGATGAATACATGATGAAAAAAGAAAATGCCCCAAACTTAGTTTTATTGTCAGAATCTTTGTTATTATTAAGTAGAAAAACCATTGATTTGGAAACTTGCAAAAATTAAATACTTGTTGGATTTTAATAAAACTTTCAGGACTGGTTTGCAAATGAATGAAATTCAATTTTTTTTTTTAAAAAATATACATTTGTTACACTTCATTTTATGAAATTTTGTTAAATGCTTAATGTTTATATTAAATAAAAAGCATATTTTTTTTTTAAATCAATTTTTTTTTTCTGTAAAACAAGAACAGTGACCAAAAGTCTGCTCTAAGCATTTTGTTGTTAAATAAAATATCCACAATGCTAAGACATTATTTAATTAGATAAAGTTTTTAATTGCAGGCTCTGAATAAAATATATTATGGACATTCATCTCAAAATTTTTTATAAAAATTTCATTTTTTTTTATTTATTTTATTTTTTTTTTAAAAAATTAAAAAATTTATAAAGTTTTAAGTCTTTTTTCCTGCATTAATTTGTGCTAATCTAGGACATTTCAAGTAAAATTTAACTATATCTTTACTAATCATAAATTTTGAATAATAGAATGATTCATTGAACATCAATATTTTAAAAAATTTACTTTGGATTTTTTTTTTATATTGTGTAGAAAACATTTTGTTTTTTTTTTTTTTTTTTTTTATATAAATAAAATGTTTCATATACAAATTAATTAAAATAAGAGATCAAATAACTATAGCAAATTTAAAGTTTCAAATAAACTAAAATTTCTAAAATATTAGATTACAAAAGAAATAATTTTAAGATTTTTTACAGGGTAGTTAAAAATTATATAAGAAAGGCATTATTGTTATATTCATTAAGTAAATTGTTATAAATATATCGACCATAGAAAAAAAAATTTAGATAAACTTCTATCTATTAAAACAATTGTCAATAATTTCTAAAATAAACAGCTATTTTTTTTAAAAATGTATTTTTTAAAACAATTTTTAAGCTTAGAGTAACTAATATTTGTTTAAAATCAGATTAATTAAACTAAATTCTGGTTTCTTTTATTTATATTGTTGAAAAGCAATTTTCAATGCCACCTAGCTTTAAAATCATTCTTCGTGGACCCAATGTATATCATATTAGTAAATAAACTTCCCTATCTAAATATTTTTGGCATTTCTATCTATGGAAATAAATAAGACACCTAAAGTAAAATGGAAAATTATAAACAGGACTAGAACATGTAAAACTTGGGATGACCCATGCCCTTTGTGCCTCCATGAAAAAAACATATTATTAAGTTTCTAAATAATAAAAATCTATTAAACAATAGACATGAGTTAACGGTTTTTTTGTCGACATCATCAAATTTTTGGTTTGAATAATTAGCATAAAAACAAACAAACAATAAAATAAACTTTTATAATCCATAGCCCAAAATAAATAGTTTAAATACCCTACAAAAAAATAACCCTTTATGAAGTCGTCAAAAAAAACAAATGTTACGGCAGTTTTTTTATATATATAAAAACCCTTTCATAAAAAAATAAATAAAAAAAAAAATAAATCCGTAGACACGTAAACCAGACTAGGCTAAAACATCTTCCGTTTTAAATTTAGACACCCCCACCTTACCCTGACTTGACATCTATGAAAGTAACTCTATACTGATACTTATTATTAACACCCAACACATGCCTTCCCAATTTAAAACAATTCGCCCTAGCTGTTACCATGGAAATTTTGATTTCAATAATGAATTATTAAAAACACGTAAATTTCAGAAATAAGTTATTCCAAAAAAAAAAAAAAAAAAAATCGCTTGAAGATGGAACAGAGCTTTTTTAACTCAATTTAATTCAAATAATTATATTGAAGTTTTCGGCTCTTGTTTTGAAACATGAGACCTCTTATGTCGTGAGTTGGAATCATATTTTTAAATAAATAATTATATTTATGCTCTACATTTGTATCGAGCACTATTTTTTAAAAATAATAACTAAAATACTAAGGAACTTTGGATTATTTAATCTAACCAGTTCTTTTTCCTATTTTCTATATATTTTTCATATATATATATATTATATATATATATATATATATATATATGTATGTATGTATGTATGTATATATATATATATATATATATATATATATATATATATATATATATATATATGAAAAAAAAAAATAAAGAAAAAATAAAAAATTTAATAAATATGCAATTATGCTGTTTTAATGTTAATATAATGATTTCTTAATGTAAAAAATTTAAAAAACTAGTAGACCATCTTCAGGACATATTCATAAAAACATAACATTAGACTATATTCAATTCAACATGAAAAGACGATGGACATAAGAGTAAGACTAATCAAAAACAGATAACTGAAATTTTTTAAAGATCAGCGTTTTTATTATGAATATATTTTAAAATCTTCACAGAATCAAAATCGAAATTATGATCAGATTTAGTTGTGTGTACAAATAAAGCATTGTTTAAATTAAAAGGCGAATATCCTATTATGTTCGAAAACAAAAGATTTTAATGGCCTGAGATTTGAATTTTAATATGCACCCATATTTTTAAGTCACAGTTGTTGCATGAGATTTGGTAGATATAACATCGGATGTAATATGTTGGTTGCTGGTGTTATAATAAAAAAAAAAGATGGATTTATGAGGCAGGCATAATATCTATCTCACGACGTGCAATGACTACTAGACCCGCTTTTTAATACTTCTCCTTTTCTAGCAAGATTAATGCTCAACAAACGTACATATAAATTTTAGATTAAAATAAAATTCATTTTCATTTTCATTCAAAATACTCTATTTTAGGAATATGTTTTCACAACATCGCCCACGTGACACCGATTTCATATTGAAACGGAAATGCTGATCTTGAAAAAAATTTTTTTTATCTGTTTTGATTAGTTTTACTCTTATGTCCGTCGTCTTTTCATGTTGAATTGAATATAGTCTAATGTTAATTATGTTTTATGAATATGTCCTGAAGATGGTCTACTAGACCGAAACGTCCAATGTTGACATTATATTAACATTAAAACAGCATAATTGCATATTTGGATTTTTGTTTGTTTTTCCATATATTTTTTCTTCATACTGTCAGATCTATATCCATATATTTACTCACACACACACACACACACACACACACATATATATACATATATATTTTTTTTTTTTTAATAAAGACTAAAGAGAATTACATTATGATGACATATGGTTAAAAATGACACTAAAACTGCAAATGTTATTGATTTTAAAATAAAATTCCTTCCAGGCAATTTAAAATACAGCATCAAAGTATTTTGCATATTTGAAATATTAAATTTAATTAGCATCCTCTATGAGATCACTAAAAAAAAAACAGCATAGCATGATGAAAAAGCCCCCAGACTTGACGAAAACAAAATTTTATTGTTAAAATGTTTGTGATTATTAAGAGGAAAGAACAAAGTATTTTTTTAATTATTTAAAACATTTTTTCCTTCTTTTCAGAACATTCAAACTTTAGATTAAAAAAGCCTTGTTTCTCTTTGTGTCATCAGAAGAACTAAACAACTATAGCAAATTTTAGCACATTTTTTTTTTGTGACAGACATTAATTTGGATAATCTTGCAAAAATAAAAAATGTTGGATTTTAAACTTTCAGAAACTATTCACAAATAATGGAAATTATTATAAATTTTTTTTTTTTTTTTTTTTTTAATTTTTTTTTTTTTTTTTTTTATATATATTATATAAATATACAACTAATTTTATGAAAAAATTGTAGAAATTTAATACTAACATATTTAATTTAGTGATTATATTAGTTAAAAAACAAGGCTTTGAGGAAAGCAAATCATTTTTTTTAATTGGATCGGCTCTGACTTAAAATCAGCTCTGAATTGTAATACAAAACTCAAAAGTAAAGATTTTATTTAATTTCAAATTCTTTTAGTTGCTTTTATGAATATTGATAATATTGTCTGAAAGCAAAAAACTTTTTCGCTGAACAATCATTAAAGTTGTTAAATATTCTAAAATTAGTGAAAATGATGTACAGTTTAGTCAATGGTGTTATTAAGTGTAGGTACCTCCAAAAATTTGTATACCTAAGGTTTAAATGTATTTTTCATAAAGGAAAAATCTGTTTCAAAATTTTCCCCCAGCTTCAATTGAAAGCTAAAGGATTAAATTTTCTAATTCCAGAAAAAAAAATACTGTGATGTATTTCAAATAGAAATTTGAATGATTTTACTTAATTCTTCTTCTAAAAAAAAAAAAACAAAAATTGAAATGGCCATTTTTAATTTTTTTAGAAAAATGTAAGCAAAACTTATTTTTTCAGTTTTGAAAATCCTAAAATAAAAATTATACATTTCTGAAACATTACTTTCATGAAATTAGCAAATTTAAAGTTAAATTAATCTGTTCTGAAACAAATATCACTTATAGCATCAAATTTTCTAGTCAAACATTTCTTGACCTCAAGGTCTTATTTTCACATCTCCATCAATAATTTGATGGCTGAATATATTGACAGGTTTAGTATGGTGCACCAGAATTGACATAATTTTATGAATTCTAAGTAATAATTTAAAATACTATAAAAATTTCTTACATTGAGTTACCTCTATAATGGTATTTTATTATTTAATAGCTAAAATAATAATTTAATAACTGAGATAATAATTAATGAAATTATTATATTAATAATTAAATTATCTCACTCAGTTATTAATTGTTTAAATTGATAAATGAGATAATTTTATTATCTCAATTTAATTTTTAATTTAATAACTCTCACTCATTAAATTTTTAAGTTGATAACTGAGATAATATAATTAAAATTATGCTATCTCAGTTATTAAACTAAAAATTAAACTCGCTCATTAAATTTTTAACTGAGATAATATATTTATATACTTTATTATTAATTGCTATACGTTGATGGTTATGAATTGTTATTTTATTTAACTCACAAAAAAAACAAACTTAAACTAAAAACAAATTTTTTCTTAACTAAGTAAAAAAACTAATAAATAAAACAAATTTTGCATGACACACACTATGAAAAGTATACACACTATAAAGTAAGATGAATACTTATCAAAATTAAAAATATTTAGTGAAATAGGAAAAAATCATTCCTTCAAGATTTAAAAAAAAGCCTGTTGAAACATAGGGAGGATGAAACCTAGAAGTGAAATGAAAGTATTGATCACAGCCGAAAACCTTTGTGTCGGGGAGTTTTCTCGAAGGAGGGATAAGCCTTGAAACATGTGACCTTTTTAACCATAATATCACTTACAATACACCATACTAAAAAAAAAATATAACATTTAGACGCACAAAAAATACCTTTCAATTATGGTAAAAATTTTGGGAGTATGATTTGTATTTAAGATTTTAATTTTTGCTTTGTAAATATAGTCCTCATTTAATAATTTGTACTCTGGAAGAATTTTAAGATTTTTTAAACTTAAAGAAAAGTGAAAACAATTCTTGAAAAAAAATCAATTATTAATTAGAAAAATTTTTTTTCTTCAGACAATAATGTCCTTAATATATATTATTTATAAAAGCAAATCTAATTAGTTTTATTGCAGTTTTTATTTTACAATTTGGAGCAGATTTTTAAAAAGTTGGGAGTAATTATGAAAAAAAAAATTGATTTACTTTCTCTGAGGAGTTCTGCTTATAAGGAATATAAAACAATTTGTGAACTATTTGAAATTGTAGAAAATTTCATTAAAATTAAGTTGGTTGTTACGTGTGTAAAAAAAAAAAAAAAAAAAAAATTTACCTAAATTTTCTAAAAACAAAAATTTCAAAAATTAATTCATTCATTTTTGAATAAGTCCTGAAAGTTTAATTAAAATCAGACAATTATTTGATTTTTGCAAGAATTTCCAAATTAATGTGTTTTACACTGGAAACTGCTACGCTAAAAAATGTCAATTATAATAAGTCTTACAAAGTTGACAAAAAAAAACACGAGATTTTTTTTAGCCAAATTTAGAAAGTGTTAGGAGGAAAATATTTTTAAAATTAATAAAAAAAAAAATACTTTGTTTCTTCCTCTTAATAATAAAAAACATTTTGAGGTTAAAACTTTGTTTTTATTAAGTTTGGGGGCTTTTATCATCATGTTATACTGTTTTTTTTTTTTTTTTTTGTTTTTTTTTTTTTTTAAGTGAATTATTGGAGATACCCATTAAGTAGATTTATCTTTATAAATTATACAGTGTAAAGCTGGTTACAATCAACAGGCCCTCAGTATATAAAAAAAATTTAATTTCATATGGCTTTTGTGTATATAAAACATCTGTAATTCAAATGTATGGAAGATCGAAAGCAGCACGCATACAATAAAATGTCATGTTATTTGAGTTACTATAAGTGTTATTCCCAGCTGTTACTGCCATTATTTTTGTGAAATGTTCATGCAAAAACACATGTGGAGGAGTTAATTTGATTTTTCAATTTCAACTGAGAAGGGTACCTATCTTATGAAATTTATGATTTTATTTTTATATTATCTCAGTTATGACATTTTTCCATAAATGAAATATCAAAATTAATGAATTCATAACAAATAACACAGTAAAATGTAATAAATTTTACATAAAATTATTGTATTTTATGTACACTTCTGATAAAATTTCATAAGAAAGGACACCTATAAATTAATTAGATATCTTTCTTATGAAATTTTATCTTGCTCTCAACAGTCTTTAATTTTTTTTTTCCATAAAGCATTGTAAATGTAAAGGTGAAAGCTAAGTATCAAAAAAAAAAATATTTGGGTGTGTGAAAGCTTTCTTTAAAAATAACGTAGTAAATAAGTTGGTTCACTTAAAATTAAATAATTGACACTTCTGTCCTTCCGTACAATAACTTTCCCTCACATAAAGTGTCAATACGTGATGAAATTGTCACTTGTCAATCATCAACATTAAGACATGCTTTCTCTTATTTTAAACTACATTTTTTTTTTTTTTTTTTTTTTCTGCAGAAAGTTATGTTCAGTTCAAAATATATTAAACAAACTTTATAATTTCTAATTTTATTAAAATAAGTTAACATGATTATGTTAATTTTGCTGACTCAAATGTAAAAACATTTTTAATGAAAATTTCGGATGTGCTAGGAATGATTTAAAAAAAATATATTCAAAAAATATTTTGATCTTTCCCCCTAATAACATAAACATTTAGACAATAATAAATTATTTTCAAGTTTAAGGCCCTTTTTCATCATGCTATTCTCTCTCTCTTTTTTTTTTTTTTTTTTTTTTTTTTTTTTTAAGCAAATTTTAGAGGTACCTAAATTTAAGCTTGAAATTAGAACTAAAATAAGCTTCAAGAAAGATTTTTCGTTTTTCCTTTTTTTTTTAATTTATCTCCAACCTTATATATTGCTTTTTGTTGGAAGTACCTAAATAACCATGTGTAAGCCTCTAAATTTTCTCCCAGAACTGTATCTATCAATTGTCCCCTTTTCACAAGTGAAATGTTATTTATATATCCTGCTTGTCTATTAAATAGCAGCCATTTATTGAGAGATCATTCATCTGTTCCCTTCTTCTGCTTTTCTTACCATCCCCATACCTTCCTCCTATCCTGGAATACTGACCTCTTAATAACCTACTGCTCACATGAACAATACCCTAAAATTAGCCGATGGTTCTCTAGCTTCTTAAATTTCTGTAAGCCTAATTCTAATATTTTTATATGAAATCTGAGGAGGAGATTATTACCCTTTGCTTTGCATTAGTTTTATTGTGATTTTTCCCCCCTGTCTGTATTCCTCAAAGTCTCAGAAAAGTATATTTTAGTTTTGAAAGATTTTTTAATAGAGACTAGCAGTAGAGCCCGGCGTTGCCCGGGGATGTAACAGTAAGAGATAGATTAAGTATCGACCATCATAAAGACTGAAAAATAAAATTGAGAAAGATTATTGTTTAAGGTTGACGGACATGCATGTTTTAATTAGTTTTTTTTTCTTTGTTTGGGGGGGGGGTTACGAATTGGTCAAACCCAAACTCAAACAAAAACATTGTTTTCAATCGTTATGAGTCCACCGATTGAATAGAATTTTATTATAAACAATTGCCTTGTAAATGGAATTTTTAAAGCATTCTGAATGTAAAAATAAAGAAAGAAGTGTGCAAGACAATAAGAAGTACTACCTGCCAAAAAAAAAAAGTGAAGTTTTGTTGAAATCAGTTGAAAAATGTAGGAAATCCGATCCCGTATATAAACGAACACACACATACACAAACAACCTGGGTTTTATAATAAGTATAACTCTATATGAGTTGTCCCCCTTTCATTCTTGTGATGCATTTTAATCGTGTTTTCAAATTGATTTCATGCAAAAACAATTGTGTTTTTCCAATTTTTGGCGCTGTCAGAACCACCGCAAGGTAATTTTACATAGTCCTGTGGAGTTTTGTTGAAATCGGTTGAAAAATGTAGGAAATCCAATCCAATATATAAACGCGCACACACACACACACACACACACACACACACAACCTGGGTTTTATAATAAGTATGATTTACATTTTTATAAAGATTTGCTAAAAACGGTGCTAAATTTAAAATTTTAGAAACTTCAAAACGAAAACTCTTTCCAATTTTTAAATTAGTTTTGAAATTGAGCATAGTATTAATTGGAAATGTTAAATTAATCTCTCAGCTTGAAATTAAAACTAAAATAAAAGCTTTGTGAAAGATCTTTCATTATTAAAAATTCATTTTAAACATTAGGTATCGCACTTTTGTGGAAGTACCTATATACAGGGTGGTCTGAAAGTTTTGTCACTCCTACATAATATAATTTTCTATTTCAATGCTCTGTGGGGTATTATCAAAGAGTTTCACATGAACGATACCAGAATACCCATCTGTTGAAGGACGCCATTGAGTGAGCCTTCACAACAATCCAGAAAGTACAGCCTTGTAAAATATTGCACAGGACATGGTGCCGTATTATTTTGTGCCATGAAAATGGTGTTCATACAGACCTTCCTGATGTGTGACGGTGTCAATGAAAGTGAATAAACTGAATCCAGAACATGTGATTTGTATTGTTCTTCTATTGTTCTCATTGACAAGACTTTCGGACCACTCTGTACATTACAAAGTTGTTTTCAAGTGCAAAACAATTCAATATCATCAAGAATACCTGAAGGGAAATCCAGTTACTTCTAGTTGAAACTGTCAAAATTCCACAGATATTGACCATAAAAAATTCCTAGAAAGCATGAGCATTTCATGGTTTTCCTATTAGAATTTTCTGATGAATCTTAATTCAGTTAATGATTGAATAAGCTCATATCAAGTTCTATGACAATGAAATATCTAGAAATTCCCGTATCACATTGCTATTGTAAAAGTTAAGCTCAAATATTTAACAATTTATGAATGTTTGTTATTTTAAAAAGTAAATGGTGTTCAAATGAAAAGATTTGAAATTGACAAACTTTTCCATTTCACTGAAATGGCCATATCTTTTTTTCATTTTCTCACTGAAGTCAAGTAGTGTCTGTGATATATCATTTCAGTCTTTTCACGCAGTCAAAATGGAATATTATTTATGAGGTATTGGCTGATGTTAAACACTTCTATCTTCCTTTTCTTTCTTTCATTTTTTTTTTTTTTCACTGAAACCAAGTAGTGCCTTTTCTCCTCTTTCCACACAATCAAAATGGAATAGCCTATTATTTATAAGGTATGGGCAGGATGTAACAGTCCTGTGAACTCGGGACAAGACAAACAAAATTATAATAGGATTTCATACCTCTGCTTTGTTCTCATCTCTTATATCTTCTGATCTTCATTGCTGGTTTATTTTTATGTAAATGTTATATAAACAGAAATTAGTTTCATATGCAAAAAGAAAAAAAAAAGGAATGCTCATATATTCTGTATCCTCTCTTTAACCCTTTGGAAATAGAGCCTCATTTGGAGTTTCAGTGCCAAGTAGATGGAGTAGTTTTCACAAGCCCTCACTTGGAACACACACACAAAAAAAATCAATATAAAATCATAGAACATAGCTATGTTCTATGATAAAGCTTTTCTAGTATTTCAAGTAGCTCTTTGTGTCATACCATTGAAAGGCCCAGATGTGCGAGAAATGTGAAAAGCAATCTGATTGGCTGCTACAAAGAGCATCCAGTTAATGTTCAGACTTATATTATCGGGGCCCAGTCATCTTCTTTGTCATTTGACTTTTGGGCTGATAGATTGATCCTGTCATCTCCTATGGGTTAATGTAACACCTTTCTATTCCTTCAGGTCTCTCAATCTTTTGGCCATGTTTTGATAATCAGCCGTCAACACTCTCTGCATACGTCTTTTGTCTTTATCCCAGACCTCTCTCTCATATGTTTTCATTTACATGGTTTTATTTTTGCTTTTTTCTCTAACTTATCTCTAAACGTCCCTTCTTCAACGCTTTTACTTTTCTTATTTCCCTCTG
The DNA here is from genome assembly GCA_903632075.3 of Acanthosepion pharaonis. NCBI lineage: Eukaryota > Metazoa > Mollusca > Cephalopoda > Sepiida > Sepiidae > Acanthosepion > Acanthosepion pharaonis. Next base: position 290,230 of record CAHIKZ030001509.1, on the reverse strand, counting down.
TTTTTTTTTTTGTTTTTGTTTTTTTATATGGTTTTCTCAACTAGAAAGTATAATAGATTTTAATCCTGGAGAGTTGGAGACTGCAGGTACTATGCTTTGAACTTTGTATGCATGACCTATATGTTTTTCTATCAATCAGAATGATCTTTTATGTGCCATATCCCTTTAGGATTTGGACAATCATAGCTCTCCACAACTTCCTGCTTTTTGTTGCTCTAGGTAACTTTTGGTCCTTCACTGTCCCTCTTTTTCCTTGTTCTGCCATCTATCTTAGTTAGCAACAACAATAAGGATGAAGTACCTCCCCTACATGGTGAAAACTATTCCTCTTCCACAATGGGTTGCTGAGAGAAGACATAACTCCTGGTGCTTACAGCACCACATGCAACCAACTGTGAGTCTTTTATTGGGTTGAGCCAATTTTATTACAAAACCCAATACCATTTTCTTAGATATATCTCGAGAGAAAGAAATGGTACATTATATTTGTCCTGGCATTTCTTGCTCCTCAGATAAGAGGATATTCATGGGATTTAGAAAACTTGGCCACATAATTAATAACTTAGATGGACAAAATAGAACTTTATTCGGTCAATATTTTCCTATGACTTAATGCTTTGCCTAGTTTCTGGAAGACATCTTTTAATGTTTCTGTATCTTCAAATTTCTGCCACATTTTCTGTTTTCTGTTACAACACACCCTAGATGAATTTTTGCACCTGCTTGATTTTCTAATGTCTTCAATCTGTAGTTCACATCTTTTTTTTTTTTTTTTTTTTTTTTTTGTGCGTGTGTGGCTGTTATATAGGAATAAAGTGTCACTGCTGACACTGGGGTTTGAACACAGATCACCAGAGAGCAAACACAGGCGATCCCATTTTGAATAAGTAGATCACATGATGATAAAGGAATTGTATATATGGGAATTAGCATGGCGTCTAAGTGATCACTATATGTATTACTATTTGGATCACTATTCGGAGGTTACTTTTTAAGCGAGTATTATCGAGCAAGTACTGTTAGTGTGAGTGTTATTTGGAGGTGTCTGACACCAGTATTGTTCAACGGTGTTACTATAGTTGTATCTACGATTACAAAGTCTCTACTACAACAAGCATTACAAAAGTGACAATGAGTATTCGTTGACATTACAAAAGTGGCAATGAGTGTTTGTTGATATCACAAAACTAACCATGCATTGTCCTCTTACAATTAATTATTATATCTGCTGACAATAAATCTTGGTAGGTTTTCTTGTTCTTAGGGTCACCTTGTTGTATATATTAAATAAATCCGGTGAAAAAGTGCGTCATTGTTTTCTCGTTTTTTTCTCCTTTATTGACTGAACTTGTTCTCTATGTGCATACATGCTGCTTGTTCCCAGTAAAAGTTATGGTTTACTCAAATATCTTTCAAATATAAATTAAGCTTTTCTAGTATTTCAAGTAGGTCTTTGTGTCATACCATTTAATTTAGCAATGTGCAATCTCTGAAACAAATGGAATGATAATATATAAAAATTGCAATATTTGATGAAGTGTTATGTAATAATTCCATGGTAGCAAAGAACAGGAACCATCATAAGGTTTTAAGTTGTAATTTTTACCAAATTACTAAATAGTAGGTACCTCCATGAAATCACAAAAAAATCAGCATACCATGATGAAAACATGCTCCAAACGTTTTATTGTCAAAATCTTTGTTATTATTAAGAGGAAGGATCAAAGTATTTTTTTTTTTTTTTTTTTTAATATTAAATTTTTTTACTCCTTTTTAAAACATTTGGAATTTTTATTAAACTTTTTTCTTTCAACAGCTGTACTAAGTTTTAGCATAGCAAATTTTAGCCTCTTTTTTGTGGTCACAGACACATTAATTTGGAAAATTTTGCAAAATTTTGGGACTTATTCTCAAATGAATTAAATTATTTTTATTAAATCTTGGTAATTTTTTTTTTTTTTAAATACATGTTTGAGTAATTTAATGTGATAATTGTTAGTGACTATATTTGTTAAAAGAAGAATTTAAATCAACAATTTTTTTTTTTTTTTTTGCAAAATCAGACCCTGTATTACCAAAAATCTGTTCTGAATTAAAAAGTAAAAAATGCAATAAAACTAAGGCATTATTTAATTAGAGAAACTTATAATTGCTTTTGTGATTAATATCTATATATTAAAGATAATATTGTCTGAAGAAAAAAGTTTTTCAAAGAAAAATAAATTTTTACAAGGTTTGTTTTCATTTTTTTACAATTTTAAATTGAATAATTTATACAGTTTTTAAATCTTAATTCTTAGGAAATTAAGTAAAACTATATTTACTAATCATATATTATAAAGCTTATTACAATCTGATACCCCTGAATATATTTTTTAAAAAGAATTTTTATTTTTATTTTTTCTTCTTTCATTTTTTTGGTGTGTTAGTAAATGTCCTAATTTTTCTGAGTAAGCTAGTTCATTCATGACATTACATCATTAAAATGTCACATTTTATAAGGGTTGTCATCCCTTACAAGGGGTGGAATCCTCACATAAAATTTATTGCCCACTAGCAATTCTCCTTCACCATACTTAACCGTTAACACATTGGGCTGTCAATAAATTGATCAACACATCAGAAAAACAAGAAATGCTTGTATACAATGTTTTATGCTATAAGTAAGCTTCAAGGGAGGTTTTTTTTTATTTTTAAAAATTAATTTTAAACCTGTATATCAAATTAGTCGAGGTACCTACTAAATAGTGGTTTGGAGTGAGAAATTAGAGAAGCTGAGTTTGTACTCTAGTTGGGTTCATCATATTTGCTTACATGCAAATAACTTTGGGAAAGGTATGGATCCATTGTCTCTTCCCCAGACATGGATTAAATAGTAGGATTTGTATCTGGAAAAATCATTGTCAATCTCAAAAAATTGTTAATGCAGTTTTAGTTTAGTTTTTCCTTCCACTTGTGCTGTTAGGTGTCACGGGGAGACACAGTTGTCTATCAGCAGCAAGGCAAGTGGCCTGGAGGAGATATCTTGTGGGCTCTGAGAGTGTCTGCCACTGAGTCATGTCGGTGTCTTCTTGGTCTGCCTCTCGTTCTTCAGCCGGGGTACTTGAGGGTGTATGCTCTTAGGGCTGGTTGGTTGATAGGCATATGAATGAGGTGTCTGAACCATTTGATCCTCTGTTGTTCAATGTGTTTTATGGTTGGTATTGCTCCTACCTATCTCTTATTGCCTCATTTCTGATCTTGTCTCACCTGGTCTTGTTCACTCAGGCATTTCTTTTCACAAATGATCAGTTTCCTCTCAAGGGTTTTGTTAGGGGCCATGTTTGGTACTGGTATGTCAGCGTTGGTTGGAAAATAGTGTTGATAAGATTTGTCTTGGTGCTCATGGAAATGATAGGATGTTTTAGAAGAGGAGCAAGTTGGTAACTGACTGCACTGGCTTTCTGACATCTGGTCTTGATTTCTCTGTTTAGTTTGCTGTTTTCAGTAAATATGCTGCCCAGATATTTGAATTCATTAGTTTGCTTTAGCTGGGTCCCATTAATGTTAATGTCCAGTTTTTCTGGTCTTTTGCTGACACTGATCTTCATGTTGTATTTCTCGCAGCTTGAGTTGAATTGGTCAGTGTGTTCTTGCAACTGGATTCCGTTATTCATCATTTCCTGGTTGTTGGCAAACATGAGTTAATGCAGTGTCCACTTAAAAACAAACCAAAATATGTTTGGGCTTTAAATAATCTACAAAGTTTTTTTTTTTTTTTTTTAACTAAAAAAAATAAATCAATATTACTACTACTTCTACTACTAAAAGTTATAATGAAGAAGAAATTAAAATATGTGCAGGTTTTGTGTATTAAGAAATGCATATTTGAAAGATTACACTTTATTACAATAACTATATATAGATTATCTGAAGCCACCCTATTTAGGATATATGCTAAAAATTCCATTTTAATAAAATAAATGGAATTTTTAACATTTAATGAAGTAAGGAATCGAGTTAAATATATTTTATATTTTTATAAAATAAATAAGATACAATGAATTCTTGTGAAAGGAAGAAACTAGTTTCTTTAAAAATGACTTATTTTAAAAAAATTTTTTTTTTGGTAAGATGGACATCTTATAGTTGAAGTAATATATAAATAAAATACAGAGAATTTTTTTTTTTTTTTTTATTATACTATGCACAGAAATTTTATTTGTCAAGTACAAAAGATGATTTATTTTATCATTTCACTTCTGGAATGCTTTTTTTTCTTAGAAAAAAAAAAGCATGACCTCTATTATAACAAAGAATGTAGTCTACCAAATAACTCATCTTGGTTGAGTAATAAACTATTTCCTGCTGCTGCTGCTTGTTGAAGTCTTCCGTTCTTTGAACCAAAACTTTTCAGGATATACCACTTCAAATTTTCTTGACATCTCTTAATCATCCATTGTCTTTTCAGGGATGTAAGTAATTCCTTTCCTTAAGAAATATATCACTGAATTTCAGATGTACTGGGTACATTTATGTGCTTTTCTATATAGAAGAAAGAAAAAAAAAAGATATTTAATTTGATCACTGAATCTAATAGTTTAAAAAAAGTGTATGTGTGATTATATATATATATATATATCAATAAAACATTGAAACACTGGTTCTCATCTGATCAGTACCTAGGTAGGCGACTGTTTGAAAATACCAAGTGCTGTAAGCATGGATATGTGGGTGGTATAATGGATAATGGCTCTATTATACCAGTTTATTGCATTCACTTACCCTTTGGAAAGGTATGAATCCATCTCCTCCCCCCCACACAATAAGTGTAAATAGCAGAACAGACTGAGCCTTATAACCTTGGTTGGTAACCAATCTAGGAGAAAAAGCTCTGAATTCAATCCAGCATGGATAGGCTTGACAAAGGGCTGAATAAGCTTTATAGGAGTCAGTGGCAAACATGCTGCCAGGAGAGGGAAAACTCCTGTTAAAAATGTCTATAATTATTGCATCATCTGACATGTGGCACTCAGTGCACCAGTCCAGTACATGATACTACAGTGGTAAGAGTGTGCATTGCAAGGCACAGGCAGTTAACTACTATAAACAATCTACTTGTGCAAGTTGTTCAGAATAGCTGTGTTTTATTTGATTTTTTTTATTTTTGTTTTTTGGTGAGGCAGGAATCAGATTAATCTTGCACAAAGCAAGGTAGATTCTGCTTGACAAAGAATTTGTCATAATGATTTGAAGCAAGGTTTTGCAAAGCAAAATGCTCTTCCTGATGCCTAACTCAGATACTCACTCACAAGTATAGTAGTCCAAGTATACAGGGTGTTTTTATTGAGACACCATCTCCAGGAATGTTGCCATTCAAGATTTGAGACCCCATCCCATATATATATATATATATAATTATATACACACACACATACGTATGTGTGTGTTGCCTCTTATAAGGAGCTCATTCACTCTTTGACAGGTCTTGCTTTTTGTCCTGTGGGGTATGACATGCCAACTTTCTCATCTGTTTAACTTAAATTTTATGTTAATGGATACATTTGTTTGAGTAGACATCATTTTTTTTTAAGCAGTGTAAATCTGCCGGCTTGTGCATTTGAGGGTCTTAAAGATAACTCCTTAGAAAAGAATAATCTTTAAATTTTATATTAATATTATTTCCTGATATATTTAAGAAAAATGAATACATGCCATGAAAGTTTTCTAATTTTTACTACAGGAGAGAATCTTAGTTAATTACAATAGACAGATCATCATATTTTTTTTTGAATGCCCGTAATTGATGCTACTACAGAATTTGAACACTTTTTTTTCTTTTCTGAATGCTGTTATCAAATTAGAGATTAATATGAACTTGACTTTCATTCTCTTTCATTTTTTTAAATCATTTATTTGATGGGAAGAGTAAAGTGTTGTTGGCATCAAACAAAAAAAAAAAAAATCTACATCTGTATAGCATTTTCAGTTTCTGTCTGGTTTGTTAGCTAAACTTTCTTTTAGAGCTCATGATTTTTGAAGCAGTTGAAAATTGTGTGTGTGTGTGTGTGTGTGTATATATATATATATATATATATATATATATATATATATATATAATTGTGTGTGCAACTGATGGTCTGTCACCTTAATTCAAGCAAACATTTGAATTTTATGCAATTGCCAGGCTAATTCATGAGGCAACCACTAGGCATTGTATTTCACTGAGGAATGAATTTCAATTTTTTGGTTATTGAATTAGATTTAACAGTTCTATGTAATTTGGATGCACTGAGCACAAAGTTTTACTTGGTTTTGCTCTATCAAGTCCTGATGTTGCTTAACAACCCTCCTCTTTTGTCATATAAAGTTTTTTTCTCAATACTTGCTGAGTATTTTGTAGTTACACATTATGTAACTAGATATTTATTTTACCTATGTTTATGGTACTATGTATAATTTTGTCATTTTTAACCCATTTAAATATTAGTAAAACTAAAAATATAAAATTCTAGAATTTTCTTGAGCATTTCTGTTTTCTGTAGAATATTCTAGAGGGACAACTAAAATACATAAATGTGATTTGTTTCTGGAATTAATCAGTCAATTAAGTTTGGGCATCAACATAATTTTGAATTGGCATATGATTTAGTGAGTAATTTTGCCACCATGATTTAATAGATGATTTAATTAGATGTAATTTATATTGTACCTATTTGTGTTTCTAGTTTAATTTTATAGATTGTAAGTACCTATTTCATAAGTTCCTATTTAAATCAACGTGGGAACTTTTGAGTGGTTCACAAATAAGAACATTAATTAAAGACAGCAATTTTCCTAATGTCACAAATGAATGCAAAAAAATGCCTGGTTCTCCTTTGTGGACGTGATAGAAAATGTTTTAGGCAATATAAAGCAGATGAAGAAATTGTAAAAAAATGTTAGGTTGCAAATTGAGCATAAAAATGCATTTTTGAATAGCGGTCTTGACCAATTTTCAAGTAATTTAGGTGATGTAAGTGACAAACAAGGGGAGAGATTCCACCAAGATATCAAAATTATGGAGGGATGGTACCAAGGCTGATGGGATTTTTATTGTTATAATGTAATTTTACTGTAGTTTGAACTGTTTTTTTGTCCTAATCTGGAAAATGGTGCACTGCTGATAAGAATTGGGACCTGATAGAGCCAAACAGAGTTGAAATTCATATTCAGTGCACCCAAATTACCTAGAATCAACCATCTGGTATCATTCAATAAAAATATGTGTTCCTCAGTATAATTGTTGGCAACCAATATCATTTTCTTATATATATCTCAAGAGAAAGAAATGGTAAATTACATTTGTCCTGGCATTTGTTGCTCTCCAGAAGAGGGGATATTTATGTGAGTTGATCAAATTATTTTGGAATTTAGAAAACATTATCAATAACTAAGAACTGATATTTGGATAGACAAAATAGAAATTTATGAAAATGGATTAGCATCAGTTTTATTGAAGCTGGAGATAGAAATAAATCTTAATCTTTTATTTGTACTTTTTCCTTTGTTCTCTATTTTGTGTCCTGTTCTTTGTTATTTTGTTCCTTCAAAGAAATATATGTAAATATGTACTCACATCTTCTCTTGATAGTGAATTTATTTTGACAACTCTGTAGGTCTTTGTAAGGAAATTTTATTGATTTGCAGATATTTTATTTTTATATTTTAATATTTGATATGTATTAATTATAGAATATATTTTATTATAGCAATAATATAATAGAACCTATTTCATTAAGTCACAAAATAAAATTGCAAAATTATCATACATATTTCTTTATATGAAAAATGTGAAATTTGTCCAAAGAAATAATTTTAACTTTTTTTTTTTTTTTTTTTTTAAATAAAGGAATATAAGTTTCTTTTCTTTGGATTTTATTAATTTGTAAGTTTAAATAATCTGTTCTAGAAACTAACATTTATTTTCACTCAATGAAAAAAATGATTTTCATCATAATCTTTATAAAGATCTATTTTCATTTCAACCTGTTTTTGTCATATTATTAATTCTTTGTCCAAGGATTTTTCTTTTTCTATTGTTTATTCCTTTGGACAAAAATAAAGACATATACAAAGATATTTATGTGTGTATGCTCTCACAGCTTACTGGTTGATTATTATTTTAGATCTGTGTTTCCCATGTTTTTTTTCAAACAGAGTGCCCTTTGGGCACAAACCTTTTTGTTAACACCTCCCTGTCAAATTAAATTTCAAATATTATACTGAATTCATCTTTCATAGCAAGATAACACTTAAGTATTAATGCAAAAATAATTTTAATATTGTTTTCATTTCTATTATAAATGCCAATGATTAAAATGCTAAAAAACGCACCCATGTTGGGAAACACTTTTTTTTAGATAAATTTTAATTAGGTACCTCCATGAGAACTAGTAAAATAACAAATTTTCAGCAATTTTTTTTTTTTTTTTTTGTATGACAGACATTAATTTGGAAAATAATTGTTGGATGCTAATGAAACTTTAGAAACTATTCACAAATGATGGAAATTATTATAAATGTTTTTTTTTTTTTTTTTTTTTTTAAGTCATAAAAAAATTTTTTTTATATATTACTCCCCTCCCCCCAAACTAATTTTATGAAAACTCTAGAAATTCAGTCGCATTCAGTTTAGTGATTATATTTGTTAAAAGCACAAGGCTTTGAGGAAAGTAAATCATGTATTTATTTTTTTTTAATTTGACCCCACCCCCACAAACACACACCTGAAAATCAGCTCTGAATTGTAACATAAAAAACTCAATAAACAAAGATATTATTTAATTTCAAATGCTTTTATTTGCTATAAGTTGTTTTCATGAATATGGACAATATTTTCTGAAAGCAAAAATTTTTTTTGATGTAAAAATGAATTTTTAATACAATTATGTTATTTCTTTAATTATAATAGATTTTTACATTTAAGTTGTTAAAATATTATAAAATTAGTTAAAAACCACATCCAGTTTCGTAAATGTCCTTATGAGATAGATCTTTTTTACCACATTGTAAATTGTATCGTTTTGACTAATCAGAAGACCCGCAGTAATTAAGAAATGTAATTTTGTGTTTATAATCGGACTGTAATTATAAAGTATGGAAGACCAACCAGAATACAATTAAGTTGCATTATTTGAGTTAAGCATTGTTCTCTGCTGTTAAGGCCTTTATTTTTGCGTAACACGTGTGGAGAAGTTAATTTGATTTTTCAATTTCAACTGAGAAGGGTACCTACAAATTATGAAATTTATATGATCTTATTTTTATATTAATCTCAGTTATGACAGTTTTCCATAAATGAAATATCAAAATTAATTAAAAAAATGAATGGAAATACAAATAACACAGTAAAATGTAATAAATGTACATAAAATTATAGTAGTCTATGTAAACTTCTGATAAAATTTCATAAGAAAGGTACCTATAAATTAATTAGATACCTTTCTTATGAAATTTAATCTCACTCTCAACAGTCTTATTTTAATTTTTTTATATATTTTCCATAAAGCATCATAAACATAAAGGTGAAAGCTAAGTACAAAAAAAAAAATTAGAGCGCTGAAAGTTTTCCTTAAAAATAATGAGGTAAATAATTTGTTCACTTAAATTTAAATAATTTCACTTCTCTCCTTCTGTAGAACAAATTATCCTCGCGTAATCCGTCGATACATCATTCATCATGTGTCAAGTGACATGAAATGTTATGACCTGCTTTGTTTAATTTTCAAACTAAACCTTTTCGGTGCAAAAAATAAATAATGCATGTTTCAAAATATTTTAAATAAACATAATTTCTGATATTCTTAAAATAAGTTTTGAAAAAATTTTAATTGATTTTTAAAAGAATTTCAAACTGAGATTTTCATTTTTTTTTTTTTTATAAAATGGAAAAAAAAATGGCTGACATGATTGATTATCTGTCAATTTTGCTGACTCTAAAAAAAAAAAAAAGATTTTTAAGGAAAATTTTGGACGTGCTAGGAATGATTAAAAAATATGAAAAAAAAAAAAAAATACCCTAAAATACTTTGATCTCTCCTCTTAATAACATAAACATTTAGTCAATAAAATTTTGTTTTCGTCAAGTTTGGCATCTTTTTCATCATGCTATGCTCTTTTTTTATCCATCTCATGGAGGTACCTAATTTTAATGGTATAGGATTTGTCAGTGTGTTACCTTTAAAAACACTTTGAAGAAACAATGTATTGATTTGGAAATTCTAGTCTCATAGATTATTATTGACATTTACTGATATGGATAGACTGAATGCATCTGTGCTTTTGTTTATTTGTATAACTTGAACAAATTCCAGCTTGAGAAATTTCTTTTTTTTTTATTTGCAGTTAAATTTTTGAAAGAATGCGAATTTGCTTCTATTATTAATACTAGAATTTTTTGCAACATGTTCCTGCATGTTGGAATCTTCACAGTATTTAGTATTGTTGAAGTTATTGCTTCCTCTGCTCATTTGAAACTCTACTGTGTTTATATTAACCATGCTACTACTGCACATTGTATTTTACCGGAATATATGCAAAAAACAATATTGCATTTTTAATGAATAAGTATTTATTTTATATATTAAATTGTTTTTTATAATAGTCTGAGTATTTTACATGTTAAATAATAAAACTTTTCATTTTTTGGTGGAAAAATTAGTGGAAATTTATTGTACTAAGCTATATAGTCTAGTAAAACCAACTGTACTTTGTACCCTATTACCTGTTTGCACTTCTCCCCAAAACTCTGTTTTGATTGGCCAATGTATGGCTATTTGGAGGTTGTAATTGATGGACTAACGGAAGTCATAAAATTTTATATATAGATTATTATTTTTGCTTTTTCATGGAGATAAAAGTATTTTTCTGTTGGTGTGAGGTAATCTATGAATGCAGAAATTGACCTTTATTGTTCAGGGACCAGCAGTAAAGGTGGCTTTATTTTTATTTTTGAAAGTCAGTCAAATGAACAACTGCTCATTGGGACATGTATAATACGATAATACTCTGTTTAAAAAAAATAAATTGTCTATTATAAAATAAAGATTGTTTTATAATATATTTAACTCCTAAGTTGGAAATGATTGTGGGATCATCTTGAAGTATTAAGCATTAAGATTAGTTTCCAGTTAGGAAGGTTGGTTGGTTAAGAATCTGGAAGGTAAATTGAAATGGCAAAGAATGTATAAAAAGGTTTTATTTTGTTAACCTTTAGCATGCTGCATTATTAATATTACTTCTCTTTTCACTGGATTCTTTTTCAAGACCTTTCAGTTGTAGTATCCTTATTGTTAATTTAATTCAAAATTGTTTTGTTGCCATATAGCAGCACAACTATAAAATTCAGACAACCTATTGTTCAGGGATCAGTCACCTTTAGTGACTTTTTGTACAGCAAATGAAATCACATACAGTGATAAAGGTTAACCATTATAGCTTTGTGTATACTACCACTGTCTATCATGTTTTTTCTCACTGATAAAGTTTCTTATAGTTTTTGAGAAACTGTAGAAGTTTGTTTTTGGCTGATACAAAGAATTTATGCTGAAATTGCCATTTGATTCCTGTTAAAACATACAAAAATATAGATTTTTTTATGTACAATATATGGGGAACTTCAAACAAAAATAAAAAGTTTTTAGTCTTTTAGTTAAATAATTTACTCCAATTAAATCATGCCTTCAAATTTGGAAGTACTACCCATCTCTCTTCACTTATTTCATTTTAGATCTTGCTCTGTTGTTACAATTTGGTGTTCACTCAAATCAAATTCAGTAAAGATACAAAAATTATTTTGGTAGCTTTCCACAATTCTGTATTTGTAAGAAATTGGTTGTAACATTTCACCCCTCAAGAATTGATGACAAACACCTGTAGAATGAATACCGAAGAGTATTGACCCCCTTTCTTTTACTTTCATACTTGACAAAGCAACTCTTGCTAAGAAACTAATGATGGTTTATATATTATTTTAAAGGTAATTTTTATTTTATTTTTTTGTCCAATCAAAAGTAAACTTGGAGGAAAAAAATATGAGATAAAACTTGTTTTGTTTTTTGTTTTTTTTACTAAACCAATTTGCCTTATAAATCAGTTTTTCTTTTCTATAGGAGCTGTTTGCTTTTTTTCAAGTTGAATGTCCCCAGACTTTTAAAGCTTTTATGCATGAGAATGTCATTTATAGCTATGGATAAGTTGTAAAAAGATGTGCCATTCCATTCCATTTTTTTTTTTTTTAAATCATTTTTACTTTAAGCAAGCAAGTGAGTGAAAGTGAGTGAAAAGACTTTAGTGAGGTGAAGGGACAATAAAATAAAAAACAGGATTGAGGGACAGAAGATGGTAACTGATGTTGCATTTAATTTAAAAAGTGAAGGGCAAAACTGAAGAGTTCCACAGGCAAGAAGTGTGAGAAAAACTGTTAGAATATAACTTGGTTATATTTAGGAAATTCAACAGTAAAATGATGAAACCTAGTTGCCACTCTGACAATTCATACATTCACAACACCAAAGAGTAGAACTCTGAACAATTGCCATGAAAATATTTATAGAAAAGACAGAGGGATGCCAGGTCAAGTCTGATAACATTACAGATCCTTCTTTGAATTTTGTTGAGAATCTCAGGTTTAGTATTCTAATATTCCAGGTTGATATGCCATGTATCCTTATTAAAATTCACTGTAAACATTTTTGCTGTAGGAAAAACTTTTATTTTGGTATTTTCAAGACTTGCTAGAAACTTCAATGTATAGGATTTTTTGTTGTAAGGCAATTTTGTCACATTTTTTTTTTTTTTGTATATTTCAATATTTAGGTATTTAAAACAGTTCATGTTTGCAAATAATTTGTAAATTTCAAAAGACTTACTAAGAGTTTGAAAGGGTTATCTTACTTTAATCAGATATTTTATATTGAAGTTGGTTGCCTATTCAAGTTGTAAGTTTGTTTGAAATGAAATATATTTCTTTAGTGAGAATTATTGGCAGACTGATATGTTAAGAGAAAGTTTAATGTCAAGTCTGAAATGTAAAATTCTATGATGTAGGTTCTGGTGACAAGTTGAAATTTCTGTGCTCCTGACTGACGAGGATGAATGATGTAGGATTTTGATTCTATAACTTTGCTTATTAAAACATTTAAATCGAAGTAATAATAGTGTGAGCCAGATATACTTGATAACAAGGTACTTAGCACATTTAAAAAAATTGCATCAAAATCGTCTTAAGGCAAAAATACTATATGCCAAAGTTTTCTACAGCAAAAATTCTTGAGGTGAGTTTTCCTACGGCAAAAATGTTTATGGCAAATGTTCCTAGAACCGATATGCTGCTAAACAAAATCAATCAACCAGATATGGTGGCAGTATTCAATGCCCTGACAAATGATTCTGGTGAGAAAAATTGACTGACACAACACAGTGAACCAACTTTCCTAGCAGCAGACCTAGCAATTGACTCAATATAATCACTCCCCTTTGAAAGTGCAAGGAGTTGCCCTCATAGAGGTTAGCATCAGACATGCTGATGGAAAATACATGTTTAAGGTGATATTGTGATGGTCCTTTGTTGTATGTAGGGCTGTCCCAGATAATGGGGAGGAATGGGCAGTTACCCTACTGTGCTGGGCTAATTTGTATGGGTAGGATTGGATGTGACGGACTTCTCTTTTTGATTTATGATTGTCAAAGATGTTTGCGAGTAAGTGAATGTAACAAACCTGACTGGAATTTGAACTCTGTTCTCCACTTTCTCACTCAGAGTTGTTAAACTACCTGCACATCCAAGCTTACAGGTACTGACTAGGCTTGACGATGCTTAACTTCAATGACCTGACAAGAATTGGTGTTTTAATATACAAATTTTTGAGGGCAAATAAATAAAAAGTATTTTTTAATTCTACATTATTTAGAAAAAAATATCAACTGTTTATTTATTTTTAGATATTGATATTTAATGATTATTCATCTAATAACATTTTAGCAGCTAGACATGACCAACTTTTATAGGCACATGATTGGATTTGAAAAGAAAGAGGAATGAAGACCATGTAATTTGATAATGAATTAAAAGTAAAAAGGAATCACTGTTAATAGAGCAGTCTACAAGCCAATGATAAGCATTACAGACTTTCTGTTCTGTTTATAGTAATAGTATTTTAGTTTAAGAAAGCTTAGATAATGTTACAAAGATAATAGTGGAGCCTCTTTGATCAAAAATGAATGTGGCAGACCACTTCTACAATGAAGTAAAAAAAATCGCAAGTACAAAGTTAAAGATCCAGGGGTAGAAATAAATGTCGAAATCTTGAATCGCAGGCCCTATGTCACAAATCTCAATACACATAAACAGTCAGAAATCCATCACACAAGCTGACTGATGAAATAGCAAAATAACAAATTATTTTTTTTTTCTCTCTCTAATTCAAGAACAGAACTGCTTTTATCAATAAGACAATGTTTTCATTGGTTGACAAGTGGGAGAAGACGCACAATATTAGCATATCCAAGATACATTTATGGCAACACCTGCGACTGACTTGTTTCTATATTGAATACTAGCAGTTAGAGCCCAACATTGCCCGGGGATGTAACAGAAAGAGATAGATCAAGTATCGACCATCATAAAGACTGAAAAATAAAAAATAAAATTGACAAAGATTATTGTTTAAGGTTGATGGACACGCATGTCTTAATTAATTTTTTTTTTTTTCTTTTTTTCTTTTACGAATTGGTCAAACTCAAACAAAAACATTGTTTTCAATCGTTATGAGTCTACTGATTGAATAGAATTTTATTATAAACAATTGTCTTGTAAATGGAATTTTTAAAGCATTCTGAATGTAAAAATAAAGAAAAAAGTGTGCAAGACAATAAGAAACACTACCTGCCAAAAGTTTTGTTGAAATCGGTTGAAAAATGTAGGAAATCCGATCCCATATATAAACACACACACACATACACACACAACCAACCTGGGTTTTATAAGTATAACTCGATATGAGTTGTCCCCCTTTCATTCTCGTGACAGTGATGCCTCTTATTGTGTTTTCAAATTGGTTTCGTGTAAAAACAATTGGTTTTCCAATTTTTGGCGCTGTCAGAACCACCGCAAGGTAATTTTACGTAGTCCTGTGAAGTTTTGTTGAAATTGGTTGAAAAATGTAGGAAATCCAATCCAATATATAAACGAACAGACACACATACACACACAACCTGGGTTTTATAATAAGTATGATTTCGTCTTGGGCATATCATGTGTCATTTTTTTGGTAAGTAACTTTCTTTTTCCTCACATATTCCAACATAGAATATATGTGATATGCTGTCACTTGGTTTGACAAGGTAATTTGCCATTTTATTCGGTACACTCTTCTGATGGTGATCTTTGATCAGTGGGATGCAAAAGTAAGACTGAATAGAACTTGAATAAATTGACCTTGAAAGAAAGCAGGTTCTCAAGAGGAGGAAGAAAATCATATCCATATGTGTGAGGCATGTCTTTGTACTGTTTGCTGCTAGCATTGTTTCCGGTTTTAAGAATAGAGAAACTATATTTCAGTTGAAGAATAAAGAATAGATTTTTTTTTTGTATACATTACATCTGC
This sequence comes from Acanthosepion pharaonis, assembly GCA_903632075.3. Lineage (NCBI taxonomy): Eukaryota > Metazoa > Mollusca > Cephalopoda > Sepiida > Sepiidae > Acanthosepion > Acanthosepion pharaonis. Next base: position 274,604 of record CAHIKZ030001509.1, on the reverse strand, counting down.
CTTTTTTGGCAGGCATAACCCACAGTTTTAGAAAGATATTTTCATCTGCTGCACCTTTTTCTCAGCTGTAAGAACTTTCTGAAGACACATCGTTGTTTCTTCTGCCTAATTCAGTAATATTTTAAAAAGCCATTGAGATATTAAACTTTACTTAATTCAAAATAGAATTTACATCATAAAAAATTTTAAAAATATACAAATAATAAATACAAATAAAATGTTGAATAAAGATGCCTTAATAATAAAAATCAAAAAATTTTCTTTGGTTATTTCTCGCTCCAAAAGTAATAAATATTATTTCTTGATAGGCTTATACTTTTACAAAATATAGACTTTTAGTACTAGATTGGCAACTAGGTCTCATCATTTTATTGTTGAAATAATTGGATGTAAGTTTGATATCTCATTTTCTTTTGCACTTCTTCTCTCTGGAACTCTCTTCAGATTTCTTACTTTCCTATTGATGACAATCTTCTGAAATTTAAATGCAATGTCAATTGCCATCTTTCTAAATTTTATTTTGTTCTTTCTTGCCACTAACATTTTTTTTATTTTCTTTGACTTTCATTAACCCCTTGCATTGTAGTGATCTTATTGCCTAGTTTGGGATGACTTTCAAATTTTTATCTCAAGTGTTGAAATCTGATGTTTATTTCTCATAAAAAAAAATGTCTCCTTTTTCAGTTTTGTATTTCTTCCCTTAGGAATCTCTTAAAATATCTTAAAACTTTATTTTCGGTAAACTTAGTTACTAATAAAAATATAACTTTCTGAAATATTCTAGATAATCTAGTTTTACAGCAAATAATGGCTTACATCCATATCACATTGAAAAAAAAGTTCTCATACAATCACTGAAGTTAAGCAGCTTGATCAGTACCGAGATGAGTGACTGTTTGGGAATCCTGGATGCTGTAAGCTTGGCTGTGTGGATGGTGTAAATGACTTGGAATTGGAGATCGGAGTCAGAGAATTGACTGGGACACAGGCTGGTGGCAGTGACTAAGAGTCAACCCCAAAATGCCAGTGGAAGAAACATTACACCTTCATGACACAACTGGGAGTTGACCACGGGCCGACAGTGCAGTGTCACACTTATATTTTAGAAGCATTTTAAATAAAAAGTCAGTAATCTCAGAAAATGTAGTAGAAAAAAAAAGGAATAAAGTAAAATGTTAACAAATTTTAACCAAAGTTGCATGCATTTGAGCAAAGATTGTACATTTTCCTTTCTTTTTTGATCACATGTTGACAATGTGATCACATGTGATCAATATGATTTAACCAGACTAAACCCATATAGTGAAACAACCTTGAACTCAGAAGAGAAAAGGGTCTTTTCACCCACACAGGAAAAAGGTCCATATTTACAAATCAAGCACCATGTGATGATACCAAGTTGCAAAAAACGAATGGCGCAAAGTTAATTTGGCTTCGGTAACTAAACCGCGATAATTAGCTATAAATTAATGTATGCAAAACAAATTTCTTTGAGTAGTTACACTGAATGGATTGTTTGGCAGGAAAGTGACAGCCAGCTATCAGTTTGGATATGTGAAAGGAATAGAAATCTAGGATGATTTCAAAGCTCAAACAGCTTTAACAAAGTTAAACCTATGAAAGAAGTAAACTTGGCATGAAGGAAGAGAAGTTGTATTGAAACCAGAAGAAAGATATGTTATACCGAGAATTATGAATCAACAGCTTTGATTCATCACTGAAGACCTGAATCAAAAAAAAAAAAAATGAAAAAGACCTCAACAGAACTGGAAAGAGAAAAGTAAAGAAGAAACACACCTAAGAGAAATTAAGCTAAAAGAAGATAAAAAGAAAACAAACTTTGATAACAATCAGTTTCTCTTACATTTTGCTCAATGTATTTTGTCATGTTGTGTATTTGCATGCAGGCCTGACCTAAGATCTTTTATTAATCATCTAGTTACCTTTCTGAGAGGATAAATTCCCCCTCCCATTATTATGTCCCACAACACTTCTTTTTGACTTATTGTTTTTGTTTTCATCATATCTTTCATATTGTTTTCCCATTGTATGTTACAATAATAAATTTATTTAATTGTTAACTCTGCATCTGTGTTTCTGTTGTGGTCACCAGCTGTGTGTGTTCCTTAAGCAATTCCAGCCAACTCCACTGTGTCTGATCAATAAGAAAGAGACCCTTGGGGAAAGAAATTTGTTGTAATAATTGTATACACATTAAAATAATAATATAAATTATAATCCTCCTCTATCTCTGTTATCAATCCGGAAAGGGGGAAGGTTATAACAGTTGGTACACTCGTCTGGGATATTTCTTTCCTTTTTACACCAATTTGATCAGTCACTCACCTGAGCAGAATTGCAAACACAAGTGGTTGACAGACAAGAATGATGGATGTAGAAGAATTTACAGCATCTCCTTCTGTAGAAGGGTTACTGAAACTAAGAAAATATGATCTAATAGCAGTTGGGGACAAATTCAGCCTAGATATTAGAAGGTCATATAGGAAGATAGAAATAGCGAGAATTATTGCGGAACACATGGTTGATAACATGTTCAATGACAATGTGTTATCGCAATTCTCAACAGAAACGCCTGAGCTCTCACAAAGCCAGGTGGAAATTGAGAAGGCAGAATTGAAGCTAGGCAAAAGGTAGAAATGGCTAAAAATCAATGCTGCAATTGAAATGTCCAGGATAACACAAGACACTCAAATCAGAGAAATAGAAAACAGAATAGTAGAAAGCACTCAATATCAGAGATAGAGCTAACATATTTGGTTGGATTGATGGGAGTTTGTAACCCTGGGTTTCACACTTTTGCAATCATCAGACAAACCCTGACGATTGCAAAAGTGTGAAACCCAGGGTTACAAACTCACATCAATCTAACTATATATATATATATATATATATATATATATATATATATATATTCAGTAAATCAAGAAAAATTAGTGATATCTGGTTAACTCTCCTGAGTTTTGCATCAAATACTCCATCAGAGCCAGTGGTTTGATAAATCTATTATTGTGTGTGTGTATGTATGTGTATATATATATATATATATATATATATATATATATATATATATATCTATGTATATATATATATATATATAGAGAGAGAGATAGTAAAACATACAAATCAATACTGGAAAGAGTGTGCTGAAGGGATACACCAGAAAAAGAGAGCGCACTACTGAAGTGACAGAGCATTATATCAAAATCTTTTAGTGGCTGATCAAGAGTATACCAGAATATATTAGGGGAGATATATATAGTGTGTGCACTTTTATTTTTATCCCAAATTCTCATTTTTACAGTGATTTAGAAATCCATTATTTGATAGTGAATAGAAAATTTTATTTGATTAATAATCAGGAAGCATTTCGCATAAACAAGGTGTAAGGAAATGTTTTCATATTTTGTAAATACAAAGCAATTGTAATATTACATATTTTTTAATTAAGTACTATGAACTACTGAGACTGACAAGTTACTACATAAAAAAAAAATGTCTATCTTGGCATAGTATACAAAATATTTTATTGGTATGGTGTCACCCACAGACACCTCCAAATCTTTATGCTGTACTGAAAATTAAATAGTTTTACTGTCCTAACTTGGTAACAAACTAGTTTATATTTTCACAAGGTAGTGAAATGTATGCCTTTTGTTTGCAAGTGTGATTTAAATGATACCATTGCGTTCTTTAGCATTTGGTTTATGGGTAATATTTAAACACTTTTTCATTGCCAGTAATAACTTTGTCAAACATTTCTGCATTATTTAGCTCAGATAAAATAAGAAACTGATGTTGCTTTTGCTTATCAGTAAAGAATCAAGGCACTATCTTTTGAGGTAATCTTTTTTTCGGCAAGGTTAGGGTTCTTTCCCTATTCATATTCAGTTCTTCTGTTAGACGCTTAATCTTGCACTTTGTTCACATTTGCATCTGTTCTTTGCCCACTTCTTGCATAATCATGCACATGTTCTCGTCCTCCTTCTGCCATTAAAAAAAACAAAAAAAGATTCTTCATAACATGTTCACCATAAATTATTTTTAATAGGACTAACTGAGATTAGAATAATCAAGAACCAAACAGGCATCAAACTGCCTGCATACAGATAGAAAATGAGTTCAGCAGATATACAAAAATAGAAAGACAAGTGTAAGACAAGGATGTGTCTTCTCACCAGACTTATTCAGTGAGGCAACTCTGAGAGAATTAGAAGTCCTACCAGGATTCATTATTGGCAGCCACAATCTTAACAACGTAAGATATACAGCTGACACAGTGTTGATAGGAGACACAGAAAGAAAATTACAAAAGCTCTGACAGAAGTTAGTGATGGAAAGCAAGAAGAAGAAAAAAACTAAACATAAATTATAAGACATAATGCATGGTTGTTAGCAAAAGGCAAATACAAATTACAAATTAGAGATAGCAAAATCAATTACAAAAACTTGAATATCTGGGAAGTGTTCTAATAGAAGATGGAAAGTGCAATGCTTAAATCCAAAGACGTATTCCAAAAGCTAAGCAGAGCATTAAGAGACAGAAAAACTTTGTTAGAAACAAAGAAAAGGATACTGAATTCTTACATGACATCTGTCCTCCTATATGGCAGTGAATGCTGGACAATCTCCTAAAAGATGATGAAGAGACTTAAAGTAACAGAAATGTTGTTCTGCAGAAGGATGTTGAGGATACCAAGGACCAAACATGTGATCAACGACGAGATTTTGGAGAAAATCTAAACAAAAAGGAAACTTACACTTAACATCAGGAAGCGAGAGTTGAAATTTCTGGGGCACACAATGAGGAAGGAGGGCTTGAAAAATTTGATACTCACAGGACAGATTGAGGGCAAGAGAGACAGAGGAGAACAATGCATAACATTTAATGACCTTGAGTAAATGAATGGTGGAACTGGGTTTAGGAGAAAAGACAAAATTTAAGCGTTACAAAGGACAGGAAATTGTGGAGAACCATGAAACAAGTGGATGACAGAATGTAGTCTGGGGGATGTGGTAGAGGGACAAAATTTATTGAGAGCTACAAGGGATAAGAGGAAGTGGAGAGCCATGATGGCCTACATCCTGAAGGGACACAGCACATAAAAAGAAAAATCATTCTATGAATTATTTGAACCAGTATTTCATCTTTGTTGTATAATCACCATATTGATGGTGGAACAGGGTTTAAGAGAAATAATGAAAAGACAAAATTTATTAAGAGCCACAAAGGATAGGAAATTGTGGAAAGCCATAATCACCTACACCCTGAGGGGACATGGCACATAAAGAACTTTTACCAATCTTCACTCAAAATTTGATGTTAATATGTGCTTCCAGATTCTTTTCACTCATTTTTCACAAACAGTATAAGCTGAACATGTACAACTTTCTTTATTGCACAGAAATGAATGAATTATTCCTTTAGTCTGTCTAAAAAAAAAAAACCCAAAAAACACAGTAGTTGGAACATATCTGGATGTGCTTGGGTACAAATGTTTCCTTGACTCATTACCCCAGCAACACACAATTGTCCCATCTATTACAAGAGTGTATCAATAGCTTGTCAAGTAGTTATCAGTTGAATTTTGGTTAGAAATTTTCTTTTTTTTTTTTTTTTTTTTTTTTATCTATGTGATCTAAGCATTGGATTAAGAGCATTGACAAAGAAGGTTATGTTTAAAATAAATATTTATGTAAAATAAATACTTTACTCAATAGCCTACAAATTATCTAATTTATGCCATGCACCAAAGTAATTGTTGAAAAGTTCTCAACCTAACCAGGAATGACCTAGAACCAAGAAACACATTTGCTATTTTATATATTCACAACAGTTTTGCACATGGTTCATCATTTCTCAAGTTTCTTTAACTGTACTCCACCCAAATTCTGATGTTTAGTTAAAACACAGATTTTGTAAATGTATTGAGATGGGAACTTTCTAGCATCTATAAGTATGTTTTATATGACATACTCAAGGAATAATTTCAGGAAAAATAAAACAAAATTAAAAATTTGAGGATTAAAAAAAAAACAGTATTAAAATTTGTTTGAAAAAAGATAAAAAAAAAAAAAATTAAAAAAACTTAAAATTTGTTTGAGAATTATAAAACCGTATTAAAATTTATTTGGGAATAAAAAAAAAAAAAAAACTATTGAAATTCAAATAAAAAAAAATGGAAATGAGAGAATGTGCATCATAAAAATAGACATTGTTTACCTGTGAGAATATTTAAGTTGAAAGAGATATAGGTGTTGCCTTTGTAAACAGTGTGCCTGGAGAGTCTGCTTATCCTACCCCCGGGTACTGCCAGCCAGCCAGCCAGCCTCAGGGCTTGAAATACAAATTAACACTTTACCAATACTGACCTACTTTGGCTATATGTCATTAAATTAAGTTGCTCTGTACTGTTTTGATGCTTTTTAAAACTCTTGCACTTGTAGTCATCATTAAACAAATTATTAATAGTTTGTTGGCATGAAAAACAACTTCTCTAATATTCAGATACAAAAAAGTCCCCAAACAAAATTTTAACAAAGTTAGAATATACATGTTCCATCTATGCATGATTTTTATATAGCTTTTGTTATGACAGGAAGTTTAATAGCCAGAGAAGAATAGCTTAAGGTAAATATTTTTTTTTTTTTTTTTTTTTTGTATTTAGTGTGCATACAAATTGATAAAAGGGAGAAGTGACTAAAACAATGAATTTTTTTTCTGTATTAAAATATTCTTTTTTTTATTTCTAAAGTTATGAAAATATGCTGTAATATTTTCATGTCTTAATTAGTAATCTTTGATTAATTCAAAATTTTTGGAAGCTTAATTTAGAAATTAATTTTACAGATTTTCTACTGACTTGTAGATTTTGGATTATTAAATATATTGCGCAAGGAAAAATGGCTCTGTTAATTTTTAGATAAGTCATTAATGTTCTAACTTTTCATAAAGCAGCTGGTGGATTTAACTAGGCTTCTGAGGCAAAAGGGGTGTGAATTTTAATCTTATCCTTTGTTTCTGTTAATGCATTGTCTACTCAATGCTATAGATCAGTATAGCGAAAAAAGCGGTGACTTACCTCATTAAACCAAGTGACAACACGTCGCGTGTATTCTATGACAGAAAATGTGCCGAAAAAGAAAATTACTTACCAAACAAAAGAGCACGTATTCAGCATGACATGCTGAAAATGGAATATTTGAATTAAAAAACAAGTCCGTCACAGGAGTCACTATAAAGTATGTTGATATGCAAATTACTGAACATCCTCTCCCAGCTTTTCGATGAATCGAAAAGAAAACGTTCGGCTGATAAAAGCAGTTGGTGTTCTCGAATGTGGGGGGGGGGTCGGCGATTTTGGCTGCCAAGGGAGTTATTTTTCTGACTGGTTGCGTGCATTGTGATTTGTGAAATAGTACTTGCGAATCGAGTTTTCGGCATTTTCTTTCTGTCCCCGATATTCAAGTCTGAACTTAGTGATTTATTCTCAGCAAAGTGGAAATAATCTGCGACAAACATTTCCTTTGCAATCCCAGATTGCTTACAATCAGTGATTCTCAAATGGTGCAGCATGCTTCATATGTGCGGCAGAATGAGTGAAAGACAATCAAACATTTAAAAACAGTTTAAAAAAGTTCACATGCCAAAAAAAAGTGATTTTAAAATTTAAATTATGAATTACCTGTAACTGCATGCTTGAGTTCCAGTATAAATAGTTATAAATAATTGACTGATTTTATCATTGTGATATTTTTGCATTATATCAAGATTAATAATATAGTAAGTACAGTCTGCAAATTGGAGGAGAGAGTTATCAATGATAATTTTCTGAATCTGCGTTTATCTCCCTTTAACCCCCGTTTTTTTTTTTTTTTTTTTTCATTTTTAAATGTACTTTTTATCATGTAAAATTTGCTGATGTGTGAACAAAATTTCATTCCAAAAATGCAACCCAGAGTAAAAGTTTTGAGAACCACTGCTATAGATTGATGGCATAAATAAAAAGTTGTCATGAAAATCAGCTTAAAGTTCAGATGAAAGTAGATACTTGTCAGTAAATTAATAATGGTTGACAGTATTTCATCTAATAAAAAAGGACAGTTCTAAATTTTTGTTTAGATATTTGAGCTATGTTAGTGAGGTATAGATACATTCTATAGCCTTTTGCAGGTGTACAATCTGGAAGGAAAGAAAACATGGAATCTAAACAGTGGTGTTTATTAAAAACTTTATTAACTCATTAATACATTTATTAAAAGAAAGAGAAAAGCTAAAATGTTTTTATGCATAAACCCAGAGAGTTGTATCTTCAAACATTTGTGAAATAATATCAGAATCTTGAAGAGGAAGCAAATTTTACTTGGATAAAAATTATATCAAAAAGATAAGATATAATTAAGAATGGATAAAAATGGTTACAGTAGTTAAATGTGAAAAAGAGAAAAAAATAATAATAAGACAGTAACACTTTTTCCTAACTGGTTATCACTCCTCACTCATAAAAACTTTATCAAACAAAGTCAAATGTTTTGTACACAACTGATTAAAAAGGAAACATGAAAAAGAAAATACACACTTATCGATAATATATCAAAACAGGCATATTTTCATAAACAAATTGCATTCAATCCTAACAAGCACTTCCTGTTTACATAAAGAAGGTTGTCTTGATTTAAGGAAACTAGTTTCAAGGACTTCTAAATGATAGTTCTGTGCAGGTCATATTCTAAACTGTGAACATATATTCTTGGAAGGTCTATGTTCACTTCTGATTTTGTATAAGGTGTTCTGTGGTTGGATGGTAATGGTACATTTATGTAAATTATTTAGTTGATCTTTTCTAATGAATGCTGGGAAATGCTGAGCAATTCTCTCTACTTGTGTAGTGAACTTCACACTGACACTTAAATAAATAACTTCTAGAACTAGTTTTAAAGATAAGTAGGTCAACATTATAGACAAGTTTCAACATAGGTTGAGAAGAGAGCATAACTTGTGAATTAGCTGAAAAATAACATTGATTAAAAAATATTGTATGGCATTTTTTTAATGATCAATTGCAATTGTTTGGCATATCTAATATTTTTAACTGAACACCTCCACAAAATGGACTGGTCTAAGACTATTTAAACATCACTCTCTCTCTTACTGAGGGAAGGGAGTTAACGATTAACTGTTTATTACATTAGTCTGTGTTGTCAACAGTATATTATTCTCCGAAATAAACTACTGTATTTGATGGCATATAATGATGCACACCAATTTCAGTAGGGAAAATCAAGAAAAAAAAATCGTAATTAGTAAAATTATTAGTAAATGGTACAGCCTAGGCTATATTTATGAGGTATTATTTTGGTTAAACATGCCATGATGACAATTAAATGAAAAATAATAGGAAAAAAGAACATAAGCCTATAAAAAATTTATTATATCCAAAGGTAAGAAAACAAAATAAAAATCAAGCAATTATTACAATTGAGCAAAACGGTACAGTTACCATTAAAGTTTTATTCATCTTCAAATCCATAAAATTCATTTTAGTTATCAAAACTCTGATACTCATTTTCAATACTACTATCATCGTTGTTACATGTCATCTTCCATTCCATTGAAAGCATTGCTAATGCCACACTTTTTAAAAGATTTCACAACATTTTTTGGTCTAATATTATCCTAAGCTTGCTTCACCTATTTGCAGACTTGTGCAGTGCTTGATCTTTTTATTCTTCCTGTAAGTGTAAGGTCATGATCAGGCATTGCCATCCATGTGTTCCATTGCTCCTTCATGTTTAAGTCTAAGCTAATAGGAGTTGCCAGGTAACTAATTTCAGCTGACTATAGCAAATTTTAAACCTACATATGGAATATAAGATGCAGGGGAATTTTAGAAGATATTTCTAGTTAAAAAAAAAAAAAAGTGTGCCTTATATGCTATCAAATATGATACTTCTTATTTTCTATGTTTGTCAACCTTTTCTGTTTATGACACAACAATTTCTTATTTAATTTTTTTTAGTGTTATCCTGCTGAAGTTGAAATTTTCAGATTTAAAATTTTAATTAAAAAAAAAAATTATAAATTTGAGAAAAACGTTTTTGTAACTGATTTCTTTTATTTTAGAATTTTGAACAAAATATTTAAATTCTTCTATGTGCTGTGTCCCTTCAGAATGTAGGCAGTCATGACTCTTGACAACTTGTCTTTGGTAATTCTTAGCAGTGTTTGTTTTACTATCCCTGCCATTCCCTGTTCTGCCATCCATTTACACAATCTCATTAGCTAAGTTAATCACTGTTTCCCTTCTTGCTTTCAATATATCATGTGAATGTCAGATTCTTTCAGCCTTCTACTTTGGCCCTTACTGGAGCTAGACAGGCGGTTGGAAAGGCCTGATCTGATCAGTCGATTGGTCATGTCAAACCCCAAGTCAGATTAACAAAACAAATGAAATGGGCTCGCATTTACCATATCAAACATTAAACTGACTTAGTAAGCAGTGGCTGTGTGGTCAATCAGACTGGGAACAAAGGAATCTGACATGGCTGTTTCAACTTTGGAGGAAAGGCCATACTTGGGTGGATGATCCTAGATATATAACAGGTGCTTGGAATCCTCCCCACATTTGAGTATACCAGTCATGTAGCCCTGGAGGAATGAAGTGAATGGGATTTTCCTTATCTCCTCCACATGGGGCTCTGAGGTGGGTAGGGAGCATGTCTGATGAATAATAATAGTAATAAACAAAATCTGAGCACAAAAAAGAACAAAACCAGAGACTACACATTGGTACACAGAAAGTGACAAAACAAGAAAAAATTTTTTTTTGAAATTCATAGTAATGGAACCAACAGAAGACAAACTAATAATGAAGTTGTCACCGTTTGTAAGAGAAAAAACATCTTAGCATCTCAGATAACTCAAAAAAAAAAAAAAAAAGTAGAAATAATACGCTACTGATAGAAATAAAAGAAAAACATGATGAAACTCTACTAAGGATGACCAAATTCCATGATGTAAAGGTCTACCAACACACATTTTAAAATTTTTCTAAAGGTGCAGTGAGAACTGAACTCGCACTGTGTACACTGGAGGAAATTAAAAAATAATTCTATCAAAAAAAAAGAACATAGAAAAGAATAAAGAATAAGTTTTAAAGAATATCTGTTGAAAAAAAAAAAAATGATAGAATTATAAACACCAATACATATATCATTACTTTTGATGCACCAGAATGACCACATGAAATAAAAATTGGATATACAGTTTCAAAAGTAGAAACATGTATTCCAAACCCAGTGTGAGGTTTCAGTTGCCAAAGATATGGACAAGGAAGCCAGTATGTGGAAAATGTGAGGAGAATGATCTTAATCACACAAAGATCATGTGCCCAAATGATACAAAATGTCCTAATTGTAAACAAAACCATAAGGTAACTTCCAGGGACTACGAAACCTGGAAAAAAAGAAAGACATTTTAAAAATAAAATGTACCAAAAAAATACCTTTTTCAGAAGCAAGGAAAAGCATCGAAACAAACTTCAATACATCATCTGCAAAAATTACCCAAGCAACATCAAGTTATACTCATGAAAATCTAATATCAAACAAATTGTATGAAAAATAAGAACCAATATTCTTAATTCAAGAATTAAAAAATATATTGAAAACATTAAAAACAATTTTAAATTTGAAAACAACAACAAATCCTAGATAGAATAGGTGCAGCAGCCACAAACAAATTCACAAACAAACCAAGCTACCAAATAATGCATCCATCTCTATACAATGGAAGTACAAGCCATAAAAATGGCATTTGAAATCGAAGATAATTCAAAAGATAGGGACTATGAGAATATTATAAATTTCCTATCTAGTTTAACAGCAATTAAAGAAAAGAACACAAATCATTCATATATTCAAGAAATCCTAGAAGCTTGTCATTTAATAAAAGCACAAAACAATAATATTGGCTTAGATTCCTAGCCATATGGGCATCAAATGAAATCATGAAGCTGACACTGGCAAAAGAAGCAATGAAAATAAACATCAAACTCCCATATACAAATTATAAAAACAAAGTTACACAATGCATCAAGAGAAAATAGCAAGCAATTTGGGACATGTTCCCAAATGTCCTAATTGTAAACAATATATGAACATCAGCCAACAATAAGAAAGGATAATATAGGACCATTAGCTAATTGCAGACAAGACATAGTGATCAACAGACTAAGAATTGAACACACATACCTGACGCACACATGCTCGCTCAACGCAGAAATTACACCTTAGTGTACCCACTGCAATCAATTTCTCACAGTCAAACATATCTTGATAGAATGTAAGAAGCACAAAAAAATACGTAATAACTATTACCATGCACAAAATCTTAACATGCTCTTCAAAAATGTACCTACTGCCCAAATAACAGGATATCTGAAGAAAATAAAATATTTTCAACTTCTATAGAAAATAGAGATTGGATTTTGAACCATACAACTTATATTTTGAAATATTCCAGAACTATATAACTTGTGATATTTTGAAAACCAATTTTAAAACCTCACAACTACTTGAAATGTTTTGAAATATTCCTAAATGAAAAATCCTGTTTCAACATTAAATGACCCACAGGGGTTGATATGTTAGTAAAACAAATACACAATCAAACAGCCAAACCTTCTTTCCTCATTACATGTCCTAGAAATTTCAGTCCTTTCTGAGTCTAAGTTAGGTACCTCCACAAGATCGATAAAAAAAGAGCATAGCATGATGAAAAAGACACCAAACTTGACGAAAACAAAATTTTATTGTCTAAATGTTTGTTACTATTAAGCGGAATGGTCAAAGTATTTTGGGGGTATTTTTTTTCCATTTTTTAATCGTTCCTAGCACGTCCGAAATTTTCGTTAAAAATCTAGTTTTTTTTGAGTCAGCAAAATTGACCATTTTTTTCCATTTTAAAAAAAAAAAAAAATGGAAATCTGACTTTGAAATTTTTTTAAATATCAATTATCATTTTTTCAAAACTTATTTTAAGAAAATCAGAAATTATAATGTTTATTTAAAATATTTTGAACCAAACTTAACTTAGCTTTTGTGCCAAAAAGATGTAATTTGAAAATAAAACAAAGCAGGTCATAAACTTTCGCGTCTCTTGACAGGTGATGAATGATATATTTACGAATTCCATGAGGCTAATTTGTTCTACGGAAAGAGAAAAGTGAAATAACTTACATTTAAGTGAACAAATTATTTACCTCGTTATTTTTAATGAAAACTTTCAGCGGTCTAAATTTTTTTTTTTTTTTTTTTTTTTTTTTTGTACTTAGCTTTCACCTTTACGTTTATGATGCTTTATGGAAAATATATTCTAAAGAAATTAAGACAAGACTGTTAAGAGTGACATTAAATTTCATATTTCCTAAGAAAAGTATCTAATTAATTTATAAGTACCTTTCTTATGAAATTTTATCAGAAGTGTACATAAAATACTATAATTTTATGTACATTTATTACATTTTACTGTTATTTGTATTTGCATTCATTTTATTATTAATTTTGATATTTCATTTATGGAAAAATGTCATAACTGAGATTAATATAAAAATAAGATCATATAAATTTCATAAGATGATACTGATACTTGTAGGTACCCTTCTCAGTTGAAATTGAAAAATCAAATTAACTTCTCCACACGTGTTTCGCAAAAAGTAAAGGCCTTAACAGCGGAGAACAATGCTTAACTCAAATAACGCAACTTAATTATATTCTGGTTGGTCTTCCGTATTTTATAATTACAGCTCGATTATAAGCACAAAATTACATTTCTTAATTACTGGGGATCTTCTGATTAGTCAAAATGATACAATTTACAACGCGCTAAAAAAAAAGATCTCTCATAAGGACACTTAACTAATTTAATTTTATAATATTTTAACAACTTAAATGTAAAATCTATTATAATTAATGAAATAACAAATAATTGTATTAAAATTCATTTTTCATCGAAAAAATTTTTTTTGCTTTCAGAAAATATTGTCCATATTCATAAAAAACAACTAAAAGCAAATAAAAGCATTTGAAATTAAATAACATCTTTGTTTTATTGAGTTTTGTATGTTACAATTCAGAGCTGGTTTTCAGGTACGTTGGCTCCAATTAAAAACCAAAAAAAACATGATTTGCATTCCTCAAAGCCCTGTGCTTTTAATTATTGTAATCACTAAAACCGATGCGATCAATTTCTAGTGTTTTCATAAAATTAATTATGGGGGGGTAATAAATATTTTTAAAAAATATTTCTACCATGACTTTCATAAAAAAAAAACATATTTATAATAATTTCGATCATCTGTGAATAGTTCCTGAAAGTTTCATTAACATCCGATAATTATTTCTATTTTTGCAAGATTTTCAAATTAATGTGTGTCATACCAAAAAAAAAAAAGCTAAAAATTGTCTATGTTATTTACTAGTTCTGCTGATACAAATAGAAACAAGGTTTTTTTTAATCAAAATTTAGAATGTTCTAAAAAGAAGGAAAATTTTTTAAAATAATTAAAAAAAAACTTTGGTCTTTCCTCTTAATAATAACATAAGCATTTAGACAATAAAATTTTGTTTTCGCAAGGTTGGCGTCTTTTTCATCAAGCTATGCTCTTTTTTTAGCGATTTCGTGGAGGTACCTAGTCTAAGTATAAGAATCCTTTTTCTTTCAGTTATCCTAAAAAACTTTATTGTTACATTCTCAGTTCATGGTTTTCTAAGCACTTTTTCTGTAGAACCACATCTCTATTGCTTCAGGACTTCTCTTCATCTGTCAGGTGATTTACCAGCATTCACTGGACTGATTCTTTATTTTTGTTAAATCTCTACCAAGATTTCTTTCTTGGTTCTTACCATTTTAATTTACTACCTGTTGTCCCATAATGGATGTTACATTTGTATATTTTCTTTGGATTACTGACAATTAGCATTAAAGAGTTGTTTAAACTTGACATTAATATATTTTACTTTGTTCAAAGGTTAACTTATGTTATTAAAAGTCTTCTTTAAGATAAGTAAGAATGAAACATTTTAAAAAGATAATAGGTTTACATATTTTAGTAGATACTATCAGCGATACGTGGAAGTTTTGAAAATGCTGTATTATTACATTCTAAAAATGGGAAATTGATGTAGAGTACTTTAACTGCTGCTTCAAAAGAATTTAATTTCAATTTCAGGTTATGCCAAAAAATGTTTAAGTCTTAATTTATTTGTTTGAAGCTCTGAATGGATAAGCTCATTGGATTTCTTTTTTTCTTAGTTATGTTCCTATTTCAGTATAAATTTCATAGACTAATTGTAATAACTATTATGAAACGGAGGTAGTATTAAATATACCTATCTGTTTTTATTTTTAGAAAACATTTTTACTTACAAAGTATACAACAGTGAGGAAGAAAGACTAAATGACTACATTATCCATTTAGAAATAATGTTTACTATTACAATTGTCCCTTATCTGGTTTCTTTAAACACAAAGGGAGTTTTCGATTCTACTCAGGCAAAGATTTTTTTTTTCTTGATAATTACAAATTTTTGGTCACTCCTTAACAAAATCAAAGAAATTTGTAATGGAATTTACAGCTGGCAGAGTTAAGTTAAAAATATCTGAAAACAGACCTTGCAGAAACTTAGAGTTGAAATGGGAAACCCACCAGCACCCACTGTATTCTCCTGACTTTGCTTTTTTGTTCAGGTCTCTACAGAACAATTTAAATGATAACAAAGTTGATTCAGTAGTCAAAAACTACCTCACAATCTTCTTTCAACAAAAAGACATGAAGTTTTTACAAAAATGGCATCAACAAGATATAGACCAATGGGAGATAGTTGAAACAATGGAAACTTGATTAATAAAGTTTTTTTTTTTTTTTTTTTTTGGTCTCTGTGTATTCAAAATTTTGTTTTTAATTTTCTAAATGGGCATAAGCTTTTCCAATGATCTAATAACATATGAAACTAATGACAAAGTGGAAATATTTCTTTGTTTGACAAATTTAATCCTTTAGGACTTCATCAGACTAATGTGTTTACGATGATGCAGCTACATATGTGCATGAAGGAGAGGGAAGGCTAAATTTATTTTTTTTCATGTGTTTGGTTATATAGTCTAGTCAATTTCCTTTGGTTTCTTTTTGTTTTAGTTTTGTATTTTTAATGCTTTTTTTTTTAAGTATTCCACATTGTGATAATAGAAGATCTATCAGGAAAGGTGGAATGTTGTAAGAACCTGACACAAATTTACTGTGTATGATCTACCAATTTTCTCCCATAACACCTGAAATAGAAGGTAATGGAATAGTATTGATCATAACATGACATAATGCAAACCTGAGTAAGCTGTGAAGTGGAAGTGTGTGTATCTATTACAATTCTAACTGTAGAAGTTATAACATAATTTGCTTATTGTTTCTGGCCTAGTGTACATTCTAATGTGGGAAAATCTGAATGGCCTTTTCACTACAGAATTAAAAATTATTGGAATTATATCAAGTCTGCTGCCCATGAAAGATGAAACCTGTAGAACATTTCCAACAAGAAAAGCATGATTTTAAAAGCCATGCAAAATTCACTATAATTGAAAAAATAGAAATAGACAGAAAAGATAACCTTAGAAAAATACTAGAGGAACATGAAAACAAATCTATATTCTGCCTCAAAACTTTGTCCAAAGGGACTTACCCACAAATTTAACATCGGTAGAATTAATATATAATCCCATAAATCAAGCCCTACTCACATTTCTCACCCACAAAAAAGACAGACATGCTTGCAGAGGTGTTGAGGTTTCACACATATACACACACTCAACATCACACACTCTCTCAAAAAACTAAAAGATAACATACACTTAACACACATCCCATTCCAGCAACCAAAATGACCAAAGAGGGAATCCTAAGACTCAGGAATCTCCTAGCCTTTATCTTAAAAACAATTTGAAAGAAGCTGCTTAACCAATACAAGGACTGACCAAACTTAACGATAGAAAAAGAAATGAGAACTACAGATAAAGTTCACTTTCATCAGAGTGATTTATTCCTGTAGTTCACTGCTACTAACAAGCAGGGATTTGTTTTTCGCCTGTTGATGACCATGCCCGCCAAAACTAGTCGAGGAGCCTAATTGAAATAATAAAACAAAAAAAATATTAATATACAACTCGGTGTATCAGAAAATTTTAATTTTTTAATATTTTTTATTGTTCAAAAAACATCTCTCTCTCTCTATATATATATGTATATATATATATATATATATACACACACACACACACACACACACAAAAGAACAATATTGGAAAATGTATGAAAAAGTAGAAAATGTTCACTTGTGACTCATTTTCATCCTTCAGGACTTCATAACAAATTTAGTCTGAAGTCCTGAAGGATGAAACATGTCAAAAGAAAGATTGTGCCTATGTCAGGAATTGAACTTGTATCACAATCTTTATTTAGCAGGGTCTAGCATGCAGTTCTTCTCCACAAGTTGAAAAGTTATGGTGTTACTGGACACATTTTTGAATTGATTCAGTCTTCCATATTAATGCGGGGTCTCCCACTCCTCAATCCTTGGTCCTACTCTGTTTTTAATTTTCGTTAATGACCTTCCCGATAACGTGAGCTCTCAACTTGGCATCAACATAGATGATACAACCATTTACTCCTGCCTCAATAGCAAAGCTGATCAGTCTGACAAGGTCAAAATAGCATCTGATGTTCAAAATAACCTCAAATCTGCCATTAACTGGGGCAAAAGACCATTTGTTAATTTTAATTCCTTCAAAACTAAACTTCTCACCATTAATCATGTTCGAAATCCCTCTCTGCCTTCCATCAGCATGGCTGATTCTAACCTCCAGGAAAGTGACTCATTGTGCCTTCTAAGGCTAATTTTTTCAGCTGACATGAAATGGAAAGACTATATTGAATCCATTTGTGAGGTCAGCTGCTAAGAAAGTCGGTTCACTGTATTGTGCAAAACAATTTTTCTCTCCAGAATCAATTTTACATATCTATGTCTAGCATTTGTCCATGCTTAGAATATTGCTGCCATGTATGGTTTAGTGCCCCTGCCATTTATCTTAAACTCCTTGATAAGATCCAAAGAAGAATTGGCAATTTTATCGTTCTTGATCTCGTAACTCGCCTTCGGTCACTTTCCCACTGCCATAAGGTTGCCTCTCTGTACCTTTTCTATAAATACTTCCATAGTAAATGTTCATAAGCTCTTTGCTGTGGTAACTAAACTTCATGAATTTAAGTGCAATACTAGACTGGTGTCAAGATTTCATCAATTTTTTGTATGGGGTGATACTGATTTAAAATGAAAGTAGAACCTCTCAATCTAGGCTGGTGGTTATTAATTTCACTGTTTAAAAAATAAAAAAAACAGGGATGGTAACTTGAATACATGTACCCACTAAAAATAGTGTTTATAATAAGAAATAATGTCAGATAAAAAAAAAAAATACATTAAATAATATCTACACTAATTGGTTGAAAAAAAAAAAAAGTTTTCTCATCCAAATGTTTATGAAGAGGGAAGACCAAAATATTTTTTTATTACTTTATTAAATTTTTTAATCCTTTCTAGCACGTTTGAAATTTTGGTTTAAAATCTTGTTTTTCTTGCATATAGAAAGTGGGCCAAAGATTTGTATAATAAATTTTAGCATTTTTTTTTCCTTTTTGTTTGAATTTGTTTTTCTTATAAAATTTTGTTCATTTTTTTTTTAACATCTGTTACCTCTCCCCACCTCCATTTACTTAATTTCATGAAATTCTGAGAAATTAAAATCCCACCCACTTCATACTTATATTAGTTAAAGCAGTGCTCTTGGAGAATTTAAATCCTTTATCTTTTTATCAAACAAACACAATTTATCGAAAATTTACTCTGGATTGTAAAATAGAAAAATGAAACAAAACTAAAACATTATTTAATTAGAAAAGCTTTTAATTGGAATTAATTAAAGTTAATAATCTAAGTTTAAAAATGGAAAATGTTATAGACAAGCGTATGGTTGCAAGAAAGAAATACGACAACAGTAGAAATAGATTTACGTGGTTTATTTCAACAGGAACATAAGGGTTTAGGACAGCTACCTTGGTGTGGTAAAGTTCATAAGCCGGCTTTCGGATCTAGGTCGATCTCTCATAGTAGTTCACACATGTTGACGGTGGTTGACGCTCTCCTGCTGACAGCTGCTAAACGTGACCGGTCTCCTTTGTGGCCACCTGTTGACTGCCGCTGAACTTCCCCGTGACCCTTTTTACAGCGTTTTTTTATGGCTTAACAGGCTCGAGAAACGAAGCGAGTATAATTAGGAGGGAAGCATTTTTATTGGACGAAAAATAGAGCACTTTAAATATTATTTTATTTTTCGACCGGAACACGTGTGTCGGAAACATTTGTGAAGAAAGATAATGGTCATTTTGTGACGGGGCTTTGTCCCGTTCATATCCGGTTCTCGCTCTTGAGTATTTGCCTGTAAATCAGCCAAGATATGTCATTTTATTTTATAACAAAAAGTTTAGTACAAATCAATCACCAATAATTTAAAAAAACTTGAATTTTTTTTTTTGAATTTTTTTTTGTATGTGTATAAATGTGTTGATAATTGTAGATATGGATGCCCACACATGACATTATCAGAAAATAAGAGTGATAACTATGGTAAATTTAAAGCCAAAATTTCTAAAATTCAATAAAACATTAGATTACAGAGAATATTTTCTTAAATTTTATAAGATCACTAAGTACTTAAAAGTTAGATATAAAAGACGCTCAGGTTCTTTGTTGTTTTTTTTTTTCTTTATTTCACAGAAAAACATTAGATAAATATCCGTCTGCCATCATGCTATCAAACACATCAACAGCTTAAATAAACAGCCACTGTTCATTTCTGTAATATTTTAAACTTAAAGTAAATAAGTTGTTTCATGTCAAATGAATTATACTTTAAATCAGCTAATTTTCCTAAAATAAAGATTCATAAAAATATATTTTATTTTTGGAAGATTTTATAATAAAGAGAATTGGATTGCAATAAATGCAGGCTAAAAAATGGGACTAAAATCAAATTTTTTTTAACAAAAACAAAATAGTCACTTTGCTCTATTTCAAAACTAATTTGAATTATTTTGCTTATTGGAAATATTAAATTTAATCTATTAATTTGAAATGAAAACTATATAAGTGGACATTAAAGTCAACACCCAGAAGCAACAGTTACTTTCATGCTTAAATGCAATCGTTAGGCCATATGCATTGTTTTTGCTTGACTATTTATATATACAGATCAGTGATGCATTGTGGGTAGCCTATTGTATTGTATTTGGTGGGCAGTAACAGTTTTGAATTATTCTAGGGGGCTCTTGAGTGGAAATAATTGTGGATCTGGATGTGATTTTTTGGCTATTTATAGTGTTGTTAACTTCATTTATTATTGAGTACTTTATTGTTGGTTGTTATTACATTTACTTGTTTTGTATGTATGTTCATGGTTTGTTTATTTATTATTTACTTATTTATTAGTTTGGATTAATTTATTTTTATTCATTTTTAGTTCCCAAAATTTTAAGTAATGTTGTAAAAATATGATTTCCATGTCTGCTTTTTGAGATGGGTTCTGATTGTTTATTTAGTAGTTTGTGTTGGTCTTGGAAGGTAATTATAGCTATTTTCTCTTCCATACAGAGTTTACAGTTTTTGGACTTATTGTTGTTGACTGATGCTGTTTTTCATTATTTTTCCATGATATTTTTCATGTGATTCAGGTCTCCCAGATATGTTTAGAAAGCATTGTGCTGTTTGCATATTTACTATTTGTAAATTGTAAAGGAAATTATATATATATATATATATACACACACACACACTCTATCCCTGAGCACTTTAACCCATAAATGACCCATTCTGTGTCAACTAAGAATATCGGAATAATTTAAGATTAATATATCTGGATGTAATGGATAACAGAAAAATGAGGAAGAGCTCATATATAACTATTATGCATGTGCTATAATAGTAGTAATCATGATGATGGCGGGGGGGCATTGTCTTTAGGCCTGTACATGAAATACACTTTGAAATTAGGATCTATAAAAAAAACTATATATATTTTTGATACTTGATTATTGCATCTTAATTTTGTAAGTCATTGTACAGATGAAGATGAAAGATATGTGTGTGTGTGTAGGATATGGAATCTGAATAATAATGGAGAAGTTTTGTAAAGACGGTGCATTTCTCCTTTATTTGTTAGGTTGGCACCTTCAAGTTAGAATGAAAGAAGAAACTGTTTCTTAATTTTTATTTTTTTGTAAAGTTGTCTATTGGATTTGAAATTAGTCTGTAGTGAGTCCCAAGAAAAAATATATAGACAAAATTAAAAAGAATCCAAATTAAAATAAGACATTTGCACCTTCCTTTAAGACCCTTTCTTTCTCTATACTTCTCTCAATCTACAAGAAGTCAATGCTCAAATAAAAAGAGAAATAAGAAAAGTCTGAACCTAGTCAAAAAAACACTGGAAGTTTGCAGGAGCAGAGTGTACCTGTTGGTGACTGAAAAATAACAAACTTCCACATAATTTCCGTTATAAAAAAAAAAAAAAAACCAGAAAAGAAAGGAACACTGAGAAAAAAAAAACTAAAAAAAAAAAAAAACTAATAATTTTGGCCAATCAAAAAAATTGACATAGAGACTTTTTAATGTTAGCTGAAACCAAAGTTCCCACCACAAACTCTGAGCCTATTCAAAAGGATATAAACCAATTAAACCAACACCTCTGGGTCAGTGCCAGAGGGGACTAGAGGGATGACAGGAGAGGATAGAACAAAAGAACACAGACATGCATGATGCTTGAAGAAGCAGTCAAGAGGTAATCTGCTACCGACATTTCCGCTCTGTTCATGGCAAAGAGAAAACGGTAGATTGACACTGACAAACACCAAAACATTTCTCCAGACTGCTAACAATATCCGTCTTTAACAAACTTTTTGCTATACCAAAGGACTTGCTCATCACTCTAAAGAAAATAAATAAAAGTATATCATCTATTTTGAACCCTTGAGAGTTCATTTTATTCCCAAAGTTTCTGATAAAATAATTATCCTACCACCTATCCACACTAGCAACATTCTGATATGAACATATATGCCAGAAGCCCATTACAAGCATATGTCTATTATTATTTCTATTAGCTCGTATAACACATTTTATGCTGCTATAGCTTTTGCATGATCAGTGATATGCATGAGCCTGGTCTTAGGTTCAATGTTGGTTTATGCTTTTGATTTAGGTTTTTACATATTAGTCTAATTACACTTGTTGTTCCAAAAAAGAACTTATCAGACTAATTAGTTTTATCGATGACATCAGTCTTATGTTTAGAAAAAGTGGGGGAAAATACAACAAATGCTAGTTACAGGTTTCATTGAAATGTTAAAGATACCGACATGTACTTAGCATTTAAGTTTAGAAGTCCAATGTATCTAGATGTTAGTTTAGCCTATCTCATTTGTTTTTTTTTGTTTTTTTTTTTATCACTTTTATTTTTGCTTTTAATTATACCATTTTGAATTTTGTTTTTAATATAAAATATTAAATATTTGTAAAAATGTGAGGGAGAGGTATTTGACCACAATATATTATCTACACTTAATCAAAATTGCATGATTTAAAACGTAATTATGGTTTGACCTATTACAATGAATGACTATTGAGTGCATTGTTTTGTAAAAGATCCCTTTTACGTTCATATAATCTTTTATTTAAATTCAGCAATGTCTCACCTATTGATTTTATGGATCATTTTTATTGTAATTTATTTTATAAAGTATTAAATACTGCAGACTATAATGTTTACATATTTGTTTTCAGGAAGCATAGAAAAATATAATGATTCTAATGTACTTCTTACTTTTTCTCTCTCCATAGACAGATGTCCATATTGATACTGTTCACTTGTTTATGATCCGATCGTTTGGGATTGTGCTCATCGGCTCGGCTTACTTGTGGTGGCAGGTCCGAAACTCGAAAGATGTCACTGTCCACACTACACTAATGTGGGCAAGAGTCATAGTAAGTCCAGTGAATGATATTTTCTTTGCAACAACCCAAGTTGTTTTTTTTGTCTTGTTTTTTTGTGTTTTTTTTTAACAGTAAGGTTCACCCTGTACAAGGCCTGGGGGTCCACTTGAGGTAGAGGCAATTTGTTAGGATAGGAGGGGAAAATAATGGTTAATCCTAGACTTGAACAGGTTAGCACCCGGTGGGGGGGGGTGCATCCTCTTGGGAGTTGGTTCCACAGAGCAGTGGTTCACAGAAAGGAGCTGTTAGAGTTGAATTTACTTCTCACTGATGCAATATGGAAGGAATGTGGGGGTGATTTTTTTTTTTTTTTTAATAATGTAAATGGCATAGCATGTCCTTGCCGTGAATGCAGGACCAAAGAATATAGTTTTTCTGGGCATTTTCTAGGAAAGTAGTGATAGCAAAAGGCTTGCTACATCCAGCCTGTGAAAGGGTGGGTGGAGATTAGTTTGTCATCCACATAAGCTCTGAGATACTTTTGGACTCTATCAAATCTGGAAAGTAAGGTCTTGGCAGCTCCCACTCAAACATGACAACAGCACTCCATTTTTGGCCTGATCTGGTTCTTGTAAAGTTAGAGGATAACTTAAGGAGTCAGGTACTTACTGGAGCAGCAGAGAGGGCTGACCATTAAGATTGAATGGTATAAGTCTCCTTCCTCCATTCCAGCAAGGAAGAGTCATTGAATGTTTCTGAAATTTCATCCATCTTCCCTATCTAAACCAGTTCAAAATAAGTTTCTTTTCATGAATTTATTATAAATTTAGTAAATTAGAATTTTTTTTCAACATGCAGATGTGTGTTGAAATCCTCGCAGTATTTAATATTGTTGAATTTATTGCTAACATTTTTTTTTGTCGAGGTTGACAAACTCTGCTCTCCCTACTGTGTTTATATTTACACTGCTACTACTGTGCATTATATTTTACCAGAATTAAATATAAATATATAAAAACTTAGATATGCAAAAAAAACAATGTTGCATTTTTATTAAATAAGTATTTGTTACTTTTAATCATTAAATTGTTTTTAAAATAGTGGGAGTATTTTGTATGTTAAATAATAAAACTTAATTTAAAAAAAAAAATAAAAATAAATGAAAAATTTATTTTACTAAGCTACACACCCTAGTAAAACCAACTGTACTTTGAACTCTTTACCTGTTTGCACTTTACCCAAATTTGATTTTGATTGGTCAATGTATGGCTGTTTTAGGTGTGCCAGACAGACTAATGGATTCTACTATATTCTAAGAAACCTCTGGGTTTTGTATGCCATCAAATATGGTAAATCTAAACAAGAATGAGGTTAAGGCATTTCTTGATGTCTACAGAGTAAATGAGATTTTTACAAAGCCCATATTGTGATCTGGAATTGTTTTGTATCATATGAGAATACAGATTTTCCATATTAAACAACAAAACTTGTATTATATTATTCATGGAAATGAAAATTTCATTGTTTTTTTTTTTGTTTTTTTTTAAATGGAAATGAAATGCCAAATTTGGTCATTCATGTTGATATTTACTTTGAATGAGGAAGAAAAAAAAATCAATGAAAATTACAGAGCTGTGGAGTTGGAAGTAATTAAGGAGTCATTGGACTCCGACTCCAGTTGAATTTACACTTTATGTAAAACATCTTACATTAGAGAATGTTTATTGTTATTTCTTTTACTGTATATTTACTATTTCCTTTAAAGAAATTCATCTCAACTTCTTTTAAGTCATTTTATTTTTTTGCAGTTATTTTGTATTTGCAAAAGTATATATGTAAAAAAAAAAACTTACATTATAGCATTTTTATTTTTATTTCTTCTATATCCTTTCAAAGATTTTGTCTCTAATTCTGTTAGAAAATATTGAAGAATGAATAGATATGATATAAAAACTACAATATCTTTATTTGATATAAACCAGTTATGATATAGGCCTACTCAAGTTAGGAGTGTATGCATAGGCTTTGAGATTTGTTGGCCATAATCAGTTAATTACATAAAGTTGGAGGTGCCAAAAGTAGTGGAGTTGGAGTTAAAGGTTTTGTGTTCCAATTCCATAACCCTGGAAAATTCCTTAAACACGATATATTTTTGTACAAAAAGTATCCACATAATGTGTTCAATTTTTGCTTGCCTACCTAATGGTGTTGTTTCTGAAAACATGCCAGCTTTACTGCCACAAATAGTTGGCATGTTACTATCTAGAAAACTATAATTTTGGAATTTAAAAATATTTATAGGTTGAAAAAAGGCTGTAGAAGGAATCATTTAAAATGTAATAACAAAACTGAGTTGTTTCATTTGACCCCAAAACTGTTGGAATGATTACCACCTTTCTCAAAATTGCAAGAAAACTTTAAAGTGGATGAACTGAAATGTTGTGGTGACAACTAAGCATAAGTATACACAATTTCTGGGCCAACGTGATTATTCACAAAATTACAAAAACAAAAAATAATTGATTCAAGAACTTATGAAAGTGGAATACAAAGTCTGTCTGAAAGTATTGAGCTATTTAATATTAATAAAAAAAATACTTTTTTGGGATGTAGACGCTGAACTCTTTTCCTCTTCTGAAAATAGTCTTCAAGGTTTATTTTGGGGATTATCATCAGCTGTTTTATTACATTTTCTTTGATGTTATTAGTAGTTATTTCTCTTTGGGGAAAAGCTAGAAGTTGTCGGGGGCGAAATTTGGATTGTAGGTTGGCTGACAGACCTGTGTTATGTTTTGCCTCCTGAGAAATGGAAAAGAAATTTACTTGTTCAGTTATTATTCAGAAAGATGCTCGCAGTACACAAGCTCACTCAATGGTATCTGAGTAACCCCATGGGAGAGTGTCTGTTCATGCATATTCCATAATATCTCTCTTTCTAGATTGGTTGCTAACTTACATCAGGTCTGTATGACAATAAAACTAGTTGGATATATTGTGGATAGTCCTCAGTTATCAAAATTTGTATTTAGACACGGATGAATTCATTCTTTTTTTTTCCAAACCCAACCAGGCATACATGGAAATGAGCAGCCAACCATACATATCTATACAGGAAATACACACTTTTCTCATTATTACCCTGTATCTCTAAGAGTTATTTTTAGTTTTTTTTGCTTGTTTGTTTAATTGGTATCACTCCATGCAAGATAGTAAAACTACTAAGATGCAAGGGGTTACTGGGTGTGGAAGAATTAGGAATAGAAACATTACTAAGAATCAGGAGGATAGTAATTGACATTGCATTTAAACTTTTAGAAGTTAAAAGTTGGTTGGAAAGCATGGAGTTCCACAAGTGAGAATATGAGAAAAGAAACTTAGCATAGAATTTACAGCTACATTTATCCAACTCAACTGTAAATTGATGAGATCACAACATTAATTGAGTACTGTGCTTAAATTCCAAAAGTCTAGAGATCATGATGAAGAGTTTATCCAAACAATTACTATGAAAGTATTTATAGAAAATGTACAGAGGCAACCTTATGTTAGTGGGAAATTGACTGAAGGTGAGCCACCAGATCAGGACTGATAATATTGCTGATTCTTTGGATTTTAAGGTAAAAAGGATTTCAAGGTAAATAGCAGGGGCACTGGACCATATGGAGCAGCAATATTCTAAGCATAGTTAAACTATTTTTTTTTCTTAATACTATATATACCATGTCCCTTTTCCTGGATTCCTTACTTTATCTATGAAATACCATAACTTCTTGGGAAAGATAGTGGAGTGATTTCCTGTTGCCGTTTTCATAGGTTTTTTAATTCAAAGTTGTCCTTCTCCTAAACTAGCTGCCACTTAAGGCTCAAGAGCCCAGCCTACTCTGCTATTTGACCCATGGCTTGGGGATGGAGGGTGGCAGATGGATACAAGTCATCCCCAATGCCATTTATGCAAAAGTGAACACAACAGTCTAGGTGGGGATTTGAACTCTGCTTGCAGACTCCACTTTCCACTCTGATAACTAACAAAACCGACTATGGTAAAATCAAGCAGAATATAACAGTTCTTGATCACATCATCAAAGTTAAGCAGCATCAAAACCTGACAGTATTTAGATAAGGGACCACTTGGGAACTGAAGGTACTGTAAGCAACATCCTACAATCTGATTTGCTTTGGCTTTGAATAACTCACAAAGAGTTGATAAGCTGTAAAAAAAAACCAAAAAACAAAAAAAAAACAGCAATCAGTCATAATGAAAGAACAATAGAAAAGAAATGTAGAATGCCTTGACTGGAATGTGGTTACAATAAAATCCAAATAATGAGTATCAAATGTTTACATATGCTGAAGCGAATGTTAAAAATTTGTGCTGGAAAAAGTAAAGTATGTAATTTGTAAAATGTATTTCCGTCTATATTCTTGAGATGAGGTATTGTAACTATTTATACTATTCAGACTGTTGTCCTCAGCTTTATTGCCATATTCATGGTGTTTTCATTGTTGTACACTCCTGCCTTCTTCAGGTGATATATCACGGGGGTAGACTGTTTTATGTGCCATACCTTTTCTGGATATCTTAGTATCAGTTAATTCCCTTAGTAACTCAACTCCCCAAATTTTGTTCACCTATATTGTTGCCAGGTATTGAACTCTCAACTCTTTGGGTCAAATGTATATTCAACATATATCACCTGACTTTTTGCAACATTTTTTTTCTTTTATTACAGGGTGGCTTTTCTGCTTTGTTAGCCCAGCTCTTTGCCCAGTTTTTCTACAAGGACAATAAAACAGGACGTATGACTGAAGAGGTATGTTCTGTAAAAGTTTAAATTGTTTTCAAATCAACTCTTGAGTAGATTTTTAATTATTTATTTTTCTTTCTTAATGAACTTTCTTATAAAGTAGATTCTAAGATGAATAAAATTCAAACTGATTTGAAAAATTTTCATTTTGTAATTACAATAATTACTTTTATTTTTAGACTGTTTTTAATGTTCAGTTTTGCCAAATGTAGTGTCAATATAAAAATTTAAACTAATCTTTTTTTTACAAAACTGAAGTAGCTGTTACAAAAATCAACAGTTAATCAGTGGATAATCAAAAAAAAATATTTCTAATTTTAAAACACTACCATGTGAGAGGCAACATTCTAGTAATTAAAATCTAGTTATTTTGTAAATAAATTTAAAAATTGAGACTGGTAGGTCTTTAATTTTTTGATGAAATAATAGGTTTTATTTTCTAGGGAAATGTCTTAAAATTCAAATAAGTAAAACTTTCTGAAGAGAGTTGTTTGGAAACCTTGTGGCACACTATATGCACGAGTTCTCTGTTTTCAGTGTAATTAGTTCTTCAAAAACCTTAAATCATATGTACAGGTTGCTTGGCTGTTCAGTTGTAAGAACTGAGCCATTCGACCCTCATAGGTTGAAAGCAACAGAAGAATCAAGTATTGTGTATACAAAAACACACACACATTGTACATAAAGTATATGGATGTCTTGATATTAAAAAAAACAAAAATTAAAAAAATTTTTCTTTCTCTTTTTTTAGCATTTGTACATCAGTGTAGTGAGTACAGTGTTGTGGACATTGGGCAATGTTATTTACTGCCTTCGTAGCAAGGATTGGGGAGGTTACATGGAAACCCAATCGAAATTGAATACATTTCTACGAAATGATTTTGTTATGACATTGATGCTTGGCATCATGTTTTTTGCCTTCCCTGTTTGGATGCTTAGAATGCAGGTAAAGTATATTTTGCTTTTTATATACTCAGGAAAAGGTTTGTGTGTGTGTGTGTATAATATATATATATATATATATATATAAATAAATGGAAGAGGGATAAAAATAATTGAAAAATGGATATTAATTTACAAGTAAATTTAAAAATTTATCAATATATATATATATATATATATATATATATATATATATATATATATATATATATATATATATATATATATATACATACACACACACTAGATGTAACAGCAAAATTGTACAGTTGTTAGATTAAGCTTTGAACTGTTGTAATATTAGAAATGATTAAATATCTCACTGGAATTCTCCAAGGATTTTTATAACACTATTGAACTCTACTTTGAACAATAAGAATCTATTTAGCTCTAAGTTGAAATGATGATCCCTCTTGCTGATGTGACTTCCTGATCCGGTTTTCCTCTCCACTGTTCCCTCTTTTTAACTTATTCACTGTTCTTTTGATAGTACTTGAATGGACTCTGAAGATGGAAGCCAGAGTATGAATGTTGGTACCATTACTGAAGGCCTGAATGATCTTTTTCCTCTCACCATTGCTCATTTGGGAAGACAATGAGGCTGACACAAAACGATTTTAACCTGTTTTTTTTCTAGCTGAATAACTCAAAGGGTTTTTCAGTGATTCTTAGGACAAATGGTGTCAAAATGGCTAAACGTTTTATCTGAAAACCTGAAAAAAAGAAACTCAATTAGTTTGGTGGTATTTAGGATATTAAACATTTTGTGAGATGGACAATTATCCCATGCTGTTACATGATTTGGACAATTTTGCTGTTACACCCGGTGTGTGTGTATATATATATATATATATGCAGCAAATGTTCTTTAAAAAATGACAGACATTTTGTGTTGATTAATTTTAATGATCAATGTTTCCAAGTTATGACAATTACCCCTTAAATAATGAGGAAATTCTGTCAAATTGTCCAAAGTTCATTTTAGAGGAAAAGTACAGGAAATTTGGTCCAATCTTTTGAATTTATTAACTCATCATCAGGGTAAGTAGAGACAATTGGTAATTTTTTTTTTTTTTTTAACATTTAGAAATGGTGTAACAATGCTATTTTCTAAAATAAGCTGTCAGGATTATATGATAAGAGATGAAGTGCATTTTGGGATCTAATTTCCTCCACAAGTTGCTGCAATACCAAAACAATAACCTAAGGAATCAATTCAATGTTCTTAAATAGCCTCATCAGATTTTCATATGGATGTCATGCATATTGCCAAATTCTAAACTGTCTTCTGTTTTTCTCAGATTAATAATTAAAAATAGTTGTCAACAAATGAAGCCTATAGGTCTTTGTGATGACCCTCCTTTTTCAAACCTTGTAGATTAGTATGAGAGAATCACAGCTTTACTGAATAACAAACTATATCACTTGAGGACTTTCAACAACTAAAATGTATCATGCATGTAACTTGAGAAAATGATATAATCAATATGTTGATGTTCCACACTATTTTGGACAAAAAAATTAGGAAAGAATGCACCCCATCAATACTGGAAAAACAATGTGAACTTAAGAAATCTATTTTCCTGAAAAATTGTTTTAATAGAAAGATTTTATAAATGTCAACAGAAAGTAGCACTTGCTGTTTGGTCAATGGATGCTGAATGTTTCCATGTAAGGAAATGGCTAATATTATCATTACCATGGTTGCATGGACTGGTCCAGTTGGTATCTTGAAACCCCTCCTCTTCATCACTATTTTTCTGTGAAGAAAGAAAGGTGGAGCAAAAAATTGTTGGCAACATGGAGTTCAGTTGCCTTTTTTCTTTAAATCATTTCACCCCAAGCAAGGCAATAAAGCCACTAAGACATAAGGGGTTACTGAATGTGAAAGAATATGAGAAAAACACTGAGAGAAAACAAAAGAACAGGAATTAAGATAACAGAAGGCAATAATTGGCATTGTATTTAAATTTTTGAAGATCAAAATTGACTGGAAAGTAAGAAGCTAGAAGAGAGTTCTTTAAGTGAGAAGTGTGAGAGAAGAAACTGTTAGCATAGAATTTATGAGGACATCTGGCAATTTCAGTTATGAAATGATGAAATCCATCTGCCACTCTAGTACTGTGCTTAAATTCATAAAGTTGAAGTGGAAAGCTCATCAGAACAATTGCCATGGAAATATTTAAAAATGGAAAAGTGATTCAGGCTGAGATATTAGGTCAGGACTGATAACATTGCAGTTTCTTTGGATTTTTATCAAGGATCTCTAGATACATAGAAGCACCAGACCATATGTGGCAGCAATATTCAAGGCATGGACAAATGGTAGACTTATAAATTTGTAAGAGATTCTGACAAGAAAAATTGTTTTGCATAATAACATAAATGGACATTGACCAAATTCTCTCAGGTTGCCATGTGTGAACCATGCAAGGAGGGGGGGAAGACATACACAGTCGTTTTCTCGTCTGGTGTACCCAGCAGGCTAAATATAAGTGTTTTTGTTGGGTGTTCTGGTCAGTATCACATTCTCTGAAGTGAAGCCATGTTTTGATGGTGATTACCTAGTGCTTCATTGTGTTTCCTGTGAAGGACTTACTAAATTCTTCTGGGAAGAGTGGTAACTTGTTTTTCCTGTGATCTTTAAAGCTGATCCTTGAATGTCAAACATAGGAAAAATATCCCTTCAAGACAAGTGACCACTTTAGAAAACTTAGTATTACAAAAATATGTCATCTACACATCTAGGCAGGAAAATAGTGATTTTTGAGGCCTTTGGTTTGTTTTTCCCTTCTCTTCAATTTTCCCCTTAGTTGCTTTGACAATTGTAATAGTTGCTGTTCTTGCAGCATGTTTCCAACAATCCCAATTATTTTGTGCCTGTGTGCCCATTCCGTCCACAGAATGTGTGTACTTTTGTCTTTGAGTGACGTGGATTTTCTTAGCAACTAATGAAGCCAAATGCTTCTCTGGTTTATATAAGAAATCTCCCTGGGCACCCCAACCCAGTTTGACATTGTGCATGAAGACAAAAACAAAAATTGCCTGGATTAGCTCAACAAGTCTGCTGTCCAAAACACACATGACCTCAACCAAAAAAAAAAAAAAAAAAATTTCTCCAACTTTTAATGAGAAATACCTTATGGCTTAGCATCATAGTATTAAGAATTGATCTGTCTCCAATCCGATATCAGCTTGAAAATCTAAGCAAATATTTTTGAGAGAAACAAAAACAATACCTAATGTTAATGACTTTTCACAAAATTCATTTGGGGATCAACTCTTTCTGATTCCCTCATCAACTTCATTTTATATGCTTAATCTAACTTTCATTTTCCATTTCTTTTTCCACATTCCTCCTAATTGTTTAAGATATCCCTCTGGGAATATCTGCAATTAATTTCAAATTTTTAATTACTTCAAATCACCATTTTTCCTTTCTCTTGCCACTAAACGTCAAACCAAGGCCAGCGCCCTGTTACAGACCAACTTTCCTAGCAGCAGATCTAGCAACTAATTTAATATCATCTTTCCACTTTGTATCAATGAACAATGTTATGGAAAACAAAATTTCAGATATTTCAAATCATCTGCAGATGAAACATTTTACTTTGTGTAATATTTTAATTCCTTATATTTGTCTAGCTTTATCTCTTTCTCCTTTGCAGACTAACATTTCAAAGCTAAATGGAGTTCATGCTCATCTGTATCGTGTGTTTGGATCAGCCTTGATCAGTTCTGCTATCATTTCCGGACGTGCCTCCAATTTCCTCATTGACTCTGACAAAAGGAGTCAACTTTATGCACGACTTTATGTAAGACCTACTTGTCTTTTTATCTAACAAAATTTTTGAGGTTTGGCATGTTTGATAGAAAAAAAGTTACCTTTTTAATCTTAAATCAGTGTTGCAATAGAAACCATTGATAAAAATTACTAAATAATTTACTATTTTATTGTTTATTAGAAAAAAAATGATTGCAAATACATTCTTTTATATAAGGTACAAATTGTGTCTGGAATAGTCATGCTGGTGGGAATTTTTCAACTTCTAAGATAAGCATACCAGTTTCAATATTTTTATATACTGGATTTTCTTGTGTGCAATATGTGAAATTTTGAATGAAAATTAAAGGCAAAAAAAATGGAAGGGTTGTGTTATAGATATACAGTGGGTAGCAAAATTATTTAAGTTTTTTTTAAATTTCACAATAAAAATTGTTTAATTTGAATGATACTTTGAATATTTTGATGAACATTGTTTTTATTTTCTTTTATTGCCAAAAGTATTTAACATGATTTAATATTTAGTAGCATATCCTCTTCTGCCTTACAGCCTAGAGTTGTTTTCTGTAATTTTCAACAAGCTTCTTGCATGAAGATCACCCATTCTTCTTCAGTTCCTTGATATTTTTTTTTTATCTTTCAACTTTTTCCATAAATTTTCTATTGGATTGAGATCCAATGACTGGCTAGGCAATTCCAGAACATCAATTCCATCTTCATTGAACCAGTGTTGAGTTGTTTTAGCCATATATGTATCGTTATCCTGTTGGAATACAAAATCTGTCAAGCCCAAAACCTGTTGCACTTTTCAAATAGGTTGAGAAGAGTTGCTTGCATTTTGCTGCATTCATTCTCCCTTCAATGACTTTCATTTCTCCTACTCCATTATACGAAAAACAACCCCAAATCATTACACTTCCACCCCCATATTTGACTGTTGGGATTGTGTTTACTGGATTGTATTCAGTTCCTATTCATTTAAACCTTAGGTATGAAAAATTAAGTAGCTATACCTAAGGTATAAATTAAATTTATAATCAATTATAGATTGGAATGCCAAATATTTGCTTGATTTCAGAAAATCTTACAAGTAACCATTTTCTCACTTAAGAAATTTGTAGAGTAAAATTAGTAAATTTAAAGTTAAATTAATCTGACTTGAAACAAACTTACAGCATAAAAAAAAGTAATATAGAAGCATTTAAAAATGGGTTCTGTTTTTGGCTTTATTTATCTAATATTTAGTTACATTTGAAGATACTTTATGAAATTTGGGTTTTGTCTCAAGGTTCTTATCTAATTGAAATATGATCAAAACTAAAATAAATACATAAAATAAAAGTATTTAGTGAAATAATAATTAAAAAAAAAAAAAAAAAAAACTTAGTGAAAGAATTGAGGAGTGCCAGAATACTCTTAAATCATGTGACCTTCTAAAGAAGGTCATTTATGGCTTACCATAGTTACAAATTGGGAACATTTAAAAAAATATTGGGTACAAACTACTTATAAGTATAGTTTTTCACTTAACAATATCACCTGACCAATTTAAGTAATGCAGAATTGTAAACGATTCTTTAATATAAATTATTTACTTAAGACTTAAAAAAATAATTCTTGTAAAAATTAATTATTTATTGAAAAGAGATTTTTAAGACAGTAGTTGCCTTAATAAATCTTTTTTATAAAGCTTTTCTCATTAAATAATGTCATAGTTTTATTGCAGATTTTGGGTGAATTGGTAACTGTTTGCCAAAAAAAAAAAAAAAAAAAAATCTAAAAATAATTTCTGGATATGCCTTGAAAGCTTCATTGAAATCTCACAATTTTGATTTTTGCAACAATTCAGCTATAAGTTATCTCCCTTCAATTATTTTCGACAACGTCAAGATTCGATTTAACTAGGTACAATAATTTGTTGGGGAAAAGTGTGGTGCATAGCATGAAGAAAGGTCCCAAACTTGATTTTAAGAAAAAAAAAAGTTTACTTTCAGAATTTTTACTATTAAGAGGAAAGAGTAAAGTATTTCTTAATTTTTTTTTTTTTTTGAATCCTTTTTAGCATGTCCAAAATCCTAATTTGAAAAAGTCATTTTTATATTTGTAAATGAGTTTATTCTTTGTTTAAAAAAAAAAAAAATATTTCTGAAATGTTGTTTGAGGAAAATTAGCAAATTTATAGTTTAATTAATTTGAAACTTAGTATTCTAAATTTTTATGCTAAAAGTAAGAAAATCATTATTTTAAAAATTAAAATACTTTAAAAATAACTTCAAATTGAATAATGTTTATAAAATAAAAAAGTTTAGTAATTTGAGTTTCATCAAAGTTATTTATTAATTGAAACTTAAATGCATAAATTAAAAATATTTAATGAAATAGGGAAAAAAAATAAAGTTTTGAGCAGATGATTTGCAAGAGAAAGTTTATATAAGACAACTTTTTAATGATAATGTCATGGATGGACATGTATATTTACAAGTTTGTGCACATAAGAAAAAATTTAGTTGTTTCTAACTTATTAGTGTGCATAGAGGAACAAAACTTAATTTCTAGAAACATTAATTATAGGGGTGTCATAGATAAAAAAAAAAAAAAAAATTTCATTCAATTGTGAATAAAAAATACAATTATTTGATTTTTGCAAGAATTTCCAAAACAATTTTTTTTTTTTTTTTTTACTGCAAGAAAATGTGCTAAAATTTCTCATAGCAATCTTTGGATCCACCACTGATGCAAGAAAAACAAGATTAACCAAATTTAATCCTACCAAAATAACTTCAAATGCAAATTGAATTAAAAAACAAAATAAAGCATTGGGGTTCATCAGGGTCATTTATTCTTAATTGAAACTTAAATACAGGAAAGGACTAAAAAATTTACTAAAATAAATCTTTTAGCCTTTCCACTTGATAAGAGTTTGTTTTTAAGTTTGGGGCCTTTTTCATCATGCTATGCTCTTTTTGGAGTTACCCAATTTTAAGAATGGAAAAAAAAGTTTAGTAATTACCTGATTTTTGCAAGAATTTCCAATTTTTTTTTTTTTTTTTTACAGCAAAAAGCTGCTTTATGTTCACCTGTTGATGCAAAAAAATTTAACCAAACTTTCGAAGATTAAGATATTTAATAATGATAAAATTTTGGGCATACATCCTCCCCTCCCCCTTCATTTATTCTCATTTTTTAATGAATCTTTGGCAGTACCTAAACTTAATGGTTTCAATGAAGCCAATTTTCAGACAAATATTTACTGGATCCTTACTGAAAATTAACTATTGAATCTTATTTTATAAAATAATGGTTTAATTTGTTTTGTTTTTTCAGATCAATATTGCTTTAATTATCCTCTTTGCGGTGTCCTATCTGTCCAGCAAACATCTTCAGTGGTCTGCCCAAAACACACCTTTTGTACTGGGTGGTGTTGCAATGTGGACACTGAATGCTTTGTTTGGTTGTTATTCTTCTTCCTACCATCGAACATGACGTCCTGCTGCAACTGCTGATTATGTACATCTGCCACATGCTTTAAATTTCTCTGATCTCGAAGAGAATTTTACCCAGTAAGAAATTCTTTCTCTCTCACTTTGCTCCAGCTGCTGAGAGATAAAAAAGAACATTTCTTGCAAGTCCAAGTAAAAAACTGTTTACACTGGCTTAGGAACTGGGCACATTTTTCTAAATTCCATAAAGGCCACACACTTTATTCTTATTGTTTCATTGAAAAGAGGAAAAAAAAAAAAAAAAAGGTATATTTGAAGAGAAATTTATTTTTTCAACATTCTGCTGATATTTCTATCATCTTTTATATCAATTATTTGCGGGGGTTGGGGATTTTTTTACAAATGATTCTGTGGAAATTAAGTTTTTAGAAATGTGCAGCATGTAAAAACTGAACCTCATCTGTTTTTAAACAATTCATCAATTGATCCATTTGTCATCTAAATTTTTCAAAACTAATTTTTAGATTCATTATTGTTTATCTACACTTAGCAGATCCAAAAAAAAAAAAAAAAGTTATTCTCTACTTGGTCTTGTTGAAAATTTCCACCCCTAAAGTCTAAGACTTGTAAAAAAAATAAAATAAAGATTGAAATTATTTCTTTTCTTGTTTTTTGAGTAATGTAGCTATGAAAAAATTGAAATGCTTTTCAACTTTTTTAAAATATAAATACTGTTGTAATCTGAGTAAAGGACTGCCTTTAATTGCCTCTCTTAAAACAAAATGCAGACCATTGATCTATGCCAACCAATATTCATCTGATCCCCCCCCCCTATTGTCAAGGAAAATAAAACATTGAAGTACTAAGCTTAGAGCTATGAAGCATATATAGTCTGATAACCTAGTAATTTATGTAGTATTTAACATGGGACCTACAACAGAAAAGGATATTCTACAATATATCACCTTTTGTGTGTTTATCAGTATGGACAATAGTATCAAAGATAAAGTGGAAATTTTTTTTAACACTTTTTGCTGGAGAATTAGTCTGAGGAAGCCAGACAAAACTGTGTTAAGATTCATTGGGATCTGAGGATGAGATATCCATTTAGCCTATCATATTCACAGAGATACCAAGGTATTTTTTTTTTCTAAGTTTTGTCTTTTATGTTAACCTGAGAAAGCCATAGTATACATTCACAAGAGAAGTGTAACACATTAATAGAATTTTTTAGCCTCGTCTCATTTTCATATGACTTTATATTTTAATTAAGTTTCCTTTCAGTTTGATAAGTATATGTGTCCCTACTCAAATCAGTAATTATAAATATATATATATAAAAAAATCTCACACAAACAAGTTGGCTAAAAAAAAAAAAAAAAAAAAAAAGCCTGAAGAAAGGACAACAAAAGTCATGAATATTCAGAAAATAAAATTTTAGTTTATATAAAATAATTTTAAAGAATTTTTTTTTTTTTTTTTAAAAAAAAAACCTGATTATAAAATAATTTTGAGCTCACTTAAAGTGAATTTTTTTTTTTTTTTTTTGGATGAATTATTGAAAATCTTATTGATACCCGTATTTCTTTTTCATCACCCATTGTTGGATCATTGCTGCTTCTTGAGCTCTCACCTTTAGGACACTGACTGGATCTTGTGGATTGTGACCTCTGGAAGAGAAATATAATTTAATACTTAAAATGAAGATATATCTGTCTGAATTTCTCGGGTGAGCAGTTAACATTATTTACCATGCAAACTATAGTAATTATGAGTTCAATCCCTGGTCTAGGCAGCATTTAATTGAGCAATAATCAATAATACTAAAAATAAGAAATAAACGAAATATCCCTACACAGGGGCAGCAGAACAAGAACAGTTTACCCTTATAGATTAAATAAAGGGTTCCTTCAGAACTCCTATTGACATACATCAGATGAAGGCCAGAAAGTACAGTGACCAAAATGATGAAATATGATGACAATAGTCCACATGTAAATAGATATTATCTATGAAGGGGAAAAAGTTGTGCTGCATCCCAAGTGCTCATGACTTTCTAAAATCTTGCTTTGTTTACCAACCTGTGTTTGGCCAGCCTTATTTTCTATCTTACTTTCTTTTTTATTATAACATGTATAAAGGAAAGGACTACTGGGAAGGAGAACTTAAAATTAGTCATTAAAGGAATATAGACAGTTTTCATTACACTGAAAATTCTGAGGGAATCCATAATATCAGATCCCTTTTTGTGAAGTGTATATCAGTTGCTCACTCACACTATTTTTTTTTTTTCAATATACTGACCTTAAATCCAAATGATGAGCTCCATCTTTGACCATGAAAGCTTGCACAGTTTTTGAAATAGGGTTCAGAACCTATAAATAAAATTTAACTTTGATAAATAAGTTTTAGAAATTAAGAAAAATTTTAACAGGTATTTCTGGAAAGAAAGTGGATTGTCTTATTTAGCAATCTCCAGAAAGAAAATTGGGATTGACTTTTTAAGACAAGGATGATAATTCTGAATTGATACTTGTAGACAATCTATGCTAAAAACAAAAGCATAGATATTGTAAACATGGAAATTCAATTTTTTTTTTTTTTTAAAATAACAAAACAAACTAGTCAACATGTATTTTTAGTACTGTGTAAAGAGTGATTTAAAATTGGTATCAATATATTTGAACAGTTTTCTCCTTTAACTTAAAAAAAAAAACAAAAAAACTTTGAATGAATAAACCTTTACTATTGAGATCATGCCCCCACCCCATGACAAACTAAGCTAAGTTTGGTACAAGGTTAAAGAAATTGCTATCAGTTTATAAGATAATGCAAGGATTTATAACTGGAATCAGGAACTAAACTTTGTTAGAAACAAGTTTTCCATTTAATAGAAAGAAAAAAAAAAAATTATAATCCATTCAAAATATCAAAAAATTACTTTTAATTAAAACAAATGATATCGATGTACAAGGGTAAAGGTTGGATTTATTTAGTTTAAAACTTAAATAGTTTATATATACATTTTTTTACTTACCCCACCACGGTGCCAAGGATCTAAATCACCATTAGAAAATACTATGTTGCTTGTTGTTCTCAAGTCTGGTTTAAAAGAAAAGATAAACTTCAAGTTATTGAAAAGAATGGAATTGTGTTTTGTTGCATGTCCAAGACCCTGAAAAAGAATATGCTTTGAAAAGAGAATTGTTTTAACCAGTTTTTGATGACAAAAATCTGTTCATGTGAGCTGTTTAAAGTCTGAAATGTGATTAAAAGTTAAGTGAGCACTAAAAAAAACAAAAAAACACTGCATTTGCAACGAAGGAGATAATATTGAAATGTAATATTTTTCAAATATTACATTTTTCATTAAGTGATAGACTCTTTAAATTAACTGTCATATGCAGATGATATATAAAAATAAGTTTTAAGGTTATATTTATGGGTCAGTTATGTGCCATGCCTGATACATGCTTAGGCAGTCATGTATCTTGATACAAAGGGAATTTACATTTTTTTTTTTTTTTTTATAAAGGAGAAAAGTTTTACTTTAAACATTACACTAAAGGAGCAAACACTTTGTAAATGAATTTAATTATTAACTATTTTGAAAGAGAAGCAAGCAAGATACACAGAATTTAGTTTTGAAAAGTGATTATGTTTAAATTTCAAGTTATATTTGTATTTGAAAAGAAAAACTTTAGTTAAATAAAAATTAGCAGAGACAGACACGAGTTATGGTCAAGATTAGTCATGTTAAATATTGTTTTATGAATTTAACTTTTATTTAAGTTAATTTTTTTTTTTAAAAATAAGGCTTGTTATTTTTTGCTTTAATAAAATTTTAAATTATTTACTTTTTTTTAAATTACAAACAAAATTTTTTTTTTTTTTTTTTTTATTAGCTTTTACCACACTGCATGCAAAAATTGTTGCCGTAAAATTTTCTTTTGTTGCTCCAGGCGCATTCTGTTGTCTTGAGACAGTTGCTATAAATAAACACTTGCCAACTTATTTCTGTTATTTTAAGCTGGAAATTGCCAACTACTGCTTTGGACCAAGCTTCAGGTCAGTGGAAAACATGAGATCAAGAAGGCACAATTAGTTGTATTCATGGAGGTTAGTATCAGCCATACTGATAGAAATCAGCATAAATAGTTTAATTTTATCTTGGAGGCATTGAAATTTATAAGCCATTTCTTACCCCGGTTAACAACTGATTGGAAGTCATTTTCAAGGTCAGCTGCCAGTTTTACTTTATCAGAAATGTTATACTTACTATTAAAATGGTTAAATAATTGTACCATCAAAATAAGTACAGAGTTGGGAACTGATATCAAGAAGGTCGTTGATTAAGATAAACAACATAAGCCAAAAGATAGAGCTGTGAGGGAACTCTGCATTAATGTGAAATCATTTAGAAGTGTGGCTATTTAATATTAACTTCATTACCAGATTTGTTAAAGAACAATTACATTGTCAAATATCCAGCCAGAGACACTGTAGTCCTTGAGGAGAAAGGCCAGCATGCCAAACCCTGTCAAACACTTTTGAGATATCTAAAGCCACAGCCTTGCTATTTTTATCTAAATTCACTAGCAACAGTTAACACATTAGTAGTCAACCTAGAAAAGCAAAAGACATTGTTTATCTGAAACAAGACCATGCAAAATAAGATGCTTAACCAATTCAGAGTTGATTAGAGTGTCTAATACTTTCCAAAAAAAAAAAAAAAAAAAAAAAAAAAGTAGAAGACTAATAAGACAATAATTTGAGAGATCAGAATGTTTAAAAGTTCTTAAAGGCAGTAACTAATACTAATGCTTTGCTTTCCAACAAGCTGGAAAGCAAGGCATTTGTTGAAGAGTTTAGGAGCCAGTTCAGGAGCATGTTTCCTTAGGACAATAGCAGGGATATGCTCAAGTCTGTATGCCTTGTAGGGATCTAACTTGGAGATGATAGAAGAAAACATGAACGAAGTTATCTGCATATGTCACCCAGTAGAGGTCCCATTTCAGGTGGAAAATCAGGCAAAGATATTGCCAATTCTATTTAGACATTCATGAACATTTATTTTTAGCTTTATTTCTTTGAGCTTAGTTTAGGAAAAAATCATTATTGAAATAAATAAATGGTGTTAAAAATGGAATTTGATTATGAAACAATGAATTTTACAATTGTTAACCTAAATTTTGTTTGAGGTTTGGTATTCATACAGTATGTTGTGCATTGAACCTCAGAAAAAAAAAAAAACCTTCACGAATTAAAATAAGCATTAGTAACAAAATAGAGCTATTACATGTGAAAGGCAAGTCATCATTTTACTATAGAAATACCTTGTTTAAAAGAAAAAAAAAAAAAAAGTTGCCAGGAATTAAGACAAATGTTACTAACAGGGTAGTGCTATGTTAATACTTTATTTTAAGAATGGTAGGGCAACATGAAGAATTATTACTGACCTTGTCCCCAATATGCCCAGTCAGGGTTTGGCTTTGCTCCCCATGTCTTCATACAGTATTCATTTCGCAAAGTGTTGTTGAAAGGAAGAACAGGAAACATATCTGTTACATTGTTAGTACCAGGAGGAAGCAGCAAGTCTGTACAGGCCTGAAATAAAATATAAATTTTAAAATTAAACCAGAAGCAAAAAAAAAAAAAAAAAAAAAGTATACATTAAGGTAGGCTTACAAATATCTTGTATGTATAAATACATGCAAAAATTTGTTTATTAATATTTTAGCAATGAAAGAAAAAAATATGTGCACTAAATTTCTATCCAATTCTATGTGTATATATTTATCTGCATGTCATCGCCATAACAGAATGCTTAATGTGGGATATCAGTGCATAAAAAAATGTTTATTATTTAAAAAAAAAAAAAAAAAAAAAATTAATGCAACAATGTACTAAAAGTCAGGAAACAGGTGTCTAGTATGGTGTAGCACACCTCTCATCCCTACTCGAGCCAAGTAAATTGCAGCAACTATGTAGTATTGATTCTACAGGTGGTTAGAAGACATACAGAGAGCTCTTGATAGTTGCTTATAGCTCCCTGATATTTGCAGGTGTAAGGACTTGCATTTGAATAGACTTCAGCAATCATGCTGGCCACATCATTCATCTAAAGTCTCCAGAATGCTCCACAGACCAATTCTGGGAAACCAATGACATGGGTTATTCCAACAGGATAATACACCATTATTGTTTGGATACACAGAGTCCATGAATGGGTGCAGATAAATATGTGTCTGGTATTTCCTGCATTTAATGTAGATGTGATTTCAGTCAATGTCAAATGTCTGTCACTGCAGACAATTCTAGCCAGATGCCTTTGGTCATGATCTTCAAGGTCTCATGGTTGACCCCTGCATTGTCTTATCCTTCCATCAGGCATTCTGAGTGCATGCACAATATCGTAGATTAATTAATGTCAATGTTGCTAAATATCATCTACTATAATCTCCTGTTCAAACTCTGATAATTTACATTGCCTTGCCATGTGCAGCCTAGCTGATGTTCACATCATTTTTTTTTTTTATGACATTAAGATACAGTGGGACCATATTCTCTTCAGCCATATACCATATTCTGCCCCCTCACTATATTCAAGGGTGTTCTATAATTTTATATATATATATATATATATATATATATATATATATATATTATATATTTTTCATTTCACCTCATACAAGGCAGTAAAAGCCACTAAGACAAGTATTTACTGATTGTGAAGGAATAAGAATAAATAAAAATAATAGATGAGTAATCAGGACCATTTGATAATGATTGACATTGCATTTAAATTTTTGAAGATTAAATTTGATTGAAAAGCATGGAGCCAGAAGAGAGTTCCACAAGTGAGAAGTGTGAGAAAAAGAAATGGTTACATCTAACCAATTCAACTGTAAATTGATGAGACCTTGTTGATAAACTAGTACTATCTCTAAATATATAGCAGGAGCACCAGTCCATATATGGCAGCAATATTCTAAGCATGGTTGAATGGGAGACTTATAGATATGTAAGAGATTCTGGGGAGAAAAATTGTCTAATACGACACACTGAACTTTCTTAGTAGCAGACTTAGTAAAGGAACACTCAAGTAAACTAATTAAAACATCAGTTATAGGTAACCGATTCTTTTTAGCATTGATTTGTAATCATAATTTAATCATTTATAATCATATTTCATCCTCTGATCATCATAGGATGTTTAAATGTTTATAATCTACCCAAATATATACTGCAACATTATACTTTGACAGTTGGGATTCCTGGCATTGGTATATAACAAGCAGGGTGGTTTTTATTTATTTATTTTTAAATAGATTTTTTCCTGTTAGTACATGTATTCCAAAATGTATTTTTGCTAGATTTTAATTGTTTAAAAAGGGAGTAATAAAAAGATAGCCTGGAGAAAAAAAAAAAAAAGTAACATTGATGTTTGGACAGTTTTTGGGAAGTCGGTTGCACTTAGAAATTTTCAGCATCCCCACAACCCCTCCATAAGATCATTGGAATGTACTTGTCACTGTTTTATTTATCTTAAAATCAGAAATGTACAAAATGTTAATGTTAAAGCTATTCAGTCAAGCACAGAAAAATGTAGACAAAAGTAACAGACTTTGAGAAAAAAAGAAAAAAAAGAAAAAAAAAGTCTTTTAGGATATTGAAAGTAAAAAAAAAATCTATAATTTCATAAATGGATAATTTAACGCTAAGCAATTA
This sequence comes from Acanthosepion pharaonis, assembly GCA_903632075.3. NCBI lineage: Eukaryota > Metazoa > Mollusca > Cephalopoda > Sepiida > Sepiidae > Acanthosepion > Acanthosepion pharaonis. The sequence continues at coordinate 230,793 of CAHIKZ030001509.1, read as the reverse complement.
TTTTTTTATAATATATATATATATATAACTTTTTTTTAATTTGGTAATAAATTGCATAAAATTCTATAAATCTCCCTCTCCAGATTATAACTGACAGAAAAGCAAATTACTTGATAATCCCAGGCCCAGGCATTTGGCCCTACTCCACATCCAGTTGGGTCTGAACAAGACACATACTCCTTTTCAATGTCAAAACATTGCAGTGGACCAGCAGTGGCATTATAATAAGCACCTGCAAATTAAAATAATCATATTCATCAATTTCATATTAAATCTGTGGTTAATTTTAGACACACAACTATAAAAATGATCATTATTATTCAGTCTGTTGATTACAATGTTATTGTGTCTGTGATGCCAGTTCTTATTCGGTCTTGCTGAAGAAGTGTATATTGCTTAATTAAGTGATTGAACTTTTAGTCATGACAACACAATAATCAACAGATATATCAATCAAATAATGGAAAACTGAAGATACATGGTTGAAATGTACCTATAACAACATCTATAATAATCAAGATGAGGACAATAGTTCAAATACAGTATATTAACAATTCAACATATCAAAAATAAAAAATTATAAACAGGAACAAATGATTTTATACAGATGCATTGAATAATACTAGGAAGTTGATGTGTAGATTATTTTTGTTGTTATCCCACAAAAAAAAAAAAAAAAAAAAAAAAAACCTACGCAACAATAATGTTCTATGCAGTTGTATAGAAGCTGTCGGTAGAGTAAAACAATGACAGTGCTAGCAGATATCCAACAAATGTCACCTGAAGCATGTTGGAGAATGATAATGGCATGTTAATGTAATTCTGCAGGTCGTTGCAGCAGCTGTGATAGCATCCATGGTTGGCTTTATGTGAATACACCAACACTCGTTATGTTCCACAAATTTGACTCAATAACCAATATTAAGGCTGTGATTGCCATCAACAATAGCAACAAATCCTCTTCCAGACTTCTTAGGTCAGGAAATAGCAAAAACATCCGACTTCTCGTTAAGTCAGCAATGTCTACCTTCTGCTACAAGAAGGCAAACTTTTTCTAACTGACTTCTCATGTTCCAGTCACAGAAAATGAATCACTATACACTCACTGCCTAATTCATTATATAGATACTGGCTTTCCATCCACTTGTTTTCCAACAACCAGAAAGGAGGACCACCCAGACAGGTTTTTCCCCAAATTGTAAGCCAATTGAACTTGGTAAAACTAAAGGGTTGCACTCTCATTTATTTTCCTTGCCATTGACAGTGGCATTCCTTCACCAAGTATAGATGTATGATAGGTGTGTCATCATACACACTGTCATCTTTTACCACCTCTGCATTTCAAAGGTGTTTTTCTTTTTGGTCAGGATTTACTTCCTTAATGCTAATGTTCCCAAAAAGTCATTCATCTAATTACTAATCAACATTGCTTAACTTTGGTGGCTGAACAAAACCCAGTGCTATCAGTGTGATTTAACTATATATATATATATATATATATATATATATATATATATATATATATATATATATAGAGTTTTAAATTTTTTATATGTATAGGGAAAAGTGCTAAATATTGTGGATAGAGAATTTGCTGATATAAACAGTGTGGACCTAGAAATCAACACTGCATGGTGACTTTCACACTTTAGGTGCTAATCAGATTATATATTTTAGTCAGGTTATGCTCATGTTACAGACTTTTCTTGAACTCATAAATGCCTTGAATATCTGGTTGTAGCTGTTTCTATGGAAACTGAATAAAATTGTACTTTGTCAATCACCAGTACTGTTAGACATTTTCAGAACTAAATTCATCTATTTCTCTCCAGTTCAAACTTGACATCAGACTCAAAAAATCATCTGCAAAATCACATGGGATTGAAATTCGATAGTCTATTGATTAAATTTTTTTTTTTTTAACTGTACTTTAAATGAGTCTATTACCAGGACGTCACTTGTACAAATCAAGATACCGCTAGTTCAATTTGCCGTTCTTGCTTTCTGAACACTTCACAACGTAGATCCGTCTTTTGTACTCCCGTTTTCACCGCTTCAACCCTCCTTTTATCAGGCCAACACTGTGGTTGACCAACCAATCAGCGTTCTTCGCTTTTATTCTCAGTTACCCAGCAAATAGCCTCCTCCAGTTCGACGAATCAGCACACAACTTGCTATTGGTGGAAGCATGCCAAACTGTACAAAAACCCTTGTTACTGCATATACTGCTGGAGCTGCTAGACGGGAGAGTAATGTCATGGAGCAAACTTGCCGATGTCACATGCTGTCCGTTAAGGTAAGACCCTTATTTTCCTATGCACCAGATGCAAGCCACTCTGGTTCTCTTGCTTTTACAGGGCTGTTCACCACAACAAAAAAAAAAAAAAAAAAAAAAAGCTAATTTTTGAGCACGTCACTATGACATGGAAGCTGCCATGTTTCAGCTGACTAAATTATACTAAATGCTCATGTTATTACAGTAAATTAGTCTTGATTTCTTTGTAAACAAATGTATGCATTTGGCTGGCCAGATGTGTCTGTTCTTTCTGGAAAGGGTTAACATGAAGAGTCTTAGTTTTTGTCTGCAACGAACAATTTTCAAATAAGATTTTTGAGTTAAATTGTTGAAAACGAAAGTTCACCAATTGTGATTTCATCAGTATTAAACACAAACAATATTCAAGCAAAAACTACTAAAAGAATTCAAGGAAGATATTTTACCAGAAGCTACAGCCAATCCAGAAATATCATCAGATGCTGCTAAAATATGCTCACAGGAAGCCTGAAAGATTAAAAAAGAAAAAAAATTTAATAAGAGAGAAAGAAAGAAAGAAAGAAAGAAAAACAAAACAATTTTTCACTTATACCACTGCACACAATCAAATCCAATCAGACATTGGAAACAAATACAAAAATCCAGTAGTGTACCGGATTTTAAATGTGTACACACACACACACACAATATAAAAATTATATATTCACTTATGACCCTAGTCAGAGTTTCAGGCATTAAATTCACACACAGTACTTTATTGTAAAATTTAAATATTACATTGAAATATAGTCTTCTGCTTCAGCAATCTTCAGACTATGGTCACTTGTGGTGTGAAACTGACACTCACTATGCATTGTTGATCCCTATGTTCACTATTTATATCTATAAATACTATCTCCAATATGGCAAATTTTAAATATACACATGCACACAATATATATAAAGGACGACAAAGTCACAATGCAGTTATAACAGAAAAGCAAAGCATTGAAGCAGGTGGCTTGCAGTTCAAACAGTACCGATAATTCATTTACTATACCATTTTATTATTAACCAGAATAATTTTAAAAATAAATTCCTGGACTGTAGATTAATTACATTGTCTTAATTGTTATTGTAAGTAACTTCATTGCCACCCTATGTATGTGCATATATTTTCATTCTCAGTGTAGAAGAGAGAAAATGAATAAAAAGAGACAAGAGGAATAACTATACTTAGCTGATGAATTTTGTCCTCAGAGGGACTTGATCAAGACAAGGTAGGATTATATTACTTATCTGAACAACATCCAAATCACCAAAACCATTATGAATATGATCAGAACTATAAAAAAAATAAACAAAAACAAAAAAAAAAACACATGCAGCTATATGTAAGTTGTAGCCTCTGCCTTATTGAGCTCCTCCTAGGGTTTTGGAAATAGACCATATATATTCTGAAATTACATTACCTAGGGTACTTTGTTAAGTATATTTCATTTTGATCAAAGGGGGGTCCTCACTTTAAAATTTTTTTTCCTTTTGATTTAAATTAAATTTAAATAAGGGAAAGCCAGAAGATGGATGTCACATCGGCAAGATCATAGAATAATACTAAAATGTATCATTTTTCTCCACAAATTATAATGATTTAAAATCAATGATCATTTCCCTGACAAAAAAGTGACATGCAGCAAAGTGTGGGTAATTCAGCTAGTAACATTAATTCAGAAGCAGGCATATATAAAATAATTTGCCAAGACTTTTCCCCACAATACATTGGAGAAACAAAAAAAAAAAAAAAAAAAAAAAAAAAAAAAATCTTTAACCACAAAAGGGATCTTATACATAAAAAGATAACAAGAGTGCCACCATTGAATATTATCAAAATATAAAACTATGCCCTGGTTTTTTCCAATCTCACCTTTCCTGAAAGAATTACTTTCCAAAGTCAACATCGACAACACAAATGTTGAAAAATCAAAAGGAAAACGGTCAAATCCATCACTTCAGCTTTTGAAGATGTACAGTACAAACACCCATAACAATCTAATCACAATCCAAACAATATTCATTTATAAATAAAAGAAGATTATTGAATATTACTTGCTCACTTTACTTCTACCAGACTGAATTATGGCAGTGTCATTCACATGCTTTCGACTGTCCTTTCAACCATCTGATGAACATTCTCAAATTTATAAGCCTTGATAAACCAATAACATCTTCACAGTTGTATATAAACATGTGCAGCGTAATAAATCCTACACTGCCTTAAGTTCCTCAGATGACAAAACATGTCGGCTAAGTATAATTTCTCTTCTTGTCTCTTTCTATTCACATTATATAAGTTGTTACATACAAACAAACAAGTAATCACTACAAAGATGCATACTTGTTTCGAACCACAAGATACTTAGGTTTAAGCATCAAGACAAATATGCATCTTTGTAGTGATTACTTGTTTGTCCGTATGTAACAACTTATAACTATTGCTCTACTTTTGGTACTGAGCCCTCTTTTAAATTAATGTTATGAACGTTTGAATTTATATTCTTTTTCATTACATTTGGACATTTATATATATATATATATATATATATATATATATTTATATATATATTTGTTCTTAGTCTTCTCATCTCTTTCACTCTCCGATTGATTTTCTCAGCATTCGACCAACTGGCAAAAATCCTGAATGGGGTTAAAGCTGAGTAAGAATGGTTCTCCAGGAAAAAAAAAAAAAATCCTGACTAGAGAGGAAAAGCTTTATCTCTTATAGAGTTTCATTGGGTGATCTTATTCCATTCAATATGGGTGACATCTCCATAAAATGCTAAAGTCTCTAGCTGGTTGGATGCTTAATTCCTGTGCTGGACAGTACATTTTTATTTTTAATCATATATGAACACATTATACACACACTATGGTGTGTGCATTTCCTTTAGCAATATTACTCTTCCCAGGGGTAGTACCCAAGTCCGAAGTGGCAAAAGTCTGTATTGCATTTATTTTCCTTTTAGAATACACTGTTTAAACTTTGAAATACTAGTTTGCATATTGTGCGTGCATGCACACAACCTCTATGAAGATACACATGTTCTTGTGTATGTTCTAAGAAATTGAATAACTATATCAAGATGTTAAAGTCAATTGGTAAGAATTATATTCTAAGTTATTACAAAATCCCAGTTAGAAAGAAGAATATTTTAAATTCTTTTGTTGATTATATATATATATATATATATATATATATATATATATATATATATAAAAAACTCAAAAGGGAAGAAAAAAACACAACAATGAAAGATAAATATTGAAATATTGTAGCTTAGATGGTTCTTTTTTAATATATTCATTCTAGAATAAAGACAAAAAACTTACATCGACAGGATGGCCAACTGGAAGGAAGCTAGTTGCATATGGGTAATCAAACATAGCTATATTTGCAAAAGCATTACGAATCCAGCCCAAAAGGTGTGTGTAGGAAGATTTATTAGTTAATGGTTTACAGAGTCTGAAGTACCTGCTCAAGGCGTCCATCCCTGTTAGCATAAAGAAAAGCAATTAGTTTGTGCATAGGAAATGAAAAAAAAAAAAAAAAAAAAAAAAGAAAAAAAAAAAAAAAGAGATATTTATCCTTAAAAACAATTTATATTGACATTGGAGTTAATTGATAAAAACTTCAAAAGATGGTTGGTTGAAGGATCTAGAAAATTATTTTGATGCAATTACATAATTATGTAATGAAAGTCAAAATAGACACACCTAAACAAATGTTATCTATTTTAAGGGAAGGAGATGAAAAAAAAATTAGTTTTATAAGCACAGTGCCAGATTTATATATGGGCTGCAGCCCAGTGGCCCTCTAGTTTTGGCCTCCTGATATAAAAAACAAAAACAAAAAAAAAAACAAAACAAACAAATGAAACAGAGGAGATTTGTTTATTTTTAGATTTAATGAGGCTCCTTTGAACTAACTGGAAATAATTTAGAGTATTTGGGACCATCTGGTTAGAGTGATTCTTTTAAATTTCTGAAAATGGATTTGTCACAAGGTGCTGCTAAGCTTATCAAAGCTTTGTGCTTGAAGGTGTGAATGACTCATTCCTTATAGAAATATTTTCATATGTATGCAAAACAAATTTCTTGATAAAAACACATTTTTACATCAAAATTTATATCTGTTTATTTTTAGTGGCAAAATAAATTTAAATTTAGCATTTCCGAATATCAAATCTGCTTTAAGACTTTCTGTGTGTGATGATAACTATTCTGGTGAAAGATCTATTTCTCAATTAAAAAGAATAAAAAGGTCAGTTTTGATCAACTCTTACTCAAAATAAATTGGCTGCATTCAGCATTTTATGTACTGAGAGTGATAAACTGCATGAAATTTCTTTTGATGATTTGATCAAAAACTGCTGCAAACAAATCAATACAAAAGTTAATATAAAATTATTTTTTCTACTATATCTGTGTATTTGAATTCTCATTGTTATTATCTTTCATGACAATGTTATACAATACAAGAATCTTATTTTCTTTTTAATCTTTAGGATTTATAATTACTATTTGAAGTTGACAATTTTAACAAATATAAATACATTTATTTTCATCTGTGGAGATCTAGAATCACAAGGCTGTAGCAAGTCAAGTTTTCCTTTTTTTTTTTGCTAGTGCATTTGAATACTAGAATTTCAATGTAATGCAGGCCCTTCATTCTAGATACATTTCTGTAGGATGGAAAACAAACATTGTTTCATGTTTTACCCAAAAATCATCTAAAAAGATATAGACATTGGTGGTGAATGTAATGAAGGAGCCCCAAATTCTATTAGACAAGGGACCTCATAAGGCCTAAATCCAGACCCTGTTTCTAAGTCAATATAACAAATTAACTTGGGCATATAAAAAAAAAACATGGTTGGTTGAAATTTAGGTTTACAGGGAATTATGCAAATGATTAGGATCTGACTATGCATAGCAGAAGCTCCCCTCATGAAAAAAAAAAAAAAAAAAAAAAAAATTCTATAGGACTTGAAATTTCATATAGACTACCCAAGCCAAGACCAGGTTATTATAAATGAAGATTTGTTAGATTATGGACAGACAGTCTAAGAGAATGAAACTATCTATCTGATCATTCAGAAACAAACACTTATGACTGATTTTTTTTTTTCAGTCATTTCTGTTATATTGAGGTATTCATATTGGATGTAATGCATGGTGCCAAATCCATTCAGAAATATCTAAATGGTAACCATTGCTTTTTCAGTTTCATGTTTAAAAATTGCTTTAATCAAATGAGGCCTGTAGTCTTAGTGAAGACCATTCTTCTTTGAAACTTGTGGACTTGAACTACAAAAGCACTATACCAAACCACATCACTTGAAGACTCAACAATGACAACTAATGGATAGCACCTGTAACTTGAAAGGAAAATAATGACAAACAAGATTTTGATGTTCCATACCACTTCAAACAGAAGGTTAGGAAAGAAACCTCCATCAATACTGGAAAGAGCAATAACAGTGGACTTGAGAAACTTATTTTCTAGAAAAAGTTTTAATAGAAAATTTTATCAATTTCAACTGACAGCAGCAATAGCTGTTCAGTCAATGAATGCTAAGTGTTTCCTTATAAGGAAATGGCTAATATTATCATAGCTCTAACTAGTTTTTCTCTTGATTCTGATTTGTCACCTAGAAGTTGATCAATGAAGGTTATTGTTGATCAGCCTCTTTGATCTTTTCCTATAATTTGGATTCCATAATATAAGCTGATGCACGACTTCTTGTTACTTTTCTGGCAATGGCCAGTATATGTCATTTGCCTTTTACAGATTGTGTCCGTAAATCTTTAGTAGGTTCTCATCTAGTTCCCCATTGGGCATATATTAATTGTATGTGACATTTAACACAGCTTTCAATATTCAAGTGTGCATGCTACCTAGTAGTTTTGACATTTTTTTTTTCCTTAAATGCCCAGTTGCTTGACCTACAGAAGACCATAGCTATAAGTTGACCTAATCATTTGCACTTTCAGATTTTTTTTTAAGCTGGAAAATATCTGGACCTTGCCAGAAGACTTAAAAATGTAGAATATAAATTTGCTTCAAACTGTTTTAAAGATTATTGCCATTTATCAGAAAAATTGGAAATCTGAGAAAGAACTGGAACTTTCTCGATAACAGTGTAACTCTCGAGGTATATCGAGAGTGCTGTATAACTGAAGACTTGCTGTCATTTGATCTCCAGATACTATGCATGAAAACTAAATAGCAAAATAACAATGACAGGTGAATTGTTACAAAGAAATGCACATAATCATCGTCAAAAGAAAAACAAAATGTAGGTGACTATGTAAAATTTAGAAATAAAAGTTTTGTTTTTTGGGATGAGGAGTTATTACTTACATTATTTATATTCGGGCTATTGTCCTCATCTTTATTGTTGTTATTGCAACACTTCTGTTATTATGCCCTCCAGTCTTCCTCAGTCAGGTACATTGAACTGGGCAACCTACAGGGAATTCTGAACTGTCTTATTTAATCTATGGGGTGTAGACTTCTCATTCCACTGCTCATGTCTAGGGATAACATTTAGTTCTTATGTTATTTAGTACTATTCAGTTTTTGCTCACCAGTTTCCACAGAGTACAAGTACACATTGGCTGTGACCTTTTTCCAGATTTTCATCATGAGTAAAACTTACTAAAACAAATTTTAGGTCAAAATTGGAAAAACCAAAATGCTCTATTATCAACTTTGTGCTGTGTCAGAGGTTTTAAAAGTTTGTCCGGTTTAAAGAGACTTATCTGTACAAGGCACAAGGAGTTTTACAATAGTTGTGCTTGACATCAAGGTGGTGGTCATCACATACATAATCTGATCAAAAAGTATCAGGACTGTTGCTATGGTAACAGAGTTGAAGTATACAGAGTGAAGCTGCTTGGCACAGATTGACTTTCAGCTGTCGTGCAGATACACTAAGTTATAATACTCTTGTTCACTTCCGGTGTTTATAGCAGTGCTTGAAAGGAAAATATATAAAATGTGTGTCTCACCACACTACAGAGGTTCCATCAATGACCATGGATTATGTAGCTGTTTTTGGTTAAGCCCAACATTCCCCAGGTCCAATAACCACCATATTCCCCAGATCTTTGCCCCTTGTGACTTTTTTCCTGGACATCTGAACTTCTTAGTGTCCAAAATTTTAGGAGGCACTCATCTGTAATCATTAGAATAAATGTCTGAATAATAAATCTTCCCCTACAAGATAGCCAAGCATTAAACAAGATCTTGAATGTAAACTTGCATGGTTTAACAAAATCACCAATTCCATCAATAATAATGTTAATATTAGCCATTTCTTTCAAAGGAAACATTCAATAATCATTGATCAAGAAGTTAGTACTACCATTGTCTGAAATTTATAAGATATCTCAATAACAATTTTTCAGGAAAATAGGTTTCTCAAGTCCAGTAGCTGTTATTGCACTTTCCAGTGTTGAAGAGGGTTTCCCTTCTTGCCTTTTGTTTGGGGGTAGTATGGAACATCAACATTATGTCATTATTCTCTCTTCAAGTGACATGTGTGACCCATTTTTGTTGTTGCTGCTGCTGCTGTTGTTGAAAGTCCTTAAGTGATGTAGTTTCTGTTATTTGGTACAGTTCTTTCTTTGCGATTCTCTAATCGGGCTATTGTCCTCATCGTTATTGTTGTTATTGCAACACTTCTGTTATTATGCCCTCCAGTCTTCCTTAGTCAGGTACATTGAGCTGGGCAACCTACAGAGAATTCTGAACTGTGTCTTATTTAATCTATGGGTTCAAAGAGGGATGGTGCTTGCTAAGACGTTCACACCTCACTTACTCAAAGTCATTTAAGCATTGATAAGTGGTTGCATACAGCTGACAGTTTGGATATTTCTGAATAAGTCTGGCACCATCTGACGAGAGTAAGTACCCAACTAGTTTTTTAGGTCAATGTTTTGGTTTTGTAGCAACTTAAGGTGTTGAGTGAAACTACTCCTAGCATAGCCTCTTCTCTGATCAGTTTCTAATATAAAATGTATTGTAAGTGATCCATACACTGAAGTATTTGAAGTGTTTAGTTTTTACTATTTCTACATCTTGAATTTTTTATGAAGGACAGGCACCATAATTACATTTCGATTCCAGATCATAGTTTCCATTTTGAAAAGATTCATCTTGAGTTCTACTTCTTTGAATAGTCAGAGGATTTAATTTTTTTTTTTTTTTTTTTTTTTGTTAAAGACCATTCTTGTTCCAAATATGAATGCTTGTGTCATCAGTGTAGCTCCACCCCACCTATCCCCTGTACATTGGCCTCGGGTGGGAAAAGCAGGATGCTGTTTTCTATTAGCAGACTAGATATCAACAAAAAAAGATTTTTGCAGAGAGTAGAGTTACCTCTTGTTAAATTTGTTAGTTTATAAGTATTTTGAAGTAGAGCATAAAATGGGTGTCTAGCTTACCTTTGAATTACAAATAGAGGGGTGGGTGGGATGATAATTATCTGAGGGAGAAACACCACCCAGGACATCCATATTCCAGCAACCTCTTTGATTAAATATGTGGGAAATTTCCTCCAAATTGATTTAGGCAGCAACCATTCTTGACTAGGGTTTGATTACTGAAAATCATTTTTTTTTTTTTTAAATCCAGCCACCTCTTTTATTCCAATTACACGGTTTACTTGAAACTCAAGTGTACTCAAATGAATTTGCGTTTAAAAATGACAATTTTTTCTTTTTTAACTCCTCCATGGGGTAGGATTTTAGAGAAAGGGTTTAGAATTGGTCTCACCTTTTTTGCCTTCTGCCATTAACTCATTCATCTTGATAAAAGCCTTTTTGATTCTCGAAACACAACCAAAGAAAGAATTGGCAAAATCCTAAAATGATTTATGAAAAAAAAAAAAGAAAGGAAATAAAAGTAATTGAATTGAATACATATAAGAGTCTTCTTCTGTCAGTAGCATTTGTTTCACATTCCTAACAACTTATTCCTCCGAAAACAAATTTTAGGTTAAAAGAGCTTAAATCACAAGAAATACAAGTAGTGCTGAAAATTCCTCAGTCCAAATCTCTAAAATTTTCAATAACCAACTCTATTCTTTCATTTTTTCCTCTACTACCAGAATTTGCTGTGGTTGGTAAGATTTTGTACATCATAGTATTTGTTTTTTTTTTCTTGTATTTGATGCAGTCTATTAGGATGTGCTTAATGTGAGCAATTGACCACAGGAGATGTACAGAGATTAAGTTTTTGCTTTGAGTATGTAGGTGTAGGATGTGCATGTCCAATTCTGACTGATTAGCACTATGTCCTGTCTTTGATCAGGTAATTGTTCTCCATTTTCCAGTGACTGTCAAATGATGTTCATACAGGTTGTTTGGAAACATTATTCAAATTGTTTACTATTTTCTTTTAATGTATTGTGTGATCTTATTTTTGTAATGTGTATATGGGAGTCTAATGTTCGCTGTCATTTTGGTTGCCTCTTTTGCCAGTGCATCAGCTTTTTGATTTCTCTTAATGCCTACATGGCTAGGAAGCCAGACCAAGATTATTATTTGATAGATTTTTATCAAATAGCGACAGGTTTCTAATATTTCATGTATGTAAGGATGGTTTGTGTTTTTTCTGTCAATTGCTGTTAGGCTGGATAGGGATTCTGAAAATATGAATTTTCTGTCTGAGTTTTTGATCATTTCAAGCACCATTTTCATGGCTTGTAGCTCAGCTGTATAAATGGATGCATTGTTTGGAAGTCTAATTTGTTTGTGAATTGTCTGTTGGCAACTGTTACACCTGTTCTGTCCAGGCTATCATTGTCTGAAGAAAACTTACATGACTTTCCGGTGTATTCTATAGTCACACAGTTAACTCTTCGAAAATGAGTTAATATCAATGAACCTCATTAACACAGCTGTAATCAATATGTTTCAACTACTTAGGTACACTTTTTCTTAACTACGAAAAACATTCCACAAAGAAAGATTGATATATTTTTTGGAAATCTTAGTGGCTAACAAATTATTCACTTGCAATCTCACTGAAGGAAAAAGATCTTTAAACTGGCCAGCTTATAATACATTTACTAACAACTGCCAATGATGTTTTGCCAAGCACAGAGGTGTGGGTCACATGTGTCCAAAGAGCTGTAGTTTGTCCACATCTGTCCTAGCATGATAAAGGGATGTTGATGAGGTAGGTGTGCGTGTGTAAAATAGATTAGTTAATAAAACAAGGACAAACAAAAGGGTACCAATATAATCAGTACAATAAACATTAATTATTAACCATATGACAGAAATGAAGCACAAAGAGAAAGGTTTTAAGTTTGGAATTTTTGGACACACCCGTGTCCAAAAATCAACAGGAATAAAAAGAGAAATGGCAATTGCTCACCAACAGATATTTTTGTAGATGGTGTATTTTCTGGTGGAAATTGTATTAACAAAAACCCGATCTGATTTCTCCAGGTGTAAAACGAGAGAGTGAAAGGAACGAGAGAGTGAAAGGAACGAGAGAGTGAAAGGAACGAGAGAAAGGAACGAAAAAGGAAATTAGAGAAAGGAACGGAAAAGGAACGAGAGTGAAAGGAACAGAGAGTGAAAGGAAAGGAAAAGGAATGAGAGAGAAAGGAACGAGAGAAAAAACGTGAAGGAAAGGAACAAGAAAAAAAAAAAAAAAAAAAAAAAAATTTGGAAATCTATTCTTAACAAAAAAAATGTGTGTGCAGAAAATAAAATAAAAGAAAAAATAATAAAAAACTGAGAGGAAAAACAGATGCACATGCATACATAACAGTGTGTAAATATACACAAGCCACCAAAAAAACACGAATCTCAATACACGTAAAGATATAAATACATATACAAGATTAATATATATCTACACTAACCTTCCCTTTACACACACCATTGGTAGCCAGGAGAATTGATGCCGATTGTAGTTGAAGCATATCCTAAAAGTAAATTCTCACATAGAGGGACTAAACAGGGATTTGTGTTTACTTAGAGCATACAATTTCCACAAGGAAACCCATTATCAGCAACACCATTCCTCGGACAATAAGCCCTCGACCCACATTTTAACAGCCATCACCTACCTACTATATTTTTATGTTCTACCACCTATGATTTCCCTCATAACTCACTATTATGTAATGAAAGTATTACTCTGTACACTGAAGGCTACTTTCCAGTCACCCTCTTTTATACCATCATTGATTGTAACACTATGACTCCTTTACATATAAGCTTATGTAAAGAGTGGGGAAGGTTAATGTAGATACATATTAATCATGTATATGTATTTATATCTTTATGTGTATTGAGATTCCTATGCTTGTGTGGTGGCTTGTGTATATTTACACACTTATGTATGCATGTGCATATTATATATATATATGTGTTTTTCCTTGCAGTTTATCCACTTTTTTTTTTTTTTTTTTTTAATAATAGATTTCCAAATATTTATCCATTTTTGTTTCTTCACTTTTTTTTTTTTTTTTAATATGGCATATTCCATTTTTTCCTCATTTTTTTTCATCACATCTTTCTACACTTGACTTGTTCCAACAATTTTTGCTACAACTTGCTACACACCAGATATCTTTCCCCCTCCCTAACCTATAACTCCCTTCATCAATGTTTACAATCTCACTCCCCCACTAGTAATAATAGACCTGCCTAAGGCTTTTACACCAATCAAAATTTTAAATTTATTTTCATAAAAGTTTCACACTTTGCTAACAATACAACTTCCACCAGAAAAAAAAAAACAAACATTTTCTATAAAAATTGTAACTGCCATTTCTCTTTTTATCCCTCAATCTGTTGATGAAGGACACGTGTCCAAAAATTCTGAACTTAAAACCTGTGCGATTCATTTCTGTCATATGGTTAATAATTAATATTTAATAAATGTTTATCGTACTGATTATATCGGTACCCTTTGGTTTGTTCTTGTTTTATTATTAACTAACCTAACTATTTTATACATCATAAAAAGAACAAATGGACCATATATATATATATATATATATATATATATATATATATATATATATATAAACATAAGAAAAATGAAGAATAAAAAAATAAGACCAAAGTAGCTCAAGTTTCACCTGAAAAATGGTAATAAACAATATGTTCACCATATTTACAATGTAAACTCCAAGTGACACCTAATAAAAACTGAACCTGGCCTGATGATCCTTCAATTTTAGGGTGAAACTTTTTTATTCTTCATTTGTCTTGTTTTATAGGCTCTATCTTATATTAAGCACTTTTAATTGCCAACTTTGTTATAATTGGAGTTTACCAAGTACGATTGTATTTTATTATGTGTGCGTGTGTGTATATAAATATTTCAGTTTGAGTAGGTACCTTCATGAGATTGTTATAAAAAAAAAAAAAGAAAAAAAAAAAAGAAAAAAGAAAAAGCATAGCCTGATGAAAAAGACGCCAAACTTGACGAAAACAAAACTTTAGCATCTAAATGTTTGTTAAGAGGAAAGACCAAAGTATTTCTTAATTATTTTTAAAATTTTTTCCTTTTTAGAACATTGTAAATTTTGATTTAAAAAAAAAAAAAAAAAAAAAATAAAAAAATCTTGTTTCTCTTTGTATCACAGAAACTAATAAAATAAATTTTTAGCACATTTTTTCCTTTTTTGTATGACAGACGTTCATTTGGAAAATCTTGCAAAAATAAAAATAATTGTCAGATGTTAATGAAACATTCAGAAACTATACACAAATGATGGAAATTATGTTTTCTTTTTTTAAAGTCATGGAAAAAAATTTTTTTTATATTTATTACCTGTCCCAATATCTAATTTTATGAAAACTCTAGAAATTCAATTGCATTCAGTTTAGTGATTATATTAGTTATAAAAGCACAAGGCTTTGAGGAAAGTAAATCATATTTTTTAATAGGACATCCCCTACCTAAAAACCAGCCCTGAATTGTAACATACAAAACTCAATAAAACAAATATATTATTTAATTTCAAATGCTTTTATTTGCTTTTAGTTGTTTTTATAAGGGCAATATTTTCTGAAAGCAATACAGTAGTACAATTATTTGTTATTTCTTTAATTATATTAGATTTTTACATTTATAAAATTAGTTAAAAGCTGCATTCAGTTTTGTAAATATCCTTATGAGATAAATCATTTTTTAGCGCATTGTAAATTGTATAATTCTGACCAATCAGAAGACCTGCAGTAATTAAGAAATGTAATTTTGTGTTTATAATACAGATGTAATTATAAAGTACAGAAGACCAGCAAGAACACAATCAAGTTGCGTTATTTGAGTTAAGCCTTGTTCTCTGCTGTTAAGGCCTTTATTTTTGCGAAACACATGGAGAAATTAATTTGATTTTTCAATCTCAACTGAGAAGGGTACCTACAAGTATTAGTATCATCTTATGAAATATCAAAATTAATAATGAAATGAATAGAAATACAAATAACACAGTAAATGTACATAAAATTATAGTATTTTATGTACACCTCTGATAAAAATTTCATAAAAAATTAATTAGATACCTTTCTTATGAAATTTAATCTCACTCTTAACAGTCTTATTTTATTTTTTTATAATATATTTTCCATAAAGCATTGTAAAAAGTGAAAGCTAAGTACAAAAAAAAAAAAAAAAAAAAAAAAAAAAAAGCGCTGAAAGTTTTCCTTAAAAATAACGAGGTAAATAATTTGTTCACTTAAATCTAAATAACTTCTAAATATCACTTCTGTCCTCCTGTATGATAAATTTTCCTCACATAAGCTGTCAATACACAATGAAATCATCAATCATCATCTGTCAAGTGACGCGAAATGTTATAACCTACTTTATCTTATTTTTAAACTACTTTTCAGTACAGAAACTAAGTAATGCTCGTTGCAAAATATTTTAAGTAAAAAGACTATAATTTTGAAAAAATTATAATTGATTTTTAAAAGAACTTGAAATTGAGATTTTCATTTTCTTTATAAAATGGAAAAAAATGGTTGATATGATTATCAGTTTTGCTGACTCAAAAAAGATTTCTAACAAAAATTTTGGACGTGCTAGGCACGATTAAAAAATGTAAAAAAATACTCCCAAAATACCTTGATCTTCCATCTTAATAACAAACATTTAGATGATAAAATTTTGTTTTCATCAAGTTTGGCATCTTTTTCATCATGCTATGCTCTTTTTGAGTGATCTCATGACGGTACCTAAGCTAGAGTACATCTGTAAAAAGAAAAAAAGGAAAACTTAGCCGATGCATTTCGTCCTCTGAAGATGAAACTTGTCAGCTAAGTTTTCCTTTTGTCATATATATATATATATATATATATATATATATATGGATGTGCCGTTATTGTAATTGTTGTCAGTGCAATCAACTGGAATCACCAATTTAACCAATCAATCCTAATGTCCTGGAAAACTATGGTTTAAATAAGCAGACTGGATTCTCTTGACTTGTGTCGTAACCAGTCAAGAAAGAAAATTGAATCAAATATGAGGAGGAAATATTTAATGATATTGTAACACACTGTGCACTATTTCTGTCATCAATTTGGCTGGTTTTACACAATAAGGGAACAATTATTGGTATAATGGTTATTGATTATTGACACTATGGCATTGGTTATTACACCTCATCTGGGTTGGACAATATCACCTACTGCACCATCAAAGTCTGGTGTCACATAGTCAAAGAAATCTTTTGAGTAAAAAGTGGAGCCTATGTATAGAGGAGACCATGGATCTAGTCTGGTTATAGCTCTGTAGTGGTATAAGGTATGTTCTATTGGATATTGATTTCAACAAAATCTTTGTATGCCAAACTTGTTAAGACAGACACCAATTTTAATGGTGGTTGAAGAATCACTAGTAAAAGTAGATACTATCTTGACATGTGGCATACAAAGGTTTTGTTACAGACCATTTACACTTGTTTATGCAGGACATTTTTAGAAGGGTTTGTTGCTAAGATAGAGCAATACACCGTCATCCATGGGGGACACAAAATGGTTCCAGAACTATTTAGCTGACATTAAAGCATGTCATTGGTCTTTACATTCATCAGATTTAAATCTTGCTGAGCATGTATAGGGGTCATGTTGCAGAACTAAATTCCATGCAGTCATGTCTGATAATCAACTCAGTCATGTCTGATAATCAACTCAGTCATGTCTGATAATCAACTCAGTCATGTCTGATAATCAACTCAGTCATGTCTGATAATCAACTCAGTCATGTCTGATAATCAACTCAGTCATGTCTGATAATCAACTCAGTCATGTCTGATAATCAACTCAGTCATGTCATAATCAACTCCAGTCTGATAATCAACTCAGTCATGTCTGATAATCAACTCAGTCATGTCTGATAATCAACTCAGTCATGTCTGATAATCAACTCAGTCATGTCTGATAATCAACTCAGTCATGTCTGATAATCAACTCAGTCATGTCTGATAATCAACTCAGTCATGTCTGATAATCAACTCAGTCATGTCTGATAATCAACTCAGTCATGTCTGATAATCAACTCAGTCATGTCTGATAATCAACTCAGTCATGTTCGATAATCAACTCAGTCATGTCTGATAATCAACTCAGTCATGTTCGATAATCAACTCAGTCATGTCTGATAATCAACTCAGTCATGTTCGATAATCAAACTCAGTCATGTCTGATAATCAACTCAGTCATGTTCGATAATCAACTCAGTCATGTCTGATAATCAACTCAGTCATGTTCGATAATCAACTCAGTCATGTCTGATAATCAACTCAGTCATGTCTGATAATCAACTCAGTCATGTCTGATAATCAACTCAGTCATGTTCGATAATCAACTCAGTCATGTCTGATAATCAACTCAGTCATGTCTGATAATCAACTCAGTCATGTCTGATAATCAACTCAGTCATGTCTGATAATCAACTCAGTCATGTCTGATAATCAACTCAGTCATGTCTGATAATCAACTCAGTCATGTCTGATAATCAACTCAGTCATGTCGATAATCAACTCAGTCATGTCTGATAATCAACTCAGTCATGTCTGATAATCAACTCAGTCATGTCTGATAATCAACTCAGTCATGTCTGATAATCAACTCAGTCATGTCTGATAATCAACTCAGTCATGTTTGATAATCAACTCAGTCCTGGAATAAGCCTGGCTAGATATACACGCATCAAAGGACCCCAGTACCTTGTAAACTCCATACCACATCACAGACCTAGTGTTATTCAAATGAATTTTTATATACGTATATCACTCAAATTCCATGGACTTCACTGAGGTATATAGAGCCAAACCTAACATGCTAAGCATTGCTGTGGCGGTTTCCATAGCAAGTAATTTTTTTTTTTAAGGTATGGCATTGCTAGGCCCATGACAAATTGGTTCTTAATCTGGAGTTGTCCTCCTAAACAGGTTGCCAACTAAGGTTGAAATATGTTAAAATTTAACCTATAGCTGGGGTGGGAAAGGGTGAATTCATACATTCATACCTTTCCCAAGAGTATTTGCATGAAACTGAATGCAACAAATTCATCTGGAATTTAAACTGCTTGTTGATTGTTCATTCCAAGTGGCTAACTATTGTACTACCATTACAACACACACAAACTTGGGTGATGGTCGTATTGTATGTTGTATATTTTCCTATACCTGTCCATTAAAGAGAATTTCAGAACTTTTAATTGTTATTTCTTCCTTATGAGGCTCCTCTTCATTAAATTCAGATATATTTCTGCAGCACTTTACCCAAAACAGATTTCATTTGACATTCCTGGAACAATACCAAATACAACAGACACCCGATGAAGGTTGGGGAGTAAAGTGATGAAGAATAATAAGGAAAGTATTGTGAAAGAATCAAAATTCACCTTAGTGACATCAGTAAAGAAAAAACCATGATCGAATTTCGGATTCAGAAGGTAAATTGGGGCACTGGCTGCAATGCTGCCATCACAGACACTTGGATGTTTCATTCGGAAATATGCAGCCAGCATTCCTCCATAACTGATAAAAAAGAAGAGAGAAGAGCTGTCAAGAACTTTAAATTATTGATATAAAATGAAATTTCTTATAAATTGTAACTTAATAAAACAAAAACCAGACAAAAAAATGATTACTAAACATTTTATTTATAAATAAAATAATATAAACTAGTTTTAACCCATGAAGGTTCCAGTTTTCCTGTGTGAATTTACTAATGAAAATTAGTTTTTCAGTTAATGATTGAATAATCTAATGGCATCAATAAAATATCTGTAGAAATTCCCCTATTGCATCATTAAATATTTGAGCTTAGCAACTTTAACAAAATATTGCAATAACAATATGTATGAATGCTGATTGTTACTTTAAGAAGTGAATAGAACTGAAAAGATTTGAAATTGACAACTTTTTCCATTTTACTGAAACTGATGTTAAATCCTCTTAACATCCATCTATTTCAATATTATGATAGTGAATGCAACAAACTTAGCTGGAATTTGAACGCCATTCACTTTTTCCACTCTCCACACTGATAACTGCTACACTACCTATTTCCAAAAGCAGGAGATTCCTAAAAATTCAAACAAACTGATGAATCTCTTCTGTTGTAAAGTTACCCAGCAGTTTTTCATGTTGCTGGCATAGATCACAATGGATGATAGAAAATAGAGTGGGTGAGTGAGCATTTGGCCAAAAAAAAGGGTCACTCCCACAACTAAATTACCTTCCAGGCCAATAGCAGCTTAAAATCCATACATATGTTTGTATATATAAAATACATACATACACACTAATGTTCCTTCAGCACAAGACCCAAAATTCACTCAAAATAGAAGGTTACTGTGTGGTGTTGGAGTACATGAGAAGAAGAACAGAAGTTCATGGGGCTATGTAGGAAATATAACAGTTCACACTAAACTTGAAGAGGTCAAGATTGTAGTAATTGGGAAAATATTCTGTGGGGACTCTCTGCCACAAAGCATCCACTCTTGAGAAGAAGCTGTTCAAATGGAACTTACTTCTTACTATAAGAATACAAAGAGTTATAAATTTTACAGCATTTTCTTTAAGAGCTTAGCCAGAAAATTAGATAATATATAAAAAGTCAGTGTTTAACAAACAAATATAGAGAGATTGACAAAGAGAAGATTGCTACTGACAGAGAAATTGCAAGGCAAGATAAAGTAATTAATGATATTTCATCAGCAATACATAATTTAGTTTTTTTATGGCTTATGACTTTGTGGTTGGTTTAAAGCCAAGACTTATCTTGGATTATAGGAGGTTGTGTACACTATCCTGTGTTCCCAAGTGATCCCCTCCATCTGAATAATGACCAGGTTTGACAAAGTGATTGAATGATTGGTCAGTTTGATTGATTTTGTTGAGCAGTATTTAAACATCTCTGGGTTATATAATACTGAAATCTAAATATTTGGTGCACAATTTTCTGGCTTCAACTAGATATTTTGTACACAATTTTCTACTTCCAGGGTAAACATGTTTTATACATATATGTAGTTTGTACATGATGTGTAGTAGGTGTTATATGTTTTGGTATAAACCTATTTCATTAAGGTAGGACATTATGTTGAGTTTCAGTATTTTCAAATAGTTTTCTCATGTTTTCTGTTTAGTATTTATGTTTTACAGGGGCAAAAATGAGAACTTACAGGATGATTTAACTGTAAGCTCAAGTTATTAATACAATTATAGAGAAGTGTCTGGTAAGCTCAAATTATAATATTGTAGGGATACAGAAGGCGATTATCTCACTTTAGTGGAAATAATCACGACAGCTGCTTAGTAACATCACTCTATATAGTGATGAAAGTGGCAGTCGATTTCAGTTTACAGCAATCAAACAAGGCAGTTGCTTTTTTCCCCCCACCCCCCTGTGCCAAGGGGTTTGGGCTGAGGCTAAATCAGCCTCTCCCAGCAGTTTACAAGCACATGGCTACTTCTTTTTGGGAATATATCTTTCACAAGATATGTAAGACCCTTCCTTTTAGTTTCTCCTTACACTCTGCTTTGCTGTGTGGGTGTATGTGATATATTTTTCTCTGCATGGAACACACACACACAAATTTGTGTATGTCTTAGTGGTATAAAAGTTTCTCTGAGAACAAAGCATGTTTGTTATTCCTTTTAGCTATTCCATTCCATCCATGAAATAGGATGTTGACATATCACAGATATAATGCTCATAATAAGGGAAATACTAAGGGGAGAATAAACTTGTCTACTCTAGCTCTCCCCATTACAATACAATTATAGATGTCTGGTAAACTTAATTGCTGTCAAAAAGGAGAAAGTTTTCTAATAGCATTTCCTCTCTCAATATTTAGAGGAATTATTGTGTAACCTGAAACCTGTATACCATCAAAAATTCAAAGGCAATTTAGATTTAGTGCTTTCCTTTAGATTTTTGGATGCATAAATTGCTGACAACTTGTTTTACAGCATATGGTCAAATCTGTTATATTAAAAGGGCTCTTAACCAATGGGGGGAATCCCTCAGGGTGTAATTTCAGGAGAAGGGAGTATTTTACTTTTGCTTATTTTTTTTTATTTACAGAATTTTGCTTATTAAATTACAGTACCTTGGTATTCTATAGAATTTTTTTGTTTATTGAAGCATGCTACAGTTAATTAATAATTAGCTCTGGATTAAAAGAAATTAATGTACATGTATTCAAGTTTAAAAATCCATCAACATTTTCTATTGCTATTGAATTTGTAAAACTCCTCTATAAAATAGTCTATGTAAATGTATATGCATAATATGGATAACAATGAAGACTTTCAATAAAATATGCATATTATTTGGAATGCAATATTCAAGTTGGAAAGTCTTAGAAAGTGAGGAATGGCATTCTGCAAGATGGTGAAGAAGGTGTAGTGAGTAAAATAGGTTGAGAACCACTGTATTAAAGCACTGGCATATGACAGACAACATAAGACAAAAAAAATAAAAAAATAAAATAAATAAGGGCTAACCTTCCACCAAATGCAATAACAGGAGACTTTTGGGCTCCAAGCTGATTCTTCAGGGTGTTAACAAGATGAGCAAAATCTGCCAAAGCTTGTCTCATTGTCAAGAGACCAATATAAGGAATCTGAAAACTTTTGGTTGGACCAAATGGAAGTGACTCTCCATAGTATCTCTGTAATAGATGAAAACTTTGATATCAAATCTTCCATCAAAAATATGAAAAAAAACAGGAATTTTTTTTTAAAAGAACACAAAAATATGGAAATTAAAATATTGTAGTGTTATGTCAGAATAGAATTTGCATTCATTTTCACACCAAGCCATCAATGGAGTCAGGTACAGGGGCAAACAGAGTTGACCCCCTGGCTGACAAATGCAGAATGTTGTATCTAGATTTTGCAAGCATGGGAATGTGCTACATGACAGAGATATATAAACAACTACAGCAGAGACGATTTGGAGAGTCTCTCAGATATCACAGATGATAATATAAGGTACTCATTTTTGGTTAGGGGCTCCAAGGTTGGGGGACACACACAAACTGGCTGATAGTTATTGATGAAGTCAGGAACTGAATAAAATTTAATGTTAAATATGAAAGATCCTAGATATGATGATAAACTACATGTGGCAGCAAGGCCTCTGATAAAGAGATTGGAGGTTTTGAGGAGCATGGAACCATCTCTTAATTGCTGTTGTTCCCAGGTCCAACTTGACCCAGGGTGGTGGCACTTATTAGGGTCCCAGATAGGAGCAAATAACAAAATATAAAAATACAAGCAATACAATTTTATAAAAAAAACATTACCAACAATACATTTTTATAGTGAAATTACCAGCAATACATTTTATGATCTACAAAATATGTAGACAAAATCCTACCTTTTATCTTGAAATATAAAATCATGTACAAAATATTTAGGTTTCAGCATTAAATAAACCATGCTACTAAACAAAATCAAATGTGTATATGCACAAAAGCTGAGTATTATCTACCATGAATTTAATTGTGAAAGCAAAATAACATTTTTATTAACTAAAAGCTCACAAGAAAAATTTTGGCATTAAATGACCTATAAGGAGTTGATATGCCATTAAACAAATAAAATCAAATGTGAAAGATTTAAGCCTTGTGTTGTTCATTAGATGACATTATCATTTGGTTTGTATCGTCATAAAAATACTTATTTTGGCAAGCAAAACCAATGTATTATTAATTTTTGTCTCAAAATCCAAACTAGTTTTAATATTTTCATTCCTCCAAAAATTTGACAGTCACCAAGTGAAAAAAAACATTTTCAGCATTTGTCCTAAAGACATCTCAAAGATACTTGGAATTAAGGTAAAGTGATTTTCTACCAAATCCCTTTATTTTACAAAACTTAAAGACAAAAGAAAAAAGTATTTCTGAACTTGAGGGATTTTTAAACAATACAATCTATTTGTTTACCAAACTACACAAAGAGGCAAATGTGTATTAAAGAAGACTGTTCACAATTACTGACATAGTTAAGTTTTATCATTAGTAACATACAAGCTATTTCATTGTAGGTAAACTGAAAGAATTTATCAAGTTCATTTCAAAAATACATTGTTATATTCTGTCTTACACTTCTGCTATAAAAGATACAAATATTTTCTAAGAAAAGTGCCTTCACTCAGTTGTTTTTGTTTATTAATATTTTTTTTTTTAATATTGAAAATGATTAATAGTTTTCACATATTTTCTCATTCATGTGAGCGATTTTCTTTCTATAAATAATATTACTTTTATATTTCAAAATGCCAGTGATTTCATGTCTTATTCTATTAAATAGGCTTTTATGATTATTTCTTAACTGGTCAGCTGTTGGTAAATAATAAATACAGGAAGCATTTTATGCATAACCACATCACAGCCACTCAATTTTCAGGCTGTTTCTGCATAAACAGATCTAACAATCAAATGGAAGAAAAAAAAAAAAAAAAAAAAAAAAAAAAAAACAAAAATTAAATCAGAAATGTACATGTTCAAGGAAGGACAGAAAAGTTCATAAGCTGACTATGAAGGTGTGATGCTAGTGCTGTAAAACCTTGTATGCATTAATTTCAACTTTTATTAATCCAAGTAAACTGTCATCTGAATGTTCAAAGACATCAAAAGTAACTAGTAGCAACTTCTTGGAAATGGACAAAATTTTACATTGTGGTGTTATCAAGTACCTGTTGAAAACTAGTTTAGCCTCCAAGAACATTCATGCTCATATGGTTGTTATACTAGAGGATGACACCCCATCTTCATCAGCAGTGCAAAAGTGAACAGATGAATTTAAGAGGTCGAAAGAAGAGTCTTAAAGATGATCTCAGATCTGAATATCCTATAACTGCCACCACTGAGGAAAACATTGATCATTTTCACCAAATGATGATAACGGCAACTGACTAAATTAAACAGCCAATGCTATTAGCATTATCCTGGGAGAGAGTTGAAAATATTCTGCACAATGACCTTTGTATGACAATGGTTTCTGCTCAGTCTTCTAACACCAGAACAAAAGTGCAGCAGCCTGATTACATCATGGTAAAAATTTAACATTATTTGAGGCAGATCTAGTTAGATTCCTTGAATATATCCTAATTCAGGATGAGTGTTGGGTTCATTACTTTGAGCCAGGGACAACCCATTCAAAGGAAACACCCCTCTTCCAAAAGGTTGTTTCATCTGCAGTGAAGGTGATAACCTCAGTTTTTTGGGGATGGGAAAGGTATTGTATTATAAAAAGCTATCAAGAACAAATGCTCAAAAAAAAAAAAAAGGGGGTCTGGTTTCATCAGAATAATACCCCAGCACACAAGTCCTTGATCTTAATGGCTGCTGTGTATAACTAGCTTTGATCTGGTTGACCGTCCCCTTCTCCTACCATCTGTTCCCCAACATAAAAAACACTTGGTTGGGACCAACAGGATGAAAGCAGCTTCATGAATGAACTCCAAGCACCGCAACACTAATGGAAGATGTTTGTGGACTGCAAGGGGAACTATGTTGAAAAATAAATCTTTTTTAGTCACATTCCATGAGAGTATCTTGGTCAACCTGTGAACATTTCAACTAATGCTTGCAGACCACCACATCTATGGTGACCGATGGTTTGATAACTATAAATCAGGACAAAAACTGTAAGTACACAGAATATTTGTTGGTTTACTAGAATTATTCATATTTATTAGTTATTCTTCTAGCCCGGTGTTATGCCCATCTGTGAGTAGAACTCATGTCTTAGGACAATGTGCATACAGTAGACTTACTACCAAAACTGAACATTTATGCAAATTCAAGAACAAGTCTCTCTAAAAGATAAGTATCCTTCACTTGAGAGTGAGAGGAGGGAGCAAAAGAGAGAATGAGAAAATCAGAACAAAAGACAGAATAAGAGAGAACTTATGCCTCATTTCTCAATATCAACATTGGAGGTATAGTCTCCTTGCCCTACACTTTTTGTTTTAACACCAAGCTGAGAGTGTGAAACATACCGACTACAATAGTTTTTAAAACTAGTTTGTGAACTAGTGTTCCATGGGGAGATGCAGTCATGCAGCAGATATTAGAGGTTTATACCTGCAATTTCAACTGAAAAGAAAAACTGTTTTGAAACTAGGACAGATGTTTTCTTTAACTATCAAAAGATATTTCAAATCTTTGAAACTAAGATTTCCCCTCCCACTGCCAATGATTTCTTTTGCATAAAGTAAACATGAATTAAAATATAAAAATATAAAAAGAGACACTGGAAATTTAAAAAAAAAAAATCATTTAAAACAAAAACAAAATATTTTTGTTCTCTTTATTTCGGATATAATGTGATAGAGTTAATGCTTTCATCATGAGGTCGTGAGCTGGTATACAAACAATAACAATTGTTCCACAGTTGGTATAGACCATTGCGAAACTCCCTACTCATGATCAAGTAGACAAAGAATTTGTAAAATGAACTGCCAATTGCCAACCAGAGAAAATAAAAATGCAATGACTGCTGGCTTGCATTTTGATTATGCACTTGTAGTGCACACCATGGTATCCAAGCTAGGATGCACATTACAGAAGCTATAGAATTCATCACATAGTTCTGGGGTCGAGATGTGATATCCTGGAGAGACATTTCGTAGATTTGGCGTCTTTCTTGAAAAGCTGGTAAGTACAGGTAGAAAATGGTGTAAAGCAATCCAAATATTGGTGGGCAAGTTGTAATGAGCCCAGCAGTGACGAAATAAGCTAGCTGCAGTTTAGTATCGACTATACAGATGTAAGTTTCCTTGTAATATTTAGCATGCTGGATTGCAAACAATGGCGGGCAACAAAAACTGAAAGCCACAATCCAAATAAACATAGTCCAGCAGATACAATGGACTGGGGACATGAGAGTAGAATAGCGTTCTGGTTGTTGGATGGCAACGTAATGGTCAGCGTTGATGCACATAAGAGAGTAAAGTCCAGCAATCCAGAAAATAGTGACCAGGTAAGCTTCAATCTGACAGAATTGGTTATTACCGTATATCCAATGGCCAAAAAATGAGGTCAAGATGGAGTATGGAGTGATAAAGAGGCCGAGGCATAAATCTGCCAATGTGAGCGAATAGAAAAACACTTTATTGACATTTTTAAGACCATTTGTTCGACATAGTATCAAAATGATCAATACGTTTACAATGATTATGATTATGTTGAAACCGACTATTATACCAGTTTCAATTGAGAATCCTATTTTCATGTTTCAAATCTCATTATATAAAAGCTGTTCTTTTTTTTTTGGACTAACTGATGTTTTTTTTCTAGTAAAAAGAAAAGATAGAAGTGGGTAGTGGAGACACAAACAAAAAATAAAAAAATAAAAATAGGCACTACTCTATGTGTGTCATTGGCACATTGTTTAAAAATTTGTATGTGTATAATTAACAAGTAATAAAAATTTGTAAAAATAGTCAGGAAAAATAAATTTTGTTTTATGTAGGCATTTCTTTTTTTCCTTGAGATATATATGTATAATATTCCTGCTATTTGGGCACTAATATGTATCATTTATGTTATAATTCTTTCCCAATTTTATTAATTAAAAAATAAATAAATAAAATAAAGATAATTGTAAATTCCTTTGAGATATACAACATGTTTACATTCAAATCCAACAAAGTATTTTTGGACAGCTGCTTAAACTCAGTTTTTCCATGAAAACGTTATTTTGTCATGCCATTATTACAGGAACTCCCATTGTGTTTTTTTTTCCAGTTCTGAGAGATTTCCTATCATTTGACACTTTCTCCAGCAAAATGCATCACCTGCAACAAAAATAAATACTTTTAAACAGCAAATTTGATATTAAATAAATAGAATAGCAACATGCAAAGTAATAACCTGTAGCATTTATAGTTTATTTAGAAATAGAACACAATTTTAGAATCATGGGTCAAAAACAAACCATTTGTAAATAGTAGTTTATCTAATAACTAAGAGTTTTTTAGGTTAATTATTGCCATTATTAAATTTTTGATGCATTTTCCTCTATTTTTTTGTCTGAATTTCTGGAATAAGGAGTTATTATTTACAGTCAGACTGAATCCTTTTATTTTTGTTTTCTTGATTTTTAGTACAATGCTTACATTTATTTTTATTACCTCAGGGGCATTGATTGGAAAATAAAAATGGCTTCCAGTGAGATTAGAAAAAAAAAAAAAAAAAAAAAAAAAAAACAAAAAAAAAAAAACATTGTTTATCTAATTACAAATTGATAAATGTCTATGAAAACATTAGGTTTTGGTAACATCACAAAATTCGAATATCTTTTGCCTTGAGGCAACTGACTATTATTTTAATAATTGCCTTTTTGTAAAACTGGCTGTGGAAAAAACTGAACATTTCTGTGTGTAATCAAATACTTTCCGTAGAAAGTATATCTTTATCAAAAGGTTTAAAATTAGGTCAGATTTACATATAAAAAAAAAATTTCTACTCTTGTTCACCCAAGGCACAAGAGCCACTCAAAGTAGTGTTACTAAATGAAGTTGTATGGACGTAAAAAGTGCAGATCATGAAGATATGTAGGATAGATAACAGTCACCTTAGATCTGAAGAGGTTAAGATCATAAAAGCATCCCCTTCAGAGTGTCTTCTCCAAAGTAACAGTCCTTCGGAAGATGTTGCCCAAGTGGTACTTTCTCCTTACCAATAAAATGAGGATGATTCAATCCTATGTATGCAGCATGGTAGGTCCTAGCTGTAAAGGTCTGAACTGGTGGAACTAATAGTTAATGTTAGCAATATTTTGCCTGTTGGGAAAGAGATTGTAGAGTGGAAAAGAATTTACCCCCCACAAGGCAACAAATTCTTTTGAACTGTCATGTTTGGAAAATGAAGATTGGGCAGCTCCAGCCCAGATATGGAAGCAATACACCATTTTCAGTTTAATCCAACTCTTGTAAACAGGAGAGCATGACAGGTGTTGAGTATTTTCTGGAGCTGTACAAGGAACAAACCCTTTACCCCCACCCTAATCCATATCAGTGACAGATAGCATATCTGAGTTCTGGATCAAACTCGAGTCCCAATAGAGCCTCATTGGAAATACAACTATTCATTGTGACTCGGAAAAATTCAGTGCCTGCTCAGTTATGATGAAACATTACTAGCTTGGTTTTGGAGGTACTGAATGTTACAATGTTCATGAAAATCATTCTTAATGGCCAGTTCTCCAAAACCCATGAGATCAATGTCGGTGTCCCCCCAAGGCTCTCTCCCTTGGTCCTATATTTTTATTTATTTTTTTTTTTAAGTCTCGTATTTGCTTAGATTTATCTGTATTTGATATTCTAAAATCTGACAGGCTGAAAACTATTTTATTGCATTCTTTGTTTTATGGCCATAATAGCTACAGCAACTGATATTAATCTGAGGAGGAGGGAGAGACAATTTCTTAATTTTTGTAAACAACCTTTTGAAGGAAGGATGACCTTATTGCTAAAAATAATGTTAACCCACTCCTTCTGACCCTGGTCTCTGATTATAGGCACTTTAACAAAACCCAGTCAAGAGTGATTATCTTAAAGGTGTTATTTAAAGAACATGAACCAGTGATTCATTTAATGGACTTTGAGAGCAGAAGAAAGGCCATCTAGAATAGCAGCAATAGTCAACAGTGTTAACAGCAGAAAAGGACATCAGGTAGAAAGAAAAGGTTGTTTTTTTTTTTGTCTTTGAAAGCATAAAATAAAACAGAATCAAAAGGAGAAAATTTAATTGAAAAGAATTTTCAATAATTGTTACTGCTCTTAAAAAAAACAAAAAACAAAAAAACACTTTCAGTTTGTATCATGAGTGGAGTTAAAATTTTCTGCATCTTGTCTAAAAATCATTAGTTATCAAATGTTCTTAAAAGTGAAATATACAATATGGAGACCCAAGCAATTAACATATACATGAAGCAACTCACACAGAGGACCAATATGATTCCAGATTTAAAAAAAAAAAAAAAGTCCATGTTCATAATGAATCTTTAAATCAAGAAAATGATTAATTTTATTATTTTAATTTTAGATTTATTTTATATGGTGTCCTGTTTTTCGTTTTGTTTTTTTACTACCTAAACTTCCTATGAATTGATTATATTAAATTTTACATTCATCTATATCTGGCGGTAGTATAGTGTCAGAAGTAAATTAATGCCTTTTTCAAAAGGCATTACTTTGAAATGAATATAAAAAAACCTCAACTAGAACTTAAACATGGTTCATCAATTCCCTGTATTCCACTGGAATTAGGTAAGGAAAAATGGATAAATTGAGAAGCAAAGTAGGAAAAATAACTAAGATTATTCAGGAAATTTTTTAAACAAATTCTAAATAAATTATGGGTCCATTTTAGTAAAGAGGGTATTTTAGCAATAAATAATAAAGAGCAATAAACAGTTTTTTTTCTTCTATTTCCTATAAAAACCCTTTTTTAAATCTAAAATGAGAAATATAGATATCTATGAAAAGATGTGCGGAAAAAAAAATTTACATAATATACACAGGTTTATGACAAACATCCACAACTCATTATCTTCACAATAATTCAGCTTTTGTTCTCTCCCACCTAGCCATCTTCTAATGTCTGCTATAATCTATTTAAAATTATTCTTTTATTTAATCCATATAGTAGACCGTTCTCATTCCACTGTCCATGCTAGAGGGACAGGGTACTACCATGGATTGAAATTTATGGAATGTTAACAACTATGACAGACCCCTGAAGAAGGCCAGGTGTAAAAAAACTAAAATATTGTGACTATAAGAAATAGGGGGATACTAGTCAGAGTTAATCTCTATAATAATAATTTCTCATCTCAAAAATTCAGTCGAGAAATATGTTTTTGCTACTACCCCCAAAGGAAAGAAAATGTATGTCTGTAAACACAAAGCAAAGACTTGAAGATAGAAGAAATAATTTTGTAATATACAGTTGATAACTAATATTTGTTAAATGAAGTTTATATACATATTTACATGCATTCTAGCAAAAACCAAAGAAATAAAAAAAAAAAAAAAAAAACACACACATACTTACCATATGTTGCATTGATAATCCAGAGTTATTGATCAGCATCAAATGTTTTCTTCCTTTGTACTGGAACTGGATTGTAATGGACTCCTGGAGAAAGTGTCCTTAATTGTCCGCAAGTTGGCTCAATAGTAGTAGCTGCTTAGGGAAAGCAATCAAAATGACTTGTGTAACACATACTATAACAATAGGTTGAGACGTCTGTCTACAGTGAAGCCCCCAATTATTTCAGAACCACAAATAGAGAAAAGAGACATGGTGGTGGGGATGTGAGTAAAATGTTTTCATTTTTGCTCTCCTTACTGGACCTGAGGATTTTTTTTTTTTTTTTTTTTTAAATCGAGAGAGAGAAAGAGACAGACATGTTATTTTTATCTGTGCCTTAAAATAAATGGCAGTGTGTATTCACAATCCTAATGTCATCTGGAATACAGGGTTGGTCTTTGGAAAATTTTACAGATATCTTATAGAGAAGCAGAACTTGGAAATTCCAGTGTTATCACACTTTTAAATAAAGACTTGACTGCTTAAAAATTTACATATATTCCTGTCAACAACATTATCAAAGAATATTCTTCATGCTAAAAATATTCCTTATTTACCTTGCTTTTGTTCCCTAATCAAATGTTACATACTATAATATCATGGCTTTGGAAAAAGCAAGCTAAAAGTGTCCATTTAAATAGTGGCTGCTATCAGAATTTTTTTTTAAATGAAACATTGTTCTTATAACTGAGCTTGAAGGACATATACTGGTTAGTTTCTATAGTTTAATCTGTATATTGCTATCATGGTCAGTCCTCTAAAGATAATGAGAGGCAAGTTTCAACAACATCTCTCAAGTCCTATACACTCCAGTTGTGGAGTCTAGAGCCACAGCCTTAACACACTAAGTGTTGCAGCTGTGGCTTCCAAAGCAAGTACGTTTTTTTTTTGTGGGATGGAGTTTCTAGTCTCATGCGCAACAGGTTTTAAGTTGTTTTCCTAGACTGGTTGTTACCTAAGTTTGCCCTGTTTACCTAATAGCTTGGGAAAGAAAAGATGGATTCATACCTTTCCTAAGCGTATTTGCATGAAAGCGAATATAACAAAACTGATTGCAATTTGAACTTTGCTTGCTGATTTCTCCTTCCGAGCCACTAACCATTACATCACTCGCATATCCTTCCAATCTCATCATCAGTTCATTATGATCCATATTGCTAACTTAAATCATGCTTATGTGACCTGATCGGGGGGGGGAGACAAACAAGAAAAAGAATTAATATTTTAACTCTACTATCTAGAGAGGAGACACTTCTGACCAATGAAGTGCTCAGATGAGCTCCTGAGCCTAATTACAGTAACCTGGTTCAGGGTAAAAACAATTTATGAAGAGGATTTCAATATTATTTTTTATCCAATCAGGACAAAATTTGAATACAAAGACAATTTTTAAAACCAGCTGGATTACTCCAAAAGGAAGCCTGTAGTCAGTTTAATTGCTATTCAGCGGTTTCATACACCCTCTCTTCTGGGGAGGTCTTGGACAATGCACCAAATAAGCAAAATGTTGTATAGCCCCCTCATTCGGGATGTGGAGGGGGTCTCTTGGTTGATGGGGGTCAATTCCATAATGAATCTTCTAGTTTTCTCCCAGACAAGTGTCAAAATGCTTTTGGAATCCGGAGATGAAAGAACTTCAACAAAAGGTATTTTAAAGTTATTAGACATGTTGATGTGTACATCTTTAACTAGTCAGTGGGGGGTCACTGTCATCCCCACTGGGGAACAAGTTCCCTGAAACAAAATAATCATGTCTACTGTGTATGACATATAAAACTTAACTCACTGAAAACACTTTCTAACATTCCCAGGCTAATTTTAACCAATCAAAAACAACTGTTTTCCTGTATCTGACCTCAAAGTTCAAGATGAGGAAGTCAGAGGAAAATACAATTCTTAAAAAAAAAAAAAAAAAAAAAAAAAATAGTCTGCTAGACTATTTAACTTAGCCTGATTCAGGTTGTGAGTAAATAATCAGAGAGAGATGATGTTGAGATAATCAATGACCTGCTAAAAACTATAGGACTATTGTTCACAGATTTCTTGTTAGCATTAGAATGTTTTGGCGGTTGTCAATGTAATTGTGAATTCAATCCTTGGACCAGGTAGTGTGTACTTGGACTTGGTGGAAACATGGTGAGCAATAACAGAGCAGTATTAAAAATAAGATATCACTAAACATAGGCAGTGGAATGAGAACAGTCTACACTTATAGATTAAACAAGGATTTCAGTTCAGAATTCCCTGTAGGTTATGTGGATTGATATACACCCGATAAAAGCTGGAGGGCACAATGGCTGAAATATTATCATAAAAAAAGATGAGGACAATAGCAAATTATGACAACTATAATAAGACTGAAGTGTTACGTGAAAGTAATAGATGTTTTTAGGCAGCAAGAATTCATCTAAACATCTTGATATCTTCTGATTCCAATTCTAGCAATCTAAAAACACTAGGAATTAAGAAAATATTGTTTACCATACTAACAATATCCAGTTCTTGATAATGACTGAGATAGTTGAAAGTACTGGAAGAAAACAGAAAAAAAAAATCTTTGGACAGTTTATTCATAATGAAAAAATATAACATTAGACAAAACTTGTTGGTTGAATATGAATATATCTATTATATATTGCTATGCAACTTATATTTAATGAATGTATTTGAGTATATATGCATGTGTGCATGAGTGTGTGAATTATATATAGAATTATTAATAGAATAAAATGACAATTCCCTTAAACTATGCATAAATCCAAAATACAAGTTTCACTGATACCTTTTTTTTTTTTAATCTCCAAACTTTGGCAGATTGCATTAGTTATTTATCCCTACCGCACATTATATTTTTCTTTGCCTTCTCAGAAACTACTTTGTTATATATATATATATATATATATATATATATATATATATATATGTGTGTGTGTGTGTGTGTGTGTGTGTGTGTGTGTGAATGAAGAAATATAGTCTTAAGATGTACTATATTTATGGGATAAAGTGTTCAATATCAGAGAGAGCGTGTGTAAATATAAAAGTGAACATAGAAGTCAACATTTAGAGGTGACAGTCTGTTTCAGGCCACGACTGCATCTAGCATGAAACAGATTGTCGCCTCTATGTTGACTTTATATTCACTTATATATATATATATATATATATATATATATATATATATATATATATATATATATATATATATAAAATTGTGATTTTAAAATAATTGTATAAATGACATAAGATTAACGTTTAAGATAAAATTTTGTCTTGAATTAGTTCACTTAACTCGTGTAATATACAAATTAATGGAAGGGTAATTTTCTTTTCCATCTCTGGTATTGCAGCTGTCCTTCAAATCTGAAGATGACATATCGTTTCTGCATCTCATCTGTGTACTCTGAGGTGGCTCTGCAACTCCAGGCTGGAGGTACCATGTCTGGAACAGTAGGGGCACTGAAAGTCCATTGTCGTAATCACAGCTGACGATACCCTGTGGCGTTGATCTCTGTCGGTGGCGAATTTCTGACGTTGAGCATCCTTGAAGGTGATGGCAGCATCATGGATTGCGATTCGCCAATGTGGTTGATCACTGGCGTGCTCCTCTAGTTCTTTGGGTCTGAGCTTGCAATCCTGGAGATTTGCTTTCAGTGTCTTTGTACTGCTTCTTTGGACAGCCTTGGTTTTTCTTGTCATGCAGGAGCTCTTCGTACAGCAGGCATCTTGACAGGTGGTACTCCTCCATGCAGATGACATGTCCCACTCATCAGAGTTAGGCCCTAATGAGCATGGACTCAATGCTTGAGGAGTGAGCATGATCCAGGACTTCAAGGTTGGTAATGCAGTCCTCCAGCGAATTCCAAGTATCGAACAGAGAGCTCGCATGTGGAAGTTCTCCTGCTTCTTGATGCGTCTGCAGTACACTGTCCAAGACTCACAGCCTTATAGAAAGGAAGGCAAAACCACTGCATTTACACTCTTAGCTTTGTAGTCAGCTGAATGTTGCACTGACTGAGCACTGTTGTGAAGTATTCCTAATGCCCAAATTGCTTTGCTGATTCTGGCATCAATTTCTTTGTCCGAGGGGCCGTCACGAGAGATGGTACTTCCCAGATATTTGAAATGCTCAATATTAGCAAGTTGTGAATCATCAATGATGATGGTCAGTGCTGAGGTATTTGTGTTTGATGTGGGCTGATGAAGCACCTCAATCTTGCTGAGACTGATTGTCAGGCCAAAGAGCTTGGAGGTGTCAGAGAAGTGGTTCAGCATCATCTGCAGATCGGACTCAGTATGGGCCACTAGTGCATAGTCACTAGCAAAGAGGACTTCCTGTAGGAGATCTTGGAGGCTCTTTGCCTTGGCAGTGAGGCGATGAAAGTTGAAGAGGGAGCCGTCCAAACGGTAGTGAATGTAGATTCCCTGCTTACAGATCTTGGACAGTGTGGGACAACATGCAGGTGAAGAAGACGTTGAATAGGAATGGAGTTAAGAGACAGCCTTGCTTTACACTGTTGCTGATCTCAAAAGTGTATTTTACCACTGGAGAGGACCTGGCCAGTCATGCTGTCGTGGAAGAGTCTAATCATTGTCATGAACTCTGGTGGGCATCCGATGTGCTCAAGAACTGTCCAAAGTGTTTCCCTGTTGACCATGTCAAAAACCTTGTTCAGGTCAATGAAAGCAGAGTATAGAGGCATGTTTTGTTTGATGGGTGTGTGTGTGTGTGTGTGTGTGTGTAAGTAAAATGCAAATTTCAAACACTTCTGCACTATACAAGACGATATTCCTAAACAGAACTATTTTTGATATGAAAATCAAAACAATCCTCAAATAAAAGAACAGTAATGAAAAACTTTTTTTTTTTTAAAATCAATATGCAAATAAGTTAAACCTAAAGAATGATATTGCCTAGAAGTAGATAAGATATAACACAGATATTGAGCTTTTAGTAAGTTGATCTTGAGTAGTTTGTACCATGTTTATTAGGTCTTTGGGCAGACTGCATTCACAGGCAGCTCCATCAAAGAACAGAGTCGTAACTGAGGAAAATTATAGTGAGAGATGCCCAGCCCGAGGTTGTGTCCTCTCATTGCACCAGAGAGAAGGATCGGTGCTCACGCCGAGGCCAGTGCAACCAATGATTGTGGGAGCTTGGGCAATTTTTGTTCGTAGCCTGGGTGTATGTGCTTGTCTCCCCACATTAAACTCACCTTGTATCACAACCTGACCACATAAGTAAATACAAATTAATCTGGGGAACAGCTGCTTGAGGCCAGGTTCTCTCATTGCACCAGAGAGAGGTATTGGTGCTTGCACAGAGGTCAGCACAACTGAGGAGGTGAGTAAATACCAAATTACTACAAAGTAGAGCTGGGGCTTTTTAATCTCAGAATTTGTGGGAGAATTGAGCTCCAATTTCACATTTATTCATATAGATTACATAATATAGGTTTTACTTAATTAGCTATTATGTTTCTCTAACTCTTCAAATGTTGAATGTATAACTAATTGTATTTTCCCATCTTTACATTATATTAATTTTATCTTATAAATTGTCCCTTGTTTTGTCACCCTTGAAATAAAAATAATTGTACGGAAAATAAGGATCTACATACATCAAACCGTCTTTAAATTAAGTGACAGAAGAATTATCATTGAATTTTTTAAAAGGTAAGCGTAAACATTAATTCAATATTTAAATGCAGTGATCAATTTAAAGTTCTGTAGTTTATTGATGTCTATTGCATCTACTTGCTAGCTAGTGTGATGATGGCCAAACTAAGAGTCCTCCACAGGAGTTAGCTTAAATGCCACCCAATAGGGTGGCTTTTAAGCTAGTTTATAATAAAACTAGCACTATAATTTTGGATGCAAAAGTAAAGAGTTACTCCCCTTGAACCATGAAAGCAACAATAATGGCTAGTATAATATATTAATGTATATTTTTAACCTTGTATAATCTGGTAACCCTGAATCTGAGTTTGATGAAAATCATTCCCTGCTCCTAACTTTTTTTAGGGCTTTTGAATGAACTATGAATCATTGAAATTGGAGGAGTTGCTTGGGTGCACACATGCACAAACACTGTCCTTTTATTTATTTTTATACACACACATTATATATATATATAGTTTTAAGGTATACTATATCTAAGGGTAAAGTGCAATATCAGTGATAGAGCATATGTAAGTATAAAAGTGGACACTGAGGTCAACAAGTGGCGACAATGTTTCAGGAATACAATCTTCAGGCCTAAAGGATGTGTTCAAGCATGAAAGACTGCTGCTTGGTGCTGATCCCAGCGTCCACACACTTTTTTGTTTTTTTTTCATATAATAGCCATCTTCTTTAAAATAGTATATTTTCCAAACTGGTTTCACTCCAGGTATTTTCTAAAAGCTTACCCCTTTCAGCATTTAAAGGAAATGCAGGCTCTAACAGTTTATCACCTTGATTTCATCTCCATCTCAGTATTAATAAAATGATCATTTTACAACTCTAAAAAAGAAGTTATTTTTTGCCTTTTGACTTGTACAAACCAGACAAGATTGATTTCCAGTTTAATAAGCAGCTAAAGGTTATCAATAGGCATAAAAACAAAAGTAAAAATCTGAAATAGAAAGATTTTTAATTTTAAAGTAAATGTTGGACAATTTGCAAATGAAGAAATTTGAGGCAACAGATGAGGTTCTACCAAAGGATGCTGAGAATATAATAAATGGAATATGTGGTCAACAAAAGTTTTAAGGAAAATGGAAAAACAAAAAACAAAAAAAACACTAGTACTTACAATCAGAAAGAGATAATTGAAATTCTGGGATACATAATGAAGAATGTTTGGAGAACTTGAGACTCACAGGATATATAGAGAAGTAGAGAGAAATGGCAAATAACCTACCTAACAAGTTTTTAAACTGACAGAAAAAAATAAGTATTTTTTTTTTCTTCAATTGAATGTGAGATGAAAAACAGTATTTAAAGCAATGGTAGGCAAACTTTAATGAGTTCAGGCGCATCAAATAAATTAAGAAAAAAAACCAAGAAAGTTTCTGGTAAGGCGATATTGATGTCTATTTTATCAGTACTCACACATCCTATCACCCAACTGAAAGAAGGAAAGAGTAAGTGAAAGAAAGGAAGAACTAGTAAAAAGTATTTGAAAGAATATGTGCAATGTATCGCTTTTCATGGAAAACTTTAGTTGAATCCCTGGGACGCACTAATAGAAAAGTTACTCTAAGATTTTTATGAATCAGGGGATGCAGGACATACATCTATCAGCATCTCTGTAATACTAAGCCCTCCAAGACCCTGGCAGTCAATGCAAGCATACTCCAGAGGATCACTTCTTGGATCCACCTTCTTTCCAATTCACATAAATAAACTGCCTAAGAATATGCTCAGATCATTTGTAAACATCTATGCTGATGATACGACGATATATGGGTGCACCTCTAAAACTCTTGATAATCAGAGATTGGAAGCTGACCTCTTTTCCAACCTAGCACTAACTTCACAGTAGATGAAAAAAGTGGGCTCAAAAACCAAACAATACATTCCATCACTACTTTTTAGATCCTGAACTACCACCAATCACAATGAATGGATTTCTCTTCGAAGAGGCACCATGTCTTGAGAGAATATTGGGTCTTAAACTCACATCTGATCAAGTGGAACTCATACATATGATCTATTGATAAAGATGCAGGTAAAAGTGGTCATGTATTAGTCCGGTAAGTACCTTACTCCTCATGCTATCCTCTACCTTTTCAAGAGCCAGATCAGGCCAAAAATGGAGTACTGTTATATTTGTACAGGAGTTGACCAGTCCTCACTTTCCAGTCTTGATAAGTGTTCAAAAGTGTCTCCAAGTCCTTGTTGGTGAGGAATTATTTGCCATCCTCATACCTCTCTCTCAGGTGTGATGTGGCAAGCCTCTTGCTGCTTCCATAAAAAGTGCTCGGGCAAACTACATCCCTTGGTCCCACAGGTCTAACCTTCACAGCTAGGACCTGTCATGCCATTACATTGTAGAATGGCCACCCACATTCCCTCCATATTCCATCAGTGAGAAATAAGTTCCACTTGAACAGTTTCTTCCTGTGAACCAGTGCCCTGTGGAAAAAACTACCAAGAGGATGTTTCCTTTGATCACTACAATCTTAAATCTGGTCAAGTCTAGAGTTAATGGTTATCATAACCCACTACCTTGAGTGGCCCTTGAGCTATGTACAAAGTGGACCTTGGTGTAAAAAAAAAAAAAAAAAAAAAAAAAAATTCAAATATCTTCTTTCAAAGAGAGAACTAAAGCCTTCCTCATCAACTAATGAATACGCAGGAGATATTTTCATTATAAAAATCATTGAAAAACAAAAGCAATTAAGATTATTTTTCCTTTATACAATAAAAATGCTTTATTTTTTTTTTTTTTTGTTGCTACCAAAATGTCATGAAGTTTTAAAATTTACTATTAAAAACTAAACTTTGATTTCAATTTTTGGCTTAAGGCTGTCTACTTAAACAGTGAATAAAAAAACTGGTGAAATTTAACTCACATGTTCTCCAAATAATACCAAAGCACCAAATCGAGGGGCAAGATCAAACATCAACCCAGTGGCATTCCAAAATGCTTCAATAGGTCCTTCATTTCCAGTATAGAAGAAAATGGGGCCGTTGTTAATTTTATCCCACCATTTATCTATTAAAAAAAGTTTTAAAAATAAACAAATTTTTCCTAGCATCATAAACACTCACAAAAAAAAAAATTTTTTTTAGTCTGCATGAAGGTTACCTAAGACAATTTAATTTATCAAAAATTTTACAAGCCAAAATCAGAGGAAATAGGATAAATCTCAATTCTAAAATAGCCGTCATTGTTACTTGTTAATTTCAAACTAATCACAATGTTGCCCATCTGTTATACTCTGCTTTAAATTGGATCACTTTCTGATTCACTCTATATTAAAACAGCTGGCCAGATCAGAGTGCCACAAAAGCTCAATTAATAAGAATGCTGCTCTCTGCACAGGGGCTCTGAACA
Source organism: Acanthosepion pharaonis (assembly GCA_903632075.3). Taxonomy (NCBI): domain Eukaryota; kingdom Metazoa; phylum Mollusca; class Cephalopoda; order Sepiida; family Sepiidae; genus Acanthosepion; species Acanthosepion pharaonis. Next base: position 190,824 of record CAHIKZ030001509.1, on the reverse strand, counting down.
TTACATTCTTTTTACAAAACAAAACCACTAAAAAAAAAAAAAAAAAAAAAAAAAAAAACCATGAATTATATATCCACCCAGACAGCTTAAAAGGACCCATTCATGACACGCATGTAGTCCGACAATCAGGGTTCACCAGCACAAGGTTTAATACCAGGGCATTTTTTTTTTTTTTTTGAGATATTGGTTTTAGTGATACAAGTCCTACTAATTAACCTATAGCAGAGGGAAGAAGTGGTGGATTCGTACCTTTCCCAAAAGTATGTGTGTGTAAGTGAAGACAAAATCCAACTGGAATTGGAATTCAGCTTTCTGATTTCCAATTCCGAGCCATTATACCACATGCACACCCAAGCTTACAGCACCATATATTCTCCAAGCAGTCACCCATCTAGGCACTGCTTGACTAAAGTGATCATACAAGAACTGGTGTTTCAATGTGATATGGCCATAAGACTTTATAATCACTCACTAGCGATATAATTTGCAACAAAAAGTATTTATTTTGTTTAAAATTGATTAATTAAATGTATTCTAATGTGTCCACAATAAATTATAATTTGTTCTACTAAATTCATAGTTTTCAGTTTTTCCTCAATCACTTCAGGCCTTTTAGAAGCCCAGTTGTTGTAACTTAAACATGTTATTGAAATAACTACTAAAGATTTTGTGCAAAAATTCAACTAGAGATAAAAATAAGATCATAAACACTAATAAAATATTTTTAAGAGAGGCTTATCTTGTATTTGCTTATGTGAATTAACATACTTTGAGAAAATATACATCAGGAAAGAGAGAATGAAATAAGAATTTGCTGATAAGATAAATATTTGTTAGCAAATTTCATACCATATCTATTAAATATATATCTATATAGAAACTGCAATAAAGATATTTACAAAGAGAAAAGCGAACAATTTCAATAATAAAAGATAAGAACAATTTTTAATAAAAACGAATTTAATACAGCAATAGCTAATGTAATAGGCTTAATTTGTGGTTGTTTATATTTTGTGTTTAAGAAAATATTGTACTAAACTTGATATCTGGTAAAATCTGTAATAAATGAAAAAGGTGTCATGTCATTAACTATGATGATTTAATAAAAAAAAAAAAAAAAAAAAAAAAAAAAAAAAAAAAAAAAAAAAAAAAAAAAAAAAAAAAAAAAAAAAAAAAAAAAAAAAAAAAAAAAAAAAAAAAAAAAAAAAAAAAAAAAAAAAAAAAAAAAAAAAAAAAAAAAAAAAAAAAAAAAAAAAAAAAAGAAAAAAAAAAAAAAAAAAAAAAAAAAAAAAAAAAAAAAAAAAAAAAAAAAAAAAAAAAGAAAAAAAAAAAAAAAAAAAAAAAAAGAAAAAAAAAAAAAAAGAAAAAAAAAAAAAAAAAAAGAAAAAAAAAAAAAAAAAAAAAAAAAAAAAAAAAAAAAAAAAAAAAGAAAAAAAAAGAAAAAAAAAAAAAAAAAAAAAAAAAAAAAAAAAAAAAAAAAAAAAAGAAAAAGAAAAAAAAGAAAAAAAAAAAAAAAAAAAAAAAAAAAAAAAAAAAAAAAAAAAAAAAAAAAAGAAAAAAAAAAAAAAAAAAAAAAAAAAAAAAAAAAAGAAAAAAAGAAAAAAGAAAAAGAAAGAGGAAAAGGACATAATTTGAATGTAGTCAGTCCAGTAATGATGGATGAACAGTTTTGGGCTTAACTTTTTATTTGTATTTTTTGTTAACACGCAAGTATTAATATAAGAGCTCAGAAACTTGTAAATTAAATGATTTGTTTTAAATTCAGACTCTTCAACTCAGCTTCTAAAACAAGGGAGATAACTTAAGTTGCGTGATTAAGCATTTTCAATTTTCATTAATTTTCCATTTTCTGACAACAACCAATATAGTTAGAAAACTTGAAATTCACCAAACTAGTTAGTATCTATAACCAAAACAGAAAGGGTCTCAAAGATACTGAATGCAAGTTCAAATCTTATCAAAAGCTACTTATTTGGGATTTAAGTCATACAATGTAAAACCGATGCAACCTTTGCAAAAAAAAAAAAAAAAAAAAAAAAAAAAAAAAAATTAGTGCAGACATGTGGCCGAGGATATAATCAATTATGGCCATGGAAAATAGTGTAGCAACTGCCTTTCTATAGGACAATTTAGTCATCGCAGTTGTTGCTTTGAATTATTTTTGGTTGACAAAGGCGTCCAAGTCAGTGTAATTCTGCCCAGACCAGGGTTTTCAACGGAGAAATCTTCATACACTTTACATGTCGCAAATGGTTTCCAAATCCAAAGCACATTACAAGCTAGCTGTGGACATATAGAACCACACACTTATAGACCAGATAACTAAACTTACTCATTTCGGGATAACCTCCACTCTCATGTCAACTAAATTATGTGTTGCTCTGCCAGAAAATAATCCACTCCAAAACGTACTGGATAAGTTTCCCTCACTCATCCAACCTTTTACGTACACTGAGACGGTAAAACATCACACCGTTCATAAAATTCATACACCTGGCCTGCCAGTTTTTTTTAAACCACGTAGACTCGCATCTCCACTTCACATGGTCCCCAAGGTGCAAGAGGGGGTATGAAGGCCCTAAATGCACAGATAATTCCCGACACATATCCTGTGCCCAACTTAGCCGATTTCGCAATTTCTCTTCAGGGAGCTAAGATTTTCACAAAAAGCTTTCTATCAGATCCCGGTGGCCGCAGAAGACATCCACAAAACTGCAATTACAACTCCTTTCAGTCTACATGAATTCCTTCGGATGCCTTTTGGCCTCCGAAATGCTACACAGTCGTTCCAACACCTAATTGACAAAGCACTTTGTAGTTTATTGCATTTGTTCGCTTACATTGACGACCTCCTAGTAGCAGGCATTAACATGGATGACCACGTGCGTCACATAAGTTTTTTAGTGTTTGGAACATTTCAGCTTAAAAAAAAACAACCTGAACAAATGTGTGTTTGCAGTTCTTAAACTGAATTTCCTCGGATATGAAATTGATGTTTCTGGCATCACACCTTGTCGTGGAGAAAGTTACAGCTATATGAGAGTTTCCTCAACCAACGACGCTCTGGCAACTTCGATGTCATCTCAGCTTAATAAATTACTATCACCAGTTCATTCCTAACTGTTCCCACATTCTGGCACCTCTTACCAACTTACTTCATGGCCAGGGAACAAGAAACACGAAGATAAATGTTGGACGAAGCTCTTGCTGTTTTTACCAATTTAAGAGATGCACTAGCAAATTTTACTAAACTAAATTATCTACGTGACTACAATACAGCACATCTTTTGCTCACCACTGATGTCTCATCAGAAGCAAGTGGAGCTGTTTTACACCAGCACACAGAAAAAGAAACCACACCTATTTCCCTTTTCTCAGTTAAACTCCCTCCAACTCAAAAAAAAGTACAGCACCTTTTCATGTGACTTGCAATTTACCTTTTGATTAAACATTTCTGGCATATATTAGGTAGAGATTTCACTGTATTCATGGATCATAAACCTCTAGTTTATGCCCTTCATGCCAAATCAGACAGGTATAATCCACGTGATTACAGGCAATGATAACACCGTCGCCGACATGTTATCAAGAGTGTTCTTAATGCCACTAAGGAACAGCTTGACCTTGATTTTCAAGCCGATGAGCAAGAAAGAGACAATTCCACTTCAGTCTATAACTGTAGAATCTGTCGCTAAGGCAATATTGAAAGACAGGATTTTGGTCTTTGGATGCCCAATTTCAAGCAACACTTTTCAAAGTATTTGTGAATTTTCTCGGAGCGAAGCACATTTCAATGACGGCACATCACCCCTGTGCTAATGGCCTTGTGGAATTTTACGCCGTCAATTAAAGGCTGTGTTAATTAGCTCCAACAGCGATAATAACCAAAATCCTGGATTGATAATTTACCTCTAGTCATGCTTTCACTTCATTCTCAATTAAAAGAGGAGTTGCAGTGTTCACCTGCAGATCTTGTTCTTGGCAAACTATTAGTATTGTCAGGGCAATTTCTGTCTGGAAATTCAGCCTTACAACCTTCCTCAACCTTTGTCCAATGTCTACCTTGGCATTTACACCCACTCATTTCCAAACCAAGGACATTTATGTTCCTCCCTCTTTAGATAAATGTCATTTCGTGTTTGTACGACAAGAAGCCACTGACACCCAGCTACTCAGGTCCATATAGAGTTCTTGCTCGACATGACAAGTTCTACACTATTCAGCTCACTGGTGGTCCATTGAACGCCTCAAGCCAGCATACATTGAGCAGAATATTAAACCAAGCCAATCATAGTCATCATCACCAATGAGTAGTACACAAACATCTGAAACACCTGAACACCAAGTTACCAAGAAAGGAAGGAGGGTCCATTGGCCTTCAAAATTCAAGCAATATGTGACATTAAAAAAAAAAAAAAAAAAAAAAAAATCTTCATCGCTTTTTTTCAGTCTGTTTTTTTTTTTTTGGCGGGGGAATAGTTGTGGCAATTGCTATGTTTTTCCACGCCCACATTTTATTCGTCTGTGATTGGCTAATAAATCAATACTGCCTTTCTATAGGACAATTTAGCCATTACAGTTGTTCCTTTGAATTTTTCGGTTTTGAACTTGCTTACTTGTTTCCTTAGTACAAATTTAGTGATTGGTTAAAAATTGACCAATCACACATTTTAGTGCAACATTAACTTTTCCCCGCAGTTTCGCTGGGAGCCGATCTGTAGCCTTAAAAGAGTCGACTTTTTCACAAGCCGCTAGTAGGGTCTAGCAAATTTTGTCTGTCAACATGACTTTACTAACAACATTTCAAATGCACACACAGACACAGAATTTTGTAATACATATATACATACCTCTGTGACTCAGCCAAATTCAATCAACCAGGACCGTTGATTTCACTAACACACACACTTTCTAATCAATTGTATTCTTGTTTTATCTATTCTAACAGCAGACTTGGTCTAACATTGATTCCTGAACATTTATCTCTCAAGAGAACTTTCTTTCGAACAATCAATTACAAATCAGAATACAGTAAAAGGGAAGCAACTTTTCCCTTAATCTATACATTGAATACAAATTAGCGTATATTTTGTTCTTGTATGTTATTTCAATATATACTAGTTGATTCACATTTGGAATTTTGTTGTTTTCTTGAATCATTAATACAAAAGATATATGCGCTAAAGAACAGTCATAACAGTAGAATCAAATTCTTTCCTGTTGCATTCACTTTCTTCATCCAAATGCTGTTTTGAAAGGCATAAATAAATCAATGTCCACTCCCCGACGACCACCAGGCATACTGGTCTCTTCACTTGGAGGTTTATTCTGAATTAAAAATTTGAGAAGGCAAAGGAAAAAATATCACTACAATATATTTTCCAAAAAGTCATAGCAATTTCCACAATCAAGAAACAATGTATGGAGCACTGGAGACCAATGGTTGTCTGCGTCCTGGTGAGACATGGCACTTAAAAAAAATATACAGGGTGCGACAGGAATTCCTCCAACATAATGGTAAGACATTAGCTTGATGAGGAGTCATTGCCATTAAGTGACTAAATGTCCTCTTACCATTACGTGGGGGGTATTTCTGCCGCACCAGGATAAAAAATTAACGATTAAAGAGTAAGGGAGATAACTCTGCATTTCGCCAGTTCAGTCTACATGCGGTTCAGTCATCAGAAATTTGTTTATTTTTGTATTTATTTTTGAAATTCTATTTTATTACAATTATAATCTGCACACAAATAAGTAGATCTGGTTTTACAATACTGGAAAAGGTCAGCTACCAATTGTTATTGTTTTTCTTGTGGTTAAAAAAAAAAAAAAAAAAAAAAAAAAAAAAGATCAAAGTGAGAATGTACGATTGTAACATCAAGAACTATGACAATTTTAAATATTTATTTTTTTTTTATCAATTATTACCAAGTACAAATAAATTTGAATACCCGAGTCTCTGAATTTAAATAGTGGTAACTTAAACTTTTGCAAACAATAAACAATGCAAATAAACGTTTGGTTTTTCTAAAAACCTGTCATGACAAAAAAAAAAAAAAAAAAAAAAAAAAAAAAAACAGTGAATCAAATTCAAACAACTTTTTTTTTTTTTAACTGACAAAAAAATTTAAACTCCAATTTTTTTCTTCTTCTTTATTTTGTAAGTATTTAGAACTTAAAGATAAAAGGTCCCAAAATGAACTTCATCCAGTGTAAGTTGCAAGTTAATAATCAAGGTTTACACAATTTACATTTCGACCAACATGCACATCTTCATTTTATGTTTTGGTTTGGCTGTTATATAAAAACAAAAATTGTAGGGAAAAAAAATATTGGAATTGTGCAAGTAAAAATATAAAATTACTTTTAATAATAATAATAAAAGATTAGAATATCATATTTAAATATTTGTATTTTGGGAGAACTGTCGTTCTACCTCTTCAAGATTTTCTTAGATGACAGAATAGGGACCGAATAGGGAAGTAAAAATAAAAGGAATTTAAAAAGGGTAAAGAGAGAAAAGAGGACATTTAAATCTTTTCCTTTCTTTTACAAGTAATGTCACAAACGAAAAAATACAAGACTATTGTTAAAAAAAAAAAAAAAAAATTCAGAATACAAAAGTTACAAAACAAGCTTCTTGCACGATAACAATTCTACTGGACTCATAAAAACAACTATATTATCAATATTAACTTCAATATATTTTTAACTATCACAAAAAGTTGAGAAGCAAAACCTTTTTTTGTACAAACTTCGCTGCATTTCTGGTTTTTCTTGTTAGTTCAGTTTTATTGAACAACTCGAGAAATGTTGTAGTTTCAGATTAAGTTCAAATTCAGAGTTAAATCTCAAATTTTATTTTTGTAACAAACTTTCACAACGATAGAAAAATATTCACATCAAAATTGTAGAATTTCTCTCTTCAATCTGCAGCTTCTTGCTTTTCTCCGTTGATCAGCTCCTTACCTTCTTAGCCCATTAAAAAAAAGACAAAAAAAAAAAAAAACTCTTCAGCTCAGATTTGTTTGGACCCTTCTGCTTCTTAGACAAACCAGACTTTCTATAGCAATTAATACAAACTCTGAATCAAAAATTCATCTCTTTTGGCCCGAAAGGGATCAATTTTTGATAGGAAGTTATGCTCCCAAAAGTTTTGGTTTAAAAACGCTGCATATCTCATCCAATTTGGTGGATATTGAGATCATCCGACTTGAACTTCATTTTTAACAAATGTTTTGAAAATCAAGTTTTATTTATTCATGTAATCAGTAGCTTTATTTTTACTTTTTTTTTTTTAAACAGTCTAGCTTCATTTTGGCATTTTTATTGTTTTCTTTCTTTTTACAGATTTGCGAGCCTCACATACATGAAATTTGTTCGAGCAATTTTTAAGACTATCTGGGTTTATGTTATAAAAAGACAAACATTGCTAAAACTACAAAAAAAGAAAAGGAGGTTGTGGAGAGGCGTGATCTTCCACGTCATATAAACGTATTCTGCAACTTTTGTGGTATTAAAATTAAAATTTAATGTAAAAATTTTTAAATGATTGATTGTTATGTGCTGTTCATTGACTTTGTTGGGAAAAAAAAGTGCATGTAATTGTGTAGTACTAATTAAGTTTTTAAGTTTTTATTTTTAAGGTTTTTTTTTGGACAGGGGTAGAATTACACTACACTAAGTGTTTTTGTCCTTTGAAATCACAAGTTAGGTTCGTTATCGTTTGTAAATAAAACATTATTTTCACTTGTTTTTTTTTTAATGTAAGCATTACATTTTTAGAAAATCCAGTAAGTCTTAAATTTACTAATTAGATTTCGAAACACGACTAAGATAAATATTGAATTTTATGATTTTAAAGAGAGTTTTAAATTTGTTTACATTACAACGGCGGCTCGATGTGCCAAGATTTTAAAAGTTTGTTTACGAAAATTCATTTTTTTTTTTTTAATTCGGATTAGCTTTTATTTTTAAGTCATTGTCTTTTAAGTTCAAAGTTTGGAAAATTTTATTTACAGAAATTTAGAAATATATATATATATATAGAGAGAGAAGACATCTTTTCAATAACTTCAGTAGTAAAATATTTATGATGTTTGTATAATATACGTCTGATGGCAAAACAGACGATAATTTTTATTGCCGCTCTTTTTCATGGAATTGGAAGCTGCAGACGACTCCTTTTCTATCAGAGGATTTTATCCTCAGTCGTTTAAGACGACGTTTTTTTATTCTGGCTCCGTGGTTAACCGATTTAGTTAGCCACGTAAAATGAAGTGTTACCTTTGTACTTTAATAATTCGACTTACAATATCGAATTATTTACCTTTAGTTTAGAGTTAATATTTATTTAGCTTTTAATAGCTATATTACTGGTTTTACGGATGGGGAAGAGGGGAGGGTGAGTTTTCGCATCGAAGGGCTTTGTGAGAAAATTTTATTAGCTTCGGTAGAATTCCGTAGCTAAGATTTGTTTATATTTGAAGAACTTTAAAGAAAAAAATTGTTAGCTTCGGCAGAATTCCGAAGTTAAAAGAAGTAATTTAATTCCTTAGAAGGGAAATTATTTCATTTCATTTATTTGTTTGTTGTCTCGGAGAGTCAACGTTTCTTTCTGTTTGGCGGAGTTGTTCGATGCGGGGAATTCTGCCCCTATTTACATTCTTGACTTTAAAATAAGATTTAAAATTAAAATATTTTAAAGGGATATTCTTCATGGAATAAGATTTTAAGAGCCAAGACTAGGTTAGACTTTGTGTTTTATAATTTACACTTTCAGAGGAAGTGAAAAAGAGTTTCAAAAGAAGAAAAAGAATTTTAAATTTGTTTACATTTTTCATTTTGGTATATAACGGCGGCTCGATGTGCGAAGATTTTAAAAACATTTACAAAAATTCATTTTTCTTTTAATTCGGATTAGCTTTTTTTTTTTTTTTTTTTTTTTGAAGTCATTGTCTTTTAAGTTCAAAGGCAGCATTAAAAATACGTTTTCTTGGTATGTATGGTGATACCTAAAAAAAAACCCCAAAAAACACTTATTCAAATTGTAAAGATTTTTCTAACTAACCAGGAACCCTGAAATTCTCTGTCTGGAAAACTAGCAAATATAAATTTAATCAAGTTTGAACTGTTGAGAGAGAGAGAGAGAGAGAGAGAGAAGCAGGGTTGATTACAAATAGTTATGAAAAAAAAAAAAAAAAACAAACAAAAAAAAAAAACAGCATTTCTTTTTTCACTAAAATTATCTTCATTCTTCAACTTTAATTTTATTTTTATGTTGAAGACTAACAAAAAGAGGAAATCAACCGTAAAAACCTAAGATTGAAATTCCGGTTCTGGATTACATATCCAAGTTATACTGGTGTAGAAACGGAATAAAGTTCCAATAACCAAAAAAAAAAAAAATACACAGAGTAGAGCAACTGCAAATATTATATATATATATATATATATATATATATATATATATATATATATAATACATGTCTGTCCACTAATCTCGTTATTGTTTGTTTTAAATACATACCTTGGATTAAGTATCTCTGTTTGAAGGTTTTGTTGCCGAACTTGGCGAAATTAAAGTGGTCTACATACTGGTCAATATACCCGGCAGTGTAAGGCACAGACTGTTCACCTTGTGTAACAGGAATTTCTCGTAGCAAACAAACACATAGCAATAAAATTACGAATTGCCCTGAAGAAAACCAAGGCACCTGAAATTTGTTCTTGTTGTATCCTGTCAATTCACTGCACGCCATCTCGACCAAGACTGAATTATGTGACTTGTAAGTCACGTGATTACAATAGCACGTGACGCGGGCGGCGATTTAAAATGGTATAATTTTTTTTTTTTTTAATAAAACCAATGAGAAAGAAAAAATAACAAAAATATTGGAATTGTGTAAGAATTAATGTAGAAGCTATTTTAATAAAAAAAAAAGTTAATATTGAATTGCAAAAAAGTAATTAAGAAAATTAGAATGTTATCTCTCGAAAATAAAAGATGTTTTTTTTCGAAATGAAAGAAAAAAATCATTACCCCCTGTTTTGTTTGCCAAAAATCATGGAATTATATCCGATTCGAACGAAATTTTCAGTACTTATCTTTTAATGAATGAATATTTTTTTAAAAAAAAGTCAATAAAATTTATTGAATAGTTTTTTATTCACCCCACTTTCGGTATCTCGTATATACTTTTTAGGTTGTTCGTTCAATTCAATTCTCTCTACACTTTTTTAGTTTTATAAAAAAAAATCCTTGAAGATATTATTTCAGTAGGTGTGAACATACGGGAAATTCGGCCAGCATCTTACCAAGATAATTCAATAAAACTCGGAAAAATATATATTTTTTAATTCATGTTTTCATAATAAAACACATTGTTTTCATTCACATTTTCATAATTTAATAAAACACATTGTTTTCCTTCACATTGTACAGAAAAAAAATGTGCACTTAATTATTGATTGCATGGAAAGAGGGGAAAAGACACTACTTGGTTTCAGTGAGAAAATGAAAGAAAGAACGGAGGATAGAAGTGTTTAACTAACATCTGCCAATACCTCATAAATAATATTCCATTTTGCCTGCATGTAAAAGAAGGGAAGATAGAAATGTTGAAATAGCTGTTTCAGAGAAATGGAAAAAAGTTGTCAATTTCAAATCATTTCATTTGTACCCTCTTACTTCTTAAAATAATGACCAGCAATCATATTTATGATTGTTATTGTAATATTTTATTTAAGTTGTTAAGCTCAAATATTTAACAATGTGATAGGGGAATTTCTACAGATATTTTATTTTTATAGAACTTGTTATGAGCTTATTAAATCATTAACTGAGTTGAAATTCATTAAAAAATTCAAATAGGAAAACCATGAAATTTTCACAGGTCTTTCTAGTAAATGAATAATCTTTGGTGGTCAGTACCCGTGGAATTTACACAGGTTCAACCAAAAGTAAGTAACTGGATCCAAGTAGTCTTGATAATATTGAATTAAGTGTTTTGTACTCGAAAACAACTTTGTAATGTATATTATAGACAGAAAAAAAATCACAAAGATTTTATAATATTAATTTTTTAAAAATTACTTATAATTTTTCAGTGCAATTTTAAAAGTCATTGTGCTGTTGTATGTCACAAGTTTCTTTTATAAAACAAAGAGATGTTTGAAGAATTGAAAAATGTAAACTTTAATGACATTTTCAAGTGTGAACCTTTTTAAAAATTATTTTATTTTTTTCCTTTTAGCAACAGTTAGATAATTTTTGTATGGATGTACAGAAGGGAAGTAATTCCGATTTTTCACCTTTCACCAATCTACTAAGTTTCATAAAAGCATATAGAATAAAAAATTATATTCTTAAATTAATGATTGATATAGGATTATAATAATTTTATGGAAAGAATAAAAATGAAGGCACCACTTGGATGCAAGTGAATAATCAAGTGAACACAATCAATTACCATTATCAATTTAATAACCCTATACCAATTTTGCTCATTTTTTTTGTTAGTAGCAATTCTGTTATTTTAATACATTTTCTTAAATTCAGAATTATTTTAAAAAATCACATTGGATGCAATTATATATTTTATGGCATTGTAGGGGAATTATAACTCTGAGTAAATAATTATAAACCTCCTAACATTTATACATACAAAAATGAGAAGCAGCAAAATATGAAAACAGCAAAATGAGTATTATTTATTATCTGATTGTTATGTGGTGTTGGAGAGACTAGAGTAAGTAATACTGAGTAAATTGTGAGTTTGGGATCAAATATAATTCAAATATCGATTGGAATCTGACAGAAGGATAAGATAAAAAATAAGCAAAGTGTATACAATCTTTCTTGTAAGTTATTTTTTTTTATATAGACACATGTAAGGACTGTTCAGATAATTTAGTTGGAAAATATAAGAAGTGTCTGGAATTTTCTTACCTCAAATTTTTGTTGAGTGCTAAAAGATAAATGTTATTAAGGCCTGAAAAAAGAAATAAAATTTTTGTTGATGCATGTGTTAATGACCTGTCCATGTGAATTGCTTGTCCAATAGTGAAAATGTCACATGTTTGTGTGTGTAGAGGAGAAAGTGGGGTTGATTCTCATTCATTTAGAATGAGTGAATTAATCTTAATTATAATTGTTATAATTATTTTAGTATAATTATTTTTTGACACTATAATGAATTTTTATTTAATTTTTTATGAACACAACAGCATGAAATATGTAAGAATCAAAGCAATGAATTAAACTCAAAAGAATCATTTTTACTAAAAGAAAAAACAACTAACCTATAAAAAATAAAATTGTTCATTCTACTAAGTTTAATAAAAGCATATAGAATAAAAAAATGATATTCCTAAACTATTGTTTATATAAGGCTAAAAATAATTTATTTTTAAACATAAATACCAATTTGTTGATAAATAAAATACTCTATAAAACCATATCTTAAAACTTATATCAAGAAGTCTTTCTTGACTGAAGTCAATAACCAGGACAAAGGGTTCTCTTGATAGAACCTTCAAGTTCAAGGACATTGGTTGTAGTTTGACATGGAGAAAGATGGGCTCTGACAAGTCTACTTTGCCTAAGGCACACTATGGAATTTAAAGGTTGCATGGTGTATTTTTGGGCGTCTGCATGTTCATATATAAACAAAGAAAAAGCATACAAAACTTGGGTTTCTACTATGTACTGTTTATTCTCTTTTTTTATATAAACTGTAGAGAAACAAATTTCTCAATGTCTCTTGGGTATGTCTGCTTTCTTTTTTCAGCCAAGAAGTTAGGCTAAGTAAAGATAAGCATCATTATAACAGTTGAGCTTAATCAGCCTTGTGTACAGTTGGAACAACAAAATAAAATTTTGTACTTACTTCATTATTGGAGGGTTTAAGCATGGTTATAATGGTCTAGTTCAAGTCGGCCTTGCGCTGAGTTGGAACAACCAAAGAAAAGGTTGCTTTACTTCATAGGTGGAGGTTTTGGAAGACACCTGCAAATGCCATGTGTTGGAAAGTGGAAAGAGAATTCAGTCATCAATGGAGCAGGAAAACGAACATGCATCAGCGGGTACATCTTTTTCCACATCCTGATACATCTTGGAGCAAGAGGAAGAAAGAGAAGAACTTCTTTGTTATTTATAGATTTAAACAGTGCCGCCTAATGGACATATGACAAAACTAAATGGGTTAATAAAACTTTAGGTTCCATTATTACTATCATCATGAGAAAATGTATCTATTTATTTATTTTTTTATTCATTATTACTTTATTGACTGATTTTATTTAATTTTTCCAAATACTACTCATAAATGGATATCTACCAAGATATATGGAGGGAGATGAGGACATCTCAACATAGTGTAATGGTTAACAAGCTTGTCTTGCTAGAACAATTATGACAGTAAATTTTGATCCTTACTGGGTGTCCCATACTTTTAGTCTTGTGCCATATCTAAGCTACATTTAGAAAATCATCATATAGAAGGAAAGCTCAAGTGCTCAGCTGAGTGGTAGCTCTACAACTACACTTAGTGATAGGGCTGATGAAGAAGTAGTTTGGTGCAGGGACTCAAATTTAAAATAGAAAATTCTATTCTGAACATTTTTTAAGTGTAGCTGTTATGGAAAATATGTTACTCAAGTATGAAACAAACAAACAAATAATAAATAAAAAGAAAATTTTAGTATACAAAAAAGAATATTGGAATAAATGATCAGCATTAAATAGAGAATATCTCTCACTATTAGACATGTGGTTAATCTGACTAATTGAAAAGAAACAGTTCATTTTAACAGAGGTTTTGTAGGGTGAATATGGCAAGAAGATTCCTGCCAAAGATTTTAATTTTTCCTGAAATTCTAGTCAGAAAGGCATACATGGTACGTTACTATATCTTTATTATGTTTATCTGTAGTTTATAGTGGGTCAGCCAATTTGTATTGGTTATAAATAGAAATAAAAACTGACCCTCTATAATTTTTACAATATCAAATGTAACAAAAACAACAACAACAAGAGAAATAATCAAGTAGAAGAAATTGTGAATTTGTTCAACAATAAATATTTTTTATAAACACAACAAATACATGATATATAGTGCAAAAGTTGATAAACACAATAGAGTTCTTTGGTGCGTGTTACTGAAAGAATTTGAGTTACTGTACTGTACGTGTGAAAATGAAAAGGTGTAGTTCGCTATATTTGTTTTTATAGGAAAATTAAACAGTTGTTTTTGTTTTTGTATTAAACAGAAAAAAGTATTGTTCTTGACTCACTGATTGTTATAGAGTTATCGCTCATTAAACCAGAGATTCTTCTTGTGGAATAGAATATTTTGTGGGAGTGAGCGTTAAGCCTGGAAATGGTTGACAAGGTTTGTTGTATTGAAGATAAAGTTCATCTCCTTTGCTGTGTTGATTTCCAATGAAGTCAAGTGAATTGGTTCAATATTTTACGTGCCCACTGGCTAAGTCACATCGAAGTTTCGTTTTTATTAGTTCTCTTGGTCACCTGGGGAGGCTCGTGAACATGTTTACATTTTATGGTGTCAACTAGAGGTCAAAATTTGGGTCAGTACCTTCGGATGTAGTTGACAACACCTAATTAATATTTTACAACCAATCAAAATACATCAGTTGTTATATGTGGTTGGGACCCTCTATGTGTTTAACTTGCACAAAATTTAAGATTTTAAAAAAATGTAGGAATCTGATTCTACAAGTTTAATGCAATTAAGTATTAATATTGTTTATAAAACAAACCCTTTTATTTCTTAAGGAATCTAAGAAAATTAGAAAAAAAAATATTATTTAAAAAAATTGTAATATTCATTTTATTTCAGTTAAAAATTTTAAAATTACAAATATTTCAAATTTAACAAAGAAATTGTAATATTCATTTTTATTTCTGTTAAAAATTTGTAAATATTGAAAAATAATTGTAAAATACATTTCAATTCAAAAACTGTAAATATTTAAAATTGAAAAAAATTGTAATCATTTTATTTTAGTTAAAAAAATTCAAAAATTGTAAATATTTAAAATTTTGAAAAAATTGTAAATATTCATTTTATTCCAGTTAAAAAAAAATTTAAATTACAAATATTTAAAATTTAAAAAAAGAAGTAATATTTATTTTATTTCAGTTTTTCATGGTGTTTTTCAGCAAATAAAAAAAAGAAAATAAATGCTTCTAAACATCATTCAAGCTTATTGTTAGTTTCTACCAGGAGAAAACTCTTCAGAAAATAGTGACATTTGTATTTCATAAAGACACTAAAATAGCATATTCTTGTTTGGTTATATGATTTGTTCATTATTTCTTTTTGGTGATTAAGAAAAAGAAAGAAAGAAATTGTCTAAAGTTTTACTAAGTAACCAGATTGTTAGCTTGTTGTGCAAAGCTTCTAATCCCATTTGGTTATGGAAGCTTGGTTTGTATTCCATTGATGCATTTTCATTTCAGAGCTGAAAAAGTGCTGATTTAGCATGAATGGCTTTAATAATATACTGTGGGTTACCCCACTTTGCTTTGTCAAAAATGGCCCTTAGGTCTTGCTCTTGAAGTCTATAAAAAGGTAAACATTTCCTTCTCTTTCTCTTTTTCTTGCTCCAATATGTAGTAGCTCATAGATGAGAACACCCACTGGGGTACATTCATTTCTTTGGTACACTGACTATTGAACTCTAAGACATACACATTCTTATAGCTAGTTTCAATGCCTTTTCTTTTGATTTAAATTTGATACATATGTTATTCCTTTTGTTAATATATGTATTAATTGTCATTTGTTTTAAATTCCATGTTTTGTGTTTGTTATTTTTACCCAAACTCACATGAGTCTGCAATATATAGTTTGTGGGACAAATGTTCTAGGAACTATTAAATACTAGCAGTAGAGCCCAGCATTGCCCGGGGATGTAACAGTAAGAGATAGATCAAGTATCGATCATCATAAAGACTGAAAAATAAAATTGACAAAGATTATTGTTTAAGGTTGATGACATGCATGTCTTAATTAGTTTTGTTTTGTTTTGTTTTTTTTTGTTTTTTTTACGAATTGGTCAAACCCAAACTCAAATAAAAACATTGTTTTCAATTGTTATGAGTCTACCAATTGAATAGAATTTTATTATAAACAATTGTCTTGTAAATGGAATTTTTAAAGCATTTTGAATGTAAAAATAAAGAAAAAAGTGTGCAAGACAATAAGAAACACTACCTGCCAAAAAAAAGTGAAGTTTTGTTGAAATAGGTTGAAAAATGTAGGAAATCCAATCCCATGTATAAACGAACACACACACACATACACACAACCTGGGTTTTATAATTCTATAACTCGATATGATATGTCCCCTTTTATTCTCCTAGACAAAAATGCCTTATTTGATGTTTTCAAATTGATTTTGTGCAAAAATTGTTGTGTTTTTTAATTTTACTGTTTGTCAGAACCACCAAAATTTAGGTAATTTTATGTAGTCCTGTGAAGTTTTGTTGAAATCGGTTGAAAATTTTTTAATCCCATTCAATCCAAACAAATAAACACACACACACACACACACACACACACACACACAAAAAAAAAATGCCCACATCTGGTGAGTCCCACAACAATACTAAGGGATCTTTGAGTAGCCATGTCGTGTGGGAGAAAACTTATTTTCTACTCGGCAGTGTCTTTCTTCACATACAATTCAGTGCTAAAAATGCTGGAAGAACTGTTGACTACCACCACAGAAAGTATCTGATTCCTGCAATGCTTTAACTTTATAAGAATCAGATTAGAATAAAAATTGAGTACTACTGTTATATCTAGGTTGGAGCTCCACAATCCACACTTACCAGCCTTTCTAAGCATGTGAAAAGTGTATACAGTAATAGCGGTGTCAAGGGATAACTATCCTTTTAACCCACAATTTTTTTTTGTGGATATGAATATTAAACATTGCCCAGAATCAACCAGAAACTGAACTCAGCCTGCTATTTTTACTTTCACCAGTAATGATTACACTGTCCGCACATCCATTAACAATTATCTTTACTAGTTTACTACCTGTCACTTTGCTGAAGGCAAGTTGATCAAATTTCTGAAGGCAAGTTGATCAAATTTTAAATCTGAATTGTTTGTCTCTTTAAAAGACCACATTTATAAGAAAATATATTCAGTTTAAATACAGAAAGAGTCATAAAAATGATTTCAAAGGGCCAGTTTATACCCTTTTCCTGTTGTTTCTGGTTGTTGCCAAACAGAAAGGGAAATTAGCAACACAGATATCCTTTACAATTTCATTCAAATGGTTTGGATGTGTGCATATACATTTTAACTCATTAACAGACCTAAACTATTTACAATATTTACATTGTTCAGACTGTTGTGTTCATCTTTGTTGCCATATTCTGCTGTTGCACACTCTGGCCTTCTTCAGGTGATTTTTTGAATTTTGAACCAAACATTTTATTTCACCCACCCACCAGTCTAATTTCACATACCATGCCTCTTCCGGATATCTCAGTATCAATTATCTCCCTTTAACTCAACTCTCCAAGTTTTTGTTCACCTCTGCTGAAGCCCAGTATTGAACTCACAACTCTTTTGGTCAAGTCATTGGATTCAACTAATGAGTCATGTGTTCTTGAATTTTTTGGGACTTATAAACTCAGTAACCGTTTTTTACCAGAGCTCATATTACAATTTGTTGTTATTGTTTTTCTCTAGCACTCTGTATTACTGTATGAAATGAAGGGTTCGGTCCAAAATTCCAATCACCTGAAGAAGGTCAGCGTGTACAACAGCCAAAATGTCATGAATATGGCAACAAAGATGAGGACAACAGTCCAAACAATGTAAATAGTGTAAATAATTACAATATCTCATTTCAGAAATATAGACAGATATAAATTGGCAAATCAAACAAAAGTGATTTGGGTCATATATTTTGGTAAATTCATGAAAATGAAGCTCAACTTTATATTCCCATTGATAATCCCCCCAAAAAACCACTAATTTTGATTATATCTCCTTTATTTTACAAGAAGTGTTCACTTTGATCCTGAAAACTTCAGTCAATCTGTGTTGTTCACATGATTCAGTTATCAAAAAATTTGATAACTTCTTATCTTCAGAGTTTTAAAATAAATGTCATCATTAAAATGTAGTTTTTTATCTTGACTTGGAGTCATATATCTAGAGAAATAAAGCAACAAGTAGTTTTGTCAATAATTAGGGTAAATTCCGTTGTCTTTCAATATAAATTATAGGTTCCAGTAGAAAAAAAATATTATTCTACATAAAAAGTTAGGATCTTGTGTTTCAATTCATTATAACTTAATTCAGTGGTTCCCAAACTTTTTTCTCTTGGCCGCATTTTTGGAATTAAAATTTGCTCACGCACCACTAAAGGGAAGTTTTGGTGAAAAGGTACAAGCAGCCCAACAACAAAGAAGGTCCAGAAAAAGAGTTAAAGGGAGATAACAGTGGATTCAAAGTCAGAACATTATCATTGATAACTCTCTCCTCCAATTTGCAGATGTTAGTGACTATATTCTTAATACTTGATATAATGCAAAAATATCACAATGATAAAATCAGCCACTAATTATTTATAACTATTTATACTAAGACACATGCATGCAATTACAAGTAATCCATAATAATATTTTAAATTTTGAAATCATATTTATTTTTGGCATATGAATTTTTTGAAACTGTTTCTAAATCTTTGATTGTCTTTCAATCATTGCGTCTCATCTGCTACCCTCTTCCAACACACCTATGAGGCATGCCATATTCTTTGGGGACCACTAACTTAATTGGTTTATGTTGAAATCAGTTTAAAATAAGTGAGTTAAGAAAAATTAAAGACTGGAAGATACATACATACACAAATATGTATTTTATTAAAGATTGATTTATCTGAAGTTGTACCTCACAATGTAGATGAGGATACCAATTAAATCTGTGTATAATAATGGTAATGTTTCATCTCTGGTATATATATATATATATATATATATATATATATATATATATATATATATATATATATATATATATATTATATATTGTTCGGACTATCATCCTCATCTTTGTTGCCATATTTATCACAACGTTTCAGCTGTTGTACACTCGGCCCTTCTACAGGTGGCTGGAATGTCAAACTGAACCTTTTTTTTCTTGAGGACACATAGCTCAGTGAATAAAGGCATTAGTTAGATCCAGTGACAGGACCCAAAGAGTGTGAGTTCAATATCTGGCTAAGGCAGTGGAGAACTTGAGAGGGGAATTAACAGAACATAACTGATAACTGACATCCATTAGACATGGCACGTGGAACTAGAACAGTCTACCTCAGCGAGTGAAATAAAGGGTTCAGTTCGACATTCCAACCACCTGAAGAAGGCCGGAGTGTACAACAGCCAAAACATTGTGATAAATATGGCAACAAAAATGAGGATGATAGTCTAAACAATGTAAATAGTATACATAGTACCTTATCTCAGAAATATATATATATATATATATATATATATATATATATATATATATATATATATATATATATATATATATATATATATATATATATATATATATATATATAAAAGTTATAAAATTCAACTGATAAAGTGTCTGTCCGTTTAATATTTTTTTATTCTATCTTTACAATTTTCAAATAATATGTATATCAGGATTGAAATTGAAGTTAAAAAGTTCATGTTTGTTTGTTTTTTCAACCATCTCAGTTTTTATCAATAACTATGTGCTGTCAATGTCGTATACAAGATTCTGTTGACTACATCCTGGTATTTTATAGAGAGCTGAAAGTTTGAAACAGCCTAAAGTGACATCATGTATAATGGTTAAAGAGAGTAAGACTGCACTCGATGCATAAAATATTATGCATTTTTTATATATACTATTATTTTTACACATATCAAATATTTTATACATACTTTAAGATACAGTTTCCTGTGGTGAAAGATATTTTATTTAATCTGGGTTGTTTATGATAGACTGATTGTTATGTGCATGAATCGTACTAATATTTGCCAAGTGACAAGAGAATGTGGTGCACATGATGCCAATGTAAGAATTTAAGATTGTTTCTTTTTTTATTGTCAATACAGGAGATGCACTCTTCTAGAGAATATGGTAATTCTTGACCTACATTATTTAACTTGGGGGGATTTATGAGGTTCTGAGTTATAGGTAATAATTAAGTTAGATGTTTTTAACTTTTTATAGTACATGATAAATCTAAGGTGTTTTTTTTTTGATCATTAAGTGATATATACTGGCAAATGATGTTTTTAATGGGTTTTTTTTTATCTTGTTTAAAATTAGGGTGCATCTGGTTATGATATGATAATTAATGATGTTTTTATTTTTGCTTATATCAAATGTAATTGCTTGTATTATATTTTTTAAAATTTTGTTAAGTATAATTTTTTGTTTGTTGATAACATGGTTGGGAAGTTATTGTTAAAATTGTTTAATGTTGAAAATTCTTTATCATCTTGGGTATGATGATAAGCTATAGAAAAACCACTGATTGGGAGATAAGAGGTTTGGAGGAGGTGGAACCACCTCTTAACTGCTGTTATTCCCAGGTCCATCCTGATCCAAAAGTGTGATAGCACCTGTTAGAATCCCAGCTATGGGTGAAGAGTGAATCACCAAACAAAAATCAACAGTACATTTTTAAAATAAAATTATCAACAGTACATTTTATAATAAAATTACCAGCAATAAGATTTGTTAAAGTAAAATTACCAATATATTTTTTATAGTAAAATTACCCATAGAGGTTGATATGTGACTAAACAAAATCAACCAACCAACTTAGTTCATTATGATATAATGTATCAAAAGACAAAATTATTTTAGTATGGTTAATCATGTTTTTATAACAGCTATTTTGAGTCTCAAATCAAGTTCATTATATTCACTTACATGTATAAGAATTAAATCCTATATTTTTTTCAACCAATAAAATCCCATCAGAAGATTGTTTGATAAACAATTATTACAAGGGCAAAAACTGTCAAAATATTTATGGATGTAGTTGTAGACCTACCATATGTTATTTTTGGACCATTTAAAAAATAACAATAATAATTCCCTTCACCACTCCCACAAATTTGAGAAAAAAGATTTTCTCAAGCCAGTGCAAAATTATTTTCTAACCAATAAAAACTTTGTATTCAAAAAAGTTCACACCTTGGTTTTGATTTTCCTTACAGATATAAAATGGAAGCCTACTGTTTCTCAAGGTTCAGAAAGGTAATTTCAAAAGCCAGTTGATCTACATGTGCATACACACAATGGAAGAAAGACAGCCATCTTTCTTGTTAAAAGCTTTGTCCATGCACAAAAAAATGGATTAATAGCAGCCACTGACTAAGTCTTTGTCTATTAACAAACACATTAGTCTGACCGCCATAAAGTAATTCTGTCCACACATTTCACATCATGTTAAGAACATTTAATTACTTGATAAAACAAACTTCACTGCAAGAAAAATTGAAAATTTTATTGATATTGTATATTTTTTTTTAAAAGCATATATAAATATAATGACATTCTGTTTCTACTTTTCTCTAGAAAATAACCTTTTATATGTTCTATTTAAAAGATGTGTTATTGTTAGATTTTGGAATCCAGATACTCAGATAGCAACAAAAACCTGGGTAAATGGATCCCAACATGTGAAAATATCCTTGGGAAAGTTACAAATCAATTTCTTCTTCTTACAGCTATGGGTAAATAGTCCTATGCAGGCACCCTGGTCTTTGATGAATAGGGGTCTTGGACAGGTTATGTATTGTGTTACCTGCCCATTTATTTTTGGTCTGCCAACTGGAGGCTAATTGAGCTTTCCTATTCATTCTTACTTCCGGCATTCTTAGCCTTACTACTTCTGGCCATCTTGGATCCTTACTTGTGGCTGTAGAATAACAATACAATAAACAACACTTACCGGCGTAAGAGTCCCAGCTAGCGTCCAGCTGGCAGACAAAAATAAAGCAGGTTGTAACTTAATACAAACCCTGCAAACTAACTGAGAAATCAAGCTGGTATTTATATAGAAATACTTCCACTCAGGTACCAGCAGCCAATCACAGCCCAAGCAATGGACTATCCCACTTTAGCATAATGAGATGCTCCATTGCACCATAAATAGCTCTCTTTCTCAATGTTGAATTAGTATTCACTCAGCTTGCTCCACAACTGAGTGTTTATCTTGACCACGTGATTGTTCGACATGGCGCAGTGAACAGGATACGAACCTGTGAGGAATAACCCATTAGATTTCGAATCTAATAAAAGACATCACCCGCAAAGTAAAAATCGTGGATGACACCCTACTCTATGACTCTGACATCGAAGGAGCCTTTTTTCACACCTTCGATTTTCTCCTCCATTGATGCAAAAAACGGCATCGTACTAAATAGAGAAAAATTCCAATTTTGCCAAGACACGGTGCAGTTTGGGGGGCCTCAAATTACATCTTCTGGTGTAACCCCTCTAAATTCATGCTGGAGGCAATATTAAGCTTCCCAATACCAAAAACGCTCACCGATGCCAGATCATGGTTTGGGCTGGTCAACCAAGTCGCTTTATAGACATACTCACTGAGCCCAGTCATGCTTCCATTTCGTGATCTCAAAAACGAGACTCACACTTTACATGGAATAAAAAGCCTTGAGGATGCATTCCAGCATTCAAAGAAGGTCATAGTTGACTTAGTCCGAAAAGGCATCGCAACATTTCAAAAGAACGAATAACCTGCCTTTGCCCCAGATTGGAGCAAAGACGGAATGGGCTTCCTTGCTTCTGCAGAAGTATTGCTCATGCACCACTGACAAAACTTGTCCAGTTTGCTGCCCTGAAGGTTGGCGCCTGATATTTGCTGGTAGCAGATTCTGCATTGATGATGAACGCAGATATGCACCTATTGAAGGCGAAGCAGCAGCAATTGCGTGGGCATTGGAAAAATGTCGCATTTTGTAATGGGTTGCCCGAATCTCATAGTGGTTTTCAGATCATGAACCACTAAAAGGATTATTCGGAGATAGAGACCTTAGTAAAATCCAAAACCCCCTGATTATTCAGGTTAAAGGAGAAAACCCTCAGGTACAGATTCCCCATTCAGCACTGCCCTGGGAAATGGCACAGAGCCTCCGATGCTGTCTCTCGTAACCCAGAAGACATCTCACAGGCACTCCTAAATGTATTCACTGCTGAACCCTCTCAATCAGACATCATAGAGTCTGACAACATGGATGACTGGGTCAAATCAACAACCTTATTAGCAACATTCGGTGCAAATGACAACCTGGAGCTCATCTCACCAGACGTTATCCGTGCGGTGGGACGCAGCGACCCGCAATACAAAAAATTAATTGAAGTAATACAAAACGGATTCCAAAGGACGCGCATCCTCACTGCACCTGAAATCCGCGAATATTGGGAAGTGAGGCACCGCCTAAGAGTTGACGACGGGTTAGTGCTCTTAGATCAAAGAATTGTTATCCCCACCTCACAACGCGCAAAAATATTACATAGCCTACATTCTGCACACCAAGGCGAAGTTGACATGAAGGCACGTGCCAATGAATCTGTTTATTGGCCCGGGATGAATGCTTCAATTCGTAACATTAGAGCAGGTTGTACGTTCTGCTCAAAAATTGCCCTGAGTCAACCAAAAGAGCCAATCAATTTGACACCATCTCCTGATTGGCCATTTCAGCAAATCGTCATGAACATCTTCCATATTGGGAACAATGGTTACTTAGCATGCGCTGACAGGTTAACAGGCTGGCTGAATCTATACCACTTGAGCCACGGAGAAGCTAATGCCTCAAGGATTATTTCGATTTGCCGAGACATATTTCAAACCTACGGCGCTCCTGAGGAACTCAGCAGTGATGGTGGGCCACCTTCACATCTCTTCCATTCAAGCAATTTTTGCAAGACTGGGCTGTTAAACAAAGGTTATCATCTGCTGGTTACCCACAATCCAATGGTCGAGCAGAGCTTTTGTCAAAACAGCTAAGAGGATCGTAAATGGCAAACACAGGAGCCCAGGGATCGTTGGATAATAACCGTGCAGCAAGAGCCATCCTCCAATACAGGAATACGCCCATTCAAAACATTGGGCTATCCCCTACTCAACTACTACTCCACCGCCGACTACGTGACTACATACCATCCCACCCCACACTCTATAAGCCACACGCGAATTGGATAACCGCAGCCCAAAAAATCGTGAGATAAGTCTGTCCCGGCGGAACGCTCGTCTCATAGAGCGATACAACAGAACAGCACACACTTTAAACCCCCTTCAAAAAGGACAAATAGTGGCACTACAAAGACCAACAAGCCGTCGATGGTACACAACAGGCCAGGTCATTGAAACCCTCCCCAACCACCAATACCGTATCAGAGTTGACGGATCAGGTAGAATTACCTTACGAAATCGCCGATTTCTCAGGAAACTGGATACACCAACAATTCCAGTTCCAAGACCTAGTGCATTACCTGAGACCCCTACACCAGTGCCACAAACATTCGACGCTGGAATAACATCAAACACTGCTCAGCCGTCTACAATAACACGGACAAAACCCCCTCGGGCATTGTCCAGACTACTTCCACACAACCAGCCAGGTTTAAAGGAACAAATCCCTCCCCAAAGGCCACTACCCACACGCGATGGGGGGAAAGGAGATGTAGAATAACAATACAATAAACAACACTTACCGGCGTAAGAGTCCCAGCTAGCGTCCAGCTGGCAGACAAAAATAAAGCAGGTTGTAACTTAATACAAACCCTGCAAACTAACTGAGAAATCAAGCTGGTATTTATATAGAAATACTTCCACTCAGGTACCAGCAGCCAATCACAGCCCAAGCAATGGACTATCCCACTTTAGCATAATGAGATGCTCCATTGCACCATAAATAGCTCTCTTTCTCAATGTTGAATTAGTATTCACTCAGCTTGCTCCACAACTGAGTGTTTATCTTGACCACGTGATTGTTCGACAGTGGCAATCCTGACCTAAACTACTTCTAGCTAATATGGACCCTTATCTTCCAACATTACTGACCTTTATTAGCTCTGGCCACTACAGTCTCTTATTTCTGGTATACTTGGCCTTCATTATTTCTGGCCCTCACTTTAACCCTACTCATCTGATTGATCAGCATTAATGGATCAGCTTACAACAGCCCTGAACTCCTGACTATGCATTGGCCCCTACTTCCAGCATCTCTATCTCAACCTAACTCACTTGGTTGATCAGTGTTAATGGACCTTACAACAGCCCTGAACTTCCAGATACACTAGGTTCTTGTTTTCAGCTTTCTTGTCAACCTAACTTACCTGGTTTAGGAAATTGCTGCATGCATATCATCCAGACTCAAACAATCTACTCTGTATGCTTCTGTTAAAATACTATGGACTTGAACAGTAACTATGTAATGCCAGTAATAGACATGAACAGTAACTATGTAATGTCAGTAATGGACATTTAAACTGAACTTTCTATATAGTCCAGACTTCAACCAACATATTCTATACACTTTGGTTAAATACTATGGAAGGTTCTTCATTGGACTTAACCAGTAACTATTCAACACTTTCGCCAGACATTTGAACTCTTGAAATGTGGACTTACATGTCAACTTAACTTACATGAACTCTACTTTTAACAATTAGTCACAGTTATATTATCTAGATCTAGCCAGTTAGTATTCTTCAATTTGCTTAATTCTGCCTCCATTACTTGATTTATTGTTTGTTCATGTTCCTTTAATCCAAACACATAATTTTGTAGATGATGTAAATAAATTTTGCTTTAAATTTGTTGTCCTCTTGGTCACCTATCAGATTTCATGTCTTTTATTTTTAAAATGTTAGTGAGCTTCTTGTGACATCTATCCCTTATTGAGGTGCACAGGCATTATTACAATCGTGCCCCCTCCAGGGGATCTGCTACACCCTCGCTTGGAGTGAAATGATTTAAAAATGTTAATGCGTCAGTGATAAAATTATTATTTTCATTTCAAATTATAGAAATGGATTCATTAATGTTTTTTTTATAGGTTAAAAAAAAAACTTGAAAATATCGATAATTTTATTATGAACTGGTTTCATGTACGGAATTTATCTCCCTTAGATTGAGAGAGTGAAGAAAGTGGGAGGAAGAGAAAAGAAAGAAAGAGAGAGAGAGAGAGAGAGAGAGAAGAAAGAGAGGGACAGTAAAAAGAGAAAGAGAAATTAACGAGTTCGATTGAATCGGATATTTCCCTGATTTTTTACTTTTATTGCAGAAAAATTATCCATTATGGTGTTAAATAATTATGAACCTCAAATGAAATGTGTGTATATATGTTTAAAAAAACATAAAAAGGTAAGCTAAGAGAACATTAAAAAAAGTGCACATTTTCATGCTTGACATTTGTAAATACTTGAATGATTTTTAACCTAAGGTCAATAACTCTTCGAAGTCAGGGATAGGTTTGAGACTGTATCGATAAAGGACCCGATTTCTAAAAATAGATGACAATCAATATTTTTCGATTCCGGCAACTGTTGCGATCTAAGGAAGTTTTAATTAGCAAAAAGTTTGTTCCTAAAATAATTTTATTTATTTATTTTTAGTAGACCAGTCTATTTAATTAATGCTGGGAAATGTGTCGACTCGAAAATACTTTGTTTTTACCAAGTCCTTGCAGTTTTCAAAATTTTAAAAAATATAGTAATAAATAAAATCCGACAGTTATCTCCCTTATATAGTGAGAAAAGTGGAACAGAAAGGGACAATTACGAAAGTTACTTGTACGAAGGTGCTGAAAACTTTAGGAATTAAATTCTGTGTATCTATATATTTTTTCAACCAATAAAATCCTATCAGAAAGTATGTTTGGTAAACAATCATTGCAAGAGCAAATACCACCAAAAATATTTGTAGACGTTGCTGTAGACCTACCACATGTTATTTTGGGACTATTTAGAAAATTATAATTAACTCCCTTTACCACTCCCGCAAATCTGAGAAAAAAAATTTTCGCAAGCCAGTGTGAAATTATTTTGTATCTAATGAAAACATTGTATTAAAAAAATTCCACACTTCTATGTGAAATTGAATCCCCTTACGGATATAAAAATAGAAGCTTCTCCAGACTCAAAACAATTTCGGAGCCCAGTTTGTTCTACATGTGCGTACACACACGCACCCACACGCACGTAAAATGGAAGTAAAAAATCGACACCCCCGTTTTAAAATATTTCCCAAAAAATCATGGAAATATTCGATTCAAACGAACATTTCAGGACATATTCATTAATGAATTAATATTTAAAAAAACCAAAAAAAAAAACCCCAAAAAACTTTGGGAAATAATTTTTTGTAGTATGTTTCTGATATCGTGTGTATACTTTTTATTTTGGTGGTGATGGGGTATTCGTCCAAATTTTTTGTTATATAAAAAGAAATCCCTGAAGATATTATTTCAGTAAAAAAAAAAAAAAAAATGAAATATCGAGTGTGAAAACATGGACTATTCGGCTCGCATCTTGCCAAAGATAATTCAATAAAATTCGAGAAATCGTTTTTTTGAAAATTGGTACTTGCATAATTTAACACAACACATTTTTTTTTGTTAGATTAGACAGAGAAAAACTCTAAACGTGATATTCATTTAAAAAAAATTGACATGCAATTTTTCAGTGCAATTTTAAAATTAATGTTAATCCCATTGTTGTTCGCTACAAGAGTTTATTTTATTAAGTAAAGACATTTGGATTTAACAACAACAAAAAAGTTTAATGTCATTTTCGGCGCGAACATTTTTTAAAAGAATTTTATACTCTTTTTCCCTTTTAGCAACTGTTAGAATTATTTCCTCTTTGTTACAAAAAGGAAATAATTTAATCTGATTTTTCGCGTTGACTGACTTTTATTCAATACCATGTAGTACTGTCCGTCTCTTCGCTCAAAAAACGCATAGCATGAAGAAAAAAGGCCCCAAACTTAATAAAAAAATTTTATCGTGAAAAATTTGATGTTATTATTAAGAGGAAAGACCAAGGTATTTTTTAATTATTTAAAATTTTTTTTTTTTTTATTTGCAGCATATTTTAGATTTAGGTTGAAAATCTTGTTTTTTTTTTTTTCAGGTCAAAAATTAGGTAATATTAGCATTAATTGTTTTTCACTCTTTTCAGTTGAAAAAACACATTGATTTGGAAAATCTTGCAAAAATCAAGTACTTGTTGGATTTTAATGAAACCTTCAGAACTTATTCAAAAATGAATGAAATTATTTTAGAAATGTTTGTCTTTTTGAAAGTCATGGTATAAATATATATATTTTTTTATATCTCTTACACCCCTAGAACTTAATTTTATGAAAACTTCAAAAATTTATTTTTACAAACTGAATTTTTTTTTTAATTAAATGCACAAGACTCTGAAGATTCTAAATCATCGATTTTTTTTGGTAAAAAAATGCGCAAAATTGTCCAAACTTTTACCTCAATTGTAAAAATAAAAAACCCAATAAAACTAAGACAATATTTAATTAAAAAAGCTTTATAATGACTTTTCTGAATAACATATGCTAAGGTAATTTTTTTCTGAAAGAAAAAAAAAATTTGATGAAAAATGAATTTTTACAATAATTTTTTCTTTTTTTCTATTTTAAATACGCAATATGACAAAATGTTGTTATATATTTTAAAATTAAGTTTTTTTATGAAACCTTATCGAAATGACATATTATGTATTATGTTCTCTACTTTTTAAAGATCATAAATTTGAAAGCTTATTAAAATCTGACAACCGTTGATATTTTTAAAATAATTTTTTAATATTCCAAAATTGTATTTAAAATCGTCTCCAACGAAAGTATGGATGCACAGCTTTGAAATAATGTCATGTGAGTAGTTTCCCTTGCTAGAAGTTTTATTTTTCAGAAATTGCTTTGCATTCGTTCAGTTAACAACAAAAACAACGCTTGTCAAGTTTTCTGAATGAATATCGTCGCATTTTCAAAATTTTTTTTTCAATTTTCAAATATTAACAATTTTTCCTTTTTTCTTTTTCAGTGTGAGACAAACTGCAACAATATTATTTCATTTTTTTTTATTCTATATTCAATTTTAGGCACGAAAACAGCGCAATGGCTCTGATTCTCATAAAAAAAATTTTATCATAACTGATAAAATATGTTTAAAACGCTTGTTTTATTTTTGTTAACATATAAGAAAAAAATACATGCGGCGAAAAAAAATTGAATGTTATTTGCTAAATGTTGCTGTCATCACCCCAGGTCTTAAAAAATTTCAACACATCAAACCATTTTTCTTGTTGATCCTAGTTTTGACCCTCCTCTTTTTTTTTCATTTTTTTTTTATATTCTTTGTTCTTATTTGAGACAGGTAAAATTTAATTTTAAAAAACAATTATTGTTACTTTTTATTTATTTTTTCCCAAATATATAAAGTTTTTGGTAATTTAAATGTTTTTTTCATTACTGCTATTTTTTTTTTTTTTTTAAGAAAAAAATGACACTCCTGATTTTTTTTATATAGGAATTACAGATAAAAGGTTCGCCTTTTTACTAAAGATTCACTGGCCGGGTGTCAATTTTCAAATTACATTAAGTATACTTTAAATTTTCTAATTTTCCTAAAATAACAAAAAAAAAAGGTAAAACTGAATTTTTACAGGATTTTTTAAAACTAAACTAATTTTTTTTTTTTGTTTACAAAGTCAGACAAAAAAAAATTTTCATATTACCGAATTTACAAATTTTTTTTTTTCATAAAAAATAAATTTTTAAATTTTAAATTTTTTAAATTATAGGAAGGATTAAAAAAAATTTTTGAAAAAATATTCAAAAATACTTTGGTCTTTAATCTTTAATACTAACATAAACATTTAAACGTTAAAATTTGACGACCTTTTTTCACCAGGGTATACCACTTTTTTTTAGTGATATGGAGGACAAAACCCAATATAAGATTATTCTATTTTCATATCACTCATTCACTCAGTATAATGAATAATATTATTTTTTATATTAAGTTTAATATAAGCGTATAAAATTTAAAAAAATCTTAAACTATTGGTTATATAAGATTACAAAAATTAGTTTTAAACATAAATAACAAATTCCTGATTATCGCACCGCTGGTCTTCTGTACTTCTTCATTTTTTTTCCCGCGCTTTTTGCAATAAATGAATCAAAAGTCAGTTTAAAAATGAAAAGCGCAGTATATGTTTAAAGAATGTAATTTTTTAATTTTTTATTTTTTTTTAACTAAGATTGAAAATAAATCTGATAAACCCAAAAGACATGAAAATTAATTGACAATATTATTATTATTATTTACATAGGTTGGATTTTTGAAATCGTGAGTTATTGGCAAAAATTATGTTCGGCGTTTTTAAATTTAAGGAATTTTTCACGATCGTAAATTGAAAACTGACATATACCGGGGAATTACATTTTAATGGCTTTTTATATTGTTTAATGAGAGTGAATCTGGTTACAATAAAATTACTTAACGGTATTTTTATTTTTGTCTATATCAAAATGGTTATATAATTTTTTTCTAAATTTAAAGTCAGTTTTATTTCTTCAACAACATGATTTAATGAAGAAGATAATTATTTTCTTGTTGGTTGTCTTTTTGTACACATTGAAGTAATAAAATCGTGGCTGTTACCATTAACTAGAACGTCATGGAAACCTGTTATTAATGTTGCGCTCATAAGTATGCTGCACGGGCTACAGGTTTGTAGCGGACCTCTACAGGGCCCACGTATCACAAAAGGGTGATGAGGTCACGAGAGGTCCGCTAGCATTTTCGAAGACGTTAAATCTGACAAGGTGAAACAACATAGACGACAGAACGAGGATATATAAGATATAAGCTAATTTATTCTAGAAAAGTAATAAAGAAATAAAGGTGGTCGGAACAGTAAATATGAAGACGTTCCGGTGCAGGCATTGATGGTCGAGGTTGGTTGTTACAGGTGTCGTTACAGGTGATCGATGCTGGTCATGCAGGTGGTCGCTGCTGATCGTTGCAGGTGATCGCTGTTGTTGAAGTTGATGTCGGTCGTTCCAGATGATCGCTGCTGGTCATTGTAGTTTGAGGTTGATGCTGGTCGTTGCCGGGATGCCAACTTGACGTGTCGGGAAGGAAAGAGAAGCTGGCGTTGTTCGGGCATGTCAAAGGTCCAGTGCAGGCGTTGCGTTTGCCGGTCGAGTCGATATATTTTTAACCAAATCCCGTAAAACAATTACAAACGTTTTTTGTTCCATTTTTGAAAAAAAGATATTTTTACGACGTGCAGGCAGGTCCAGTAACGACGGAATGCCGAATAGTCGAACAGGGAGAAAAAGCCAGGAGTAGTAGGCGAAGGAGAGAGAAGGAAAGTTTCCAACTATCGTCAAGTTGGCAGACAAAAAAAAAAAAAGAATGACAAACATGGTAACTTTAACATAATTTTTACTTGGCGGTCAAAATAAAAAACAAAAAATTCTACCAATTTCAATAATTACGAATAAAATTTCTACCATATCGGTCGTCACCCGGGTCAAGAAGGGCCGCGTAAGTTCTGTTTCTCAGAGCGAAAATCAGTCTGGGACTGAAAAATTTGTCATGTTGGAACAAACTTATCCAAAAACGATACACTAGGGTTATCAAGCCCGGACTATTGTCAACCTTTTCCAAAAAGACTCAATACCGAATCAACTAATAAAAAGAAAACGAACGAAATGGCCTCGCGGAGAGTATCAATAAATCATGACATCATTCTACACTGCACTCGAAAATCCTTAAAAGAACACCACGAATCAGACGTATCAAATATGGAGAACTATGGTAAAACATATATAAGACCTCACCCTTTGCAAACATACAAAAAATGCCCATTTAATGCGAAGTAATATGACAGATTGTGATGAGGAATACTGAAAAAAATCAAACAAATGAAATATTCGCCTCCCAGGAAATTAAATCGAAGAATCTACTTGTGACATAAATGCAGTTATCCAGACGATGTCACTGAAGATGACTCAACTATTTTAAGATAGAATTCTTTGAAAACCACAGAGCTGAAATCACCGAAGCGAAAAAACACAAATATCCTAAGTACTCAGCAGAGTAATTGTCACTTTTTTTTTTGACAGTGACCAGCTATATTTTCAAATTCATATTATTTATTTAATTTTAATAAGCACATTGTTTTTAATATACAACGCTGCTCTGGAAACACTGTTAACAAATAAAAATAATGGTAAATATCACAGGAGTTAACAAAGTCATATGCGCAGCAGAGGGCAGCTACTGGAAAGCATGTTATTTTTTAAGACAATATAACAAAAATAACAAAAATAGTAAAAAAAGCCAGGAAATTAAAACTGATGCGAGAAATAAAGAAAATCAGATGTGAGCTTTCTATATTAAATGAGCTCACTAGAAACTCAAATATCTCCACGCAAGTGCAAGAAGATCAAGCGGAAATATAAAACGAAATCCTTAATTGAAATTCCATCAATCAAGGAAATGATGAAACAGAAACTTCAATACGAAAAACGTTGTAGGTTCTATCGCAAAAATAAAATATTCCAAACGGACCTTAAGAAATTTTACAGGGAAATTGGAAAAGCACCTATACATGTCGAAAAGCCACCATCTATTGACAATGTGCGGACATTTTGGGAGAATATTTGGAGCAGCCCAAAGGAATATAACCCAAATGCCGAATGAATCCAACGTAAAGAAGAACGAATGCTGGATACACCTCTGCAAGAGTGAGAAAATATAACAAATAATGTTAGGCAAGCTCTAACGAAATCCCAAAAATGGAAATCCCCAGGAAATGAAAAATTATAATTAATTTCTGGCTTCTATCATCTCTCATCAATCCATAAAACCTTGCAAAAAACATTATCAACGCTTGTAAATAATCCCGATGAAATCCCAGGTTGGATCATACCAAAAATAAAATATTATAATTTTTCATGCCAAAAACATATGTCTCTGAAAAAGATGATCCGAAAAAAAACCGTATAGGCCAAAACATGTCTGTCCACCACATATAAATTGATCATTTTTTCCTGACTAAAATGATCCTGAAAGAAGGGATGCAGGAGAGGTTCATATGGCTTTGATAGTGTTCCACTTCTAATAAACAAAATGATCCTGAAAATTGCAGGAGACGAAACTATTTTTTAAATCTTAGCGCAATTTTGATTATCGTATCCGACGGAATTTAACAGTGTGCTTTGTTTTGTTTTGTTTGTCGATCCATGGTTAACTAAACAACTAAATTACAAAAAATAAGAAAATATTCAATCAACATGGACGATCTCAAACTCTTTGCCAAAGACGACAATGAGTTGAAGGGCCTCTTCAATATTGTAAAATGCTTCAGTGACAACGTAGATATGGACTTTGAATCAAATGAATGTGCAAAAGTAACATTCAAGAAAGGGAGAATTACAGAAACACTCTCAATAGATTTAGACTTTGTCAGATTAGGGAACTGGAACAAAATGAAGCCTATAAGTACATAGGTATTAGCGAAGGAGATGGTATACAACATCCCCAAATGAAGGAGAAGGTAAGAAAGGAGTACTACAGGCGTGTGCGTCTGGTACTAAATACCGAGCTGAACTCAAAAAACAGAACA
Source organism: Acanthosepion pharaonis (assembly GCA_903632075.3). Classification (NCBI taxonomy): domain Eukaryota; kingdom Metazoa; phylum Mollusca; class Cephalopoda; order Sepiida; family Sepiidae; genus Acanthosepion; species Acanthosepion pharaonis. The sequence continues at coordinate 157,084 of CAHIKZ030001509.1, read as the reverse complement.
ACAGCCATAAACACATTGGCTGTCCCTGTGGTGCAATACAGCTTAACATCCTTAACTGGACCATAGCTAACATTAAGCGAATGGACGCCAAAAAGAGAAAGCTTCTCACTTGCATGCATCCTCACTGATGCTGATCGTCTGTATGTTCCCAGATCGAAGGAGGCAGAGGATTAGTTAAACTAGAACTGTCCTACAAAACTACAACAATTGGCCTTCAAAGATGCCTGGAAACTACAGAAGACTGGATGATGATATGTGCCAAAGAACATGAAAGTAGTAAGCGTCTTTATTCCGTAATGAAGGAAGCCAACAATTTCAAAATGGAATTTCAAATGGGTGCAGAAATACAAGTAAAGCACAATACACCGACTGAAGCTGCAAAATACTTTAAAAAGAGATCAAAGACAAATGCAACCAACCAGATACAGAAACAATGACAAGATAAACCGCTTCATGGCCAATACTCTGCCCGTACCAAACAAGCTGATGTAGACAAACCCCGTACCCATCAGTGGCTACGTAGTGCAGGGTTAAAAGCTGAAACGGAAGGTTTTATCCTTGCTGCACAGGACCAATGCTTGTTAACTAGAAATTATCAAGCACACATACTAAAATATTGTGTTAGCCCAAAATGCAGATTCTGTGATAAATATCCAGAAACAATTGATCATCTTGTATCAGGTTGCACGGTATTGGCACCCACTGAATATAAAACCTGGCATGACAGAGTGGGCCAATATCTGCACTGGAAAATCTGCAACTTCTACGGGAAGAAAACTGAAAGAAATTGGTATGAACACCACCCAGACCCGGTTACGGAGATAGGACCTGTTACAATTTTATGGGACTACACAATACACACAGACAGAACAATCAAAGCTAACTGCCCAGATATTGTTTAAGACCGCAAAAAAAAGTGCCTCTTTATTGATATGGCAGTCCCTGCAGACTGCAATGTATCTTTGAAGATCTTCAAAAAGCTATCAAAATACAAGGACCTTGAAAATGATATCTCAAAAATGTGACACATGGGAACATCAACAATCCCTGTTGTAGTTGGAGCCCTCGGATTGGTTGGAAAAGATTCTGGTAGACTAATTGAAGGGATTCCTGGAAGTCCATGCCTTAATGAAATACAAAAAATTGTCCTCACGAGTACAGCCCACACCTTACGAAGGGCTTTATCTATGTAAAATATTTTTTTTTAATTGGTCAGTGGAAAATATCATGATGCCATTTCTGACCCGAAAAGAAATGTGTACACACCAGAAATCAAAGGAAATAATAATAATAATAATAAAAATAATAATAATAATAATAATAATAATATTATCCATTCGAGTAGTTATGCTATCCTCCTCAATAATAAGGATTACAACTTGCTTTTTGTTTGGCTACTCTTATTTTTATTTTTTCAAGTTATATTGGTGGCGGGAGGAGAAACACGGCGACCAGAAGAAAAACAGAGAAAAGGATTTTTTAAATTCTCCAAACGTATCTAATTACTTTAGTTGGTGAATGAGGCAGGGTTCCTACAAACAGAACATAACTGGTTGGGTTTTCCCCGCTTATGTTCAACCAATCACAGTATAGACGTTTAACATTCTTGCTTATGGATATTATCAGGAATTCCTGCGACTGATATCGAGACAGCGCTTAAAATTTGCTTTTTATGGCAAATAGAAATATACACTGAGAATAAAAAAAAAAGTCATTTTTTTTACGCATGTCTCGGTATGGGGACCTCTCAAAAGACATTAAAATGACTTCGTTTGCAACATGGCAAATGAGAAGTGGGAAAGAAAGAAAGAAAGAAAGAAAGAAAGAAAGAAAGAAAGAAAGAAAGAAAAGAAAAGCTGACGATAACTGACTGAAGCCCTGGATGCGATGACAAAAGATACAGGCAAAAAAATACTATCAATATCCCGGACAAACACTGATTACAAGAGATTAAAAAAATTGTACAGTGTGAAAGGAAACTGTCCTGGGAGAGTAAAATCTATTTAAAGGAAATAAGTATAACTTAGAATTTATGCCAACAGAATAATTACTACCTTGCATTTTCCAAGGTCTTCTTGGATAATAAGCCAGTAAGAAGTGTTTTTGCCTCCCGCGGCGGCCCTCAACTTTACCGCCCCTCCCCAGAAGAAATACAATATTACAATGTAATCCCTTAAAGTTTATATATTTGTCGCATTTTCGTCAGTGAATTTTCACCTCAATGTGCTTAACAAGACATAAATATTTTATTTGTGGCCAATAAAAGAATAAAAGAATTATGCATGGAAAGAGAATAAAAGAAACATTCGAATAAAAATTAATTATGTTAATAATATTTTGTGCCTCCAGACATTGAATATTTTTACTATTTTTAATGACAGCTTCCGCCACATGCTACACGTGGGATAACGTGTTTCTGTTCATTAATGTGGTATTTATAACATCTCACTGATAAATTATGAAATAAAAGTACAATTGTGTTTATTTATTTATTAAAACTAAAACTGGGTATATGTAAAAAAAACGAAGACGTTATTTTTTTCTAAATCGGGAAAACTAAAAACTTTTGTGGTATTAAAAGAAAGATAACTTGTTTTTATTTATATACCCACGATTTTATTTAAAACGAAAACAAAAAACACATTGTACTTTTAATTCATAATTTATCAGTTTTTTAAAAGATATTTATTTCAATTCTAGCAAGTGAGGCGTCATAAATTAAATGCCACGTTAAAAGAAACACGATTCGTTTTTCTTTTAACATGTAGCGACTGCTACGCTTTCCACGCCCACAATTTATTCGTCTGCGATTGGCTAGTAAATAGACACTGCTTTTCCATAAGACAATTTAGCAATCGCAGTCACCACTTTGAATTTTCCTGCCGTGAACTTGTTTTTATATGTCTTTAACCACAAAATCAGTGATTAGTCGAATTTTAATCAATCAAACATTTTTGTGCTGAATCTATTTTCCCGCGTTGTCGCCTGGAGCCTACCAGCAGCTTTATAAACAAGTGGTTTGTTTCCACAACTTTCAGTAGAGTCCAGCTATTTACGCCTGTCTACACAAATCCACGACTTTACTCGCAACGCACACACAGACAGATTTTTGTATCACATTACACATATTCTTCCTCTCTATGACTAAGCCAAGTTCATGAACCAGCACTCTATATATTTCTCAAAACAATGCACTTCTTAATTGACTGTATTCCTTTCTACACCAGACTCTATTCAACATAGAATCCTGAACATTCTTATTCAAGAGAAATTCTTTCGAACTTTCAATCTTATTCAGAATACTGTTAAAGGGAAGCAACTTTTTCTCCCTTAATTACTACACAACATTACATGATTGTTTTGTATGTTATTGTTTCAATATATATATTTTATTGCATTTATCTATCTTTTTTATAATTTATGAAAAGTAACGATTTTATATCCGTATTAAAGCTAGGCCTCTGACAAGATTAAAAAAATAATTGGTTCACTTATTTATTAAATTCTTTTTCACTAACATGAAGAAAAAACTGACAACAAATTCTGAACTTCTCACATAGGTGTGAAAAAAAAACTGTGAATTCATTAAATTCCCTTAATCCAACCCACATCAAGTCTGTGGGCATTGTATAATTGATAAAATTAAAAAAATAAATAAATTATCAAGAATAAAAGAAATACAAAAAAAAAAAAAGAATCTCCCAAGATGCTAGCTGACAGGAAGAAAAAGTGCCGCCGCCTGCGCTAATAAAGAGTGGTCTCCTGGCGCCAAAGACAAACGAGAAGAATCGCTCTCTTTTCTTCTGAACTTTCAACGAGTAAACACGTAACTTTTTTCGGGAAGGCATTTCCCTTCAATAGACCGTTGTTACTCTGTAATAAAGTTCCTAAATTCATTTCCAGTGACTCTGCCTCCTTCTTCCCTTTGTACCTTCTATTTCAGCAACATGAAGAATTCAACGCAAATCTGGAGTTTGAACAAAATCACCAGAAACACCCAAAGAATTATACCTTTTAAAACTCCAAAAGCCCATTAAAAATTTTCAACGTTTTTTCATATCTTTTGTTCACATGTTGTAAGTGGAGTTAATCCCCACAAGTGGAAATTGTGGAGGGCCATGATTGCCAACGTCCTGAAGGGACATGGCACATAAAAGATTTGGAAAGTTGTTTTCTTTGAAAGATTTAATATAGCAGTTTTTTTTTAAATTTACTTTCCATAATTGTTCTTACAGTGGCGTGTGACTTCTGTGTTAAAATGAACAATTGATTTAGTCACGTCTAGAAGGTTAATGGAGGTTACGAGGAAACATATGAGTTATTTTAAGAAAACAAGATAAGGAATTTATTTTACGAATTTATACGCCTAAAGTTGTGCCAGTAGATCGCTTCAGATAAATAAATCAGAATTTTTTTAATGTCGTAGTTTCAGTAAATTGTCATGAAGCGGAAATGTTCATACAACAGATTAAATCATCTGACAAAAAATAATATTAAAAATGTTTAAAATAAAGGTAAGTGAGTTCGTTGTTTATAGAAGGGATGTACTGTTGCATACGAAGAGAGATAGTTTGAAATTCTTAGCTTTCTTGGAATGTTGAAATGAAATTCTTTGAAGCGCTAAAAGCTTGGTTAAGACCGATATTATAATTGGCGAGTAATTTGACACTGGCGAAAATCTGAACGCTGGACGCGTGAACAGAAACGAAACTTTTTCACTGGACTTCAGACACTCTTTTCCTGCTAATTTCATTTTTCCCTTTATTTTACATTAAAAAAAGGATTTCGCATTGGCTCACTATTTTCTTTTCTTTCTTTTTTCTAATGAAAATTTTCGGCCAATTTCTGTGAAGACAGGGTTTTTATTGGTGCAAAGAAAATTCCACATAGGCTATCGAACTTCTTTCCGTTTTTTTTCCTCAGCTCGCCCGCATTTGAAGGGAGTGGGTAAAGAGAGTTATTATTTCGTACTCTCCGTAGTCTATTGCGTGTTAAATGCAGTAACAGCGTTGGTAATTCATTGTCGCAAATAATATAAAAAAAAAGCTAATAATCGCGATAAAATTTAAAACTGCAGTATATTTACATTCTTACATTCTTTTATATGTAAAGGAATATCTAAGTTTATTGTCTGCGATTGTATCTGTAACAGTCGCTGAAGGACTAGGCTAATGAAATTGCTACTTAGCATGGTAGCAGTAGTAACAGGGTTAAAATTATGAGATTTTTTTATGTTTATCACATATATACTTACATGTGTTTAGTTGTCTTTTCTACAAGTCTGCTACCACCTGACCGTTTATTAAGGAAACTACCACGTGCCATTCACATACTGCTGGTCAAAGAGGCAATACGGTAATTATAATTTTGAAATTCACCGTGTGTCCCCTTTATCATTCTGAGTTTGTTTGAAATTTGTTATTGGTTCTGTTTTAAAACTGTCTATTCCCCTTTTAAAGAGTTATACCTGTTATTTCTTTCTAGTTTTCATTGTATTTCTTAAATAAAAAGATTACATCAGTCTGAAGCGTGTAACTTTTTCATTGTGACCGGCGATTAATTAAAGTATCTTTTCACCGTAAACTGTCTTACTAACTGAAATGATCGTAGAAAAGAACTTGTGCTTAATAATACATGATTATTATAATTCTGATTGTCCCTCCCTTAGTTCCTTACTTAGCACGAACGACCGATACGCCCTGACGATACCTCATAAATAATGGACTATTCCATTTTGAACGCGTAGAAAGACAAGAAAAATATATCAGAGACGCTATTTAGTTTCAGCGAGAAAAAGAAAGAAAACATAGGAAAGAAAGAAAGGAGAGGAAGAAAGAAATGTTTAACGTCTATTTCAGAGAAATGGAAAAAAATTGTCAATTTAAAATCTTTTCATTTGTACCCACTGACTTTAAATAAAGACCCGCATTCATATTTATGATTGTTATTGCAAATTTTGTTGTTAAGCGTGATTTCTACGGATATTTTATTGTCGTAGATCTCGCTATGAGCTTATTCAATCATTAACCTAGAAAATGAAAATATGAAAACCATGAAATGTTCACGAGTATTTCTAGTATATACAATTATTCACATTTTACAGGAGAAAAGAAAATACAATCGTATTGACTTTGAGAAGGTGGCATGTAATAGCTGTTGGTGACTTTTTTTTTTATCTCTGCCGCTTTGCGTATCCTTTTGGATAAAAAGCTTGGCGTAAATTTGAGCAGACGGCTGAGCCTTTTTGCATTGACTGACTGACGACCTGTTGCAAAATTTTGTATTTATGTTTTTAGCAGATACAATCCATCGCTAGGTTTTTCTATGTAATTACAGACCGAGGTTGTTTGAAAATTCTTTTTATACCTTGTGATATGTTTTTTTTTCTGATACTGCAAAAAGTGATTTAGATTTTATTCATGATGACTACATTCCTTACCCTGCCGTTTATTTTAATCTTGTATCCAGACGCAACATACGAATCTTCCCCTGTATCTACACTACTATCAAGAATGCTTCTGTACAGGATTAAAGCGAAGTATCTGTTCTCATTTTAGATGGGAGAAGAACCTTGGTGCCGTTCTTCATTCCACTAAAAGAGGTGGGGGTCGGTGTAATAACGACACCAGCGTCATTGTAGTCTTTGGGAAGAGCAATTTTTGTTCTTAGCCCATATGTTTGTTGGTTGTTTTTGTTTAGCGTCATAACAACCTCTTTGGGTTGAAATCTAAATATTGGGTTGGTGCATAATTATCAGGCGTTTTTGCAGGCGAGTTATTGGTTAATAGAAGTTGCTGTTTTGTTTACTTTCTTTTTAATTAAAATATCATTTTATTTTCAGGTTATAAAAATGCATGCCGATAATCATACGCTCCGGAATAATCATTTAAAAAATGTTATTGTTGAATTGTTTTGTTTCTTTTTTCATAATAAATATTGTTTTAAAAACGCCTGATAATTATGCACCAACCCAATATTTTGTATGCAATGTTATTTTTTTTCTGGGGATAATAATGGTTTTAGTAATACAAGACTTACTAATTAACCCATAGCTGATGAAGACGAGGGTGTTTGCGCGTAAGTGAATATAACAAACAAACCCTACTGGAATTGAAACTCTGCTCTCCGAATAACAATTCCGAGCCATTATCCATTACATCACCCGCACATCCAAGCTTACAGCACCTGGTATTCCCACGTGGTCAACCATCTAAGCACTCACCATGTTCGACGTTGCTTAACTTCGTGTCCCATACGTACGCGTATGGGCTCTTCATATGAAATAGAAAAAAAACTTTTGTTACTTTTGTTTGGCATGGTTACGTATGAAATCAACAATAATTGAATGTGAAAGAGAGAACAGAATAAAAAAATAAGATTAATAAGTTGTAAAACGGTAAACCTGTTTGATTAATAAGTTGAAAAAGAAACCACAGGCAAACAAAAACAAAAAGACAAAAAACAAAAACAACATAAGATCCGGTTTTTATCTTTGTACAATGAACGATTATAACGGACAGTTCTCTTTTTTTTAAAGATTTCTCTCGAGATTCTTTTGTTTATTTTTTATGCTTGCTATCTAGATAACTTTAAGGTGAAACAGGTTCGAAATGAAAGATATTAAAGAAAGCTGAACGTAGATTTCTTTTGAGTCGGTGAGCTAAGAGAATGTGTTTTGTGAATGCAATATTTAATCAGTTTGTTTTCGTTCAACTGAAAGAAGAAAAAAGAAGTACTATACGCCTATTTAGAAAACCTTCGTAGTTTATATAGTAAACCTAACAATTTCCTTTCATTATGGACGAACTCGTTTTACCTTTTAAAAAATACATAATGTACGAAATAAATGCTTTTTTGGCACTTCGTTAGACACCAAATTCATTGATTGTTATACATACGAGGGAGAACTGAAAAGTTCTTAGTGTGACCAAGTAGAGCTCCCCTCAAAATTCTGATTGATATTTAATCTGTTGTTTGGAGTAATAAACTTTCAGCACCCCCCCATATATATATATATATATATATATATATATATATATATATATAAACTGACTGACTTATTTCATTTCCAGCAATGCATGCCACACATTCACTGAATATTATTATTTTTTTTTCACACAAGGATGCTCTTCACTTCTTTTCCTGTTGGCTAACCTATAGCTGGTGGCGTAGGGTGAATTCACACCTTACCCAACGGATATTTGCACGTAAGTGAATATAACGAACCCAAAAGTAATTTGAACTCGGCTCTCCTATTTCTCGTTCCAAGTGATTATCCGTCGCATCACATGAACATCCATTTCCCATATTATTTACAAAATATTTACGAATATACTCGAAATATAAGTTCTTTGACTAATACTTTTTTCATTATGTTTAGGTTGCTCCGTTCCACTATATTCTTTAATTGTATCATCCGTAAAGAAAGGAAGTGTGTGTATGTGGGGGGGGGTCTCTTTCTCGAAAATGGTGACTAACAGAAAAATACTGATTGGCTCGGTTCAAATGCATGCCACATTCACAGACACCTTTTTTTAAACTCACAAAAATGCTCTTCACGTCTTTTCCTTTTTGAGTAAAGTCATATATACCGTAGTGAAATTCACACGTCTGACTCATAAACTTGTCCATCCGTTTAATATGTATGCTACTTCTTTTTGGCAATATTTCTTGGGCTGTATTATATTTTGTAAATTGTAGAATGGATTAAATGAAAACATTGTGGTAACAACGTAAAATATCGCTTCACTAGTATTGTAGCGACTGCTATGCTTTTCCAAGCCCACAATTTATTCGTATGCGATTGGTTAGTAAATCAATACTGCTTTACTATAAGACAATTTAGCAATCGCGGTCATCACTTTTAATTTTTCGGTCGTGAACTTGCCCACATGTTTCTTTGTTACAAAATCAGTGATTGGTCAAATTTTAACCAATCAGACATTTTAGTGCTAAATCAATTTTTCCCGCGTTTTCGCTGGGAGCATTCTGGCAGCTTTAAAAGAAGCAATTTTTCCACAAGCTGCCAGTAGAGTTCACACAAATCTACGACTTTACTCACAACATTTCAAACGCACACACAGACACAGATTTTTGTAACACATTATACATATCTCTCTCTCTGACCCAGCCAAGTTCATGAACCAGAACTCTATTAATTTCTCCAAACAACACATTTCTTAATTAACTGTATTCTATTCTAACAGCAGACTTTATTCAACATAGGATCCTGAACATTCTTATTCAAGAGAAACTCTTTCGAACATTCAATCATAAATCAGAATACAGTTGAAGGGGAACAACTGTTTTCCTTAATCATTACACTTTATTGCATGTTTATTTTGTATGTTATATTTCAATATATATTTATTTGTTGATCCATATATGGAGTTTCGTTGTTTTTGAATCGTTAAATGTACAATAGATACATGCGCCAAGAACACGCATCAGAATTGGTGACCGCTGACGTGATTAAAAAAAAAAAAAAAAAAGCGAAGAAAAATCCGATTTTGTGCCAACAACGTCAAAAGAAAATAATATACAGAAATTGAACTTGGCGCGAAGAAATTTTTTTCTCTACCACGTGCATTTAAAAAAAAGCTACCCAAAATGGCCGACCAGGATGGAAACGAAGCGACAGTATTGCTCAACTTGCCAGTCTTCAATACAACAAACGTGCATGTCTGGTTTGCACAATTAAACGCCATTTTTCAGGCAAAAAGAATACAATCCCAAACGGCACGCTTTACCTACGTAGTTGAGAAGCTGCCGCCTGAGATAACATCTGACGTATCAGACTTGCTGGACAACGTTCCGACAGACAAGCCATTCGAAACGTTAAAGGAGGCAATTATATATAGAACAGTAAAGTCTGAAGAACGCCGATTCAACGACCTGTGTCAATACTCTTCATTTGGGAGACAGCAAGCCCGCACAGTTACTACGTAAGATAAAAAGCCTGCTAGGAAAGAATACAATGTCGAATTCACTGCTCCGCAAGCTGTGAATGGACAAATTGACCACCCACACCGCCCAAATACTAGCAACTCCTCCAGAAGACTTAGACCTCATGAAAACGGCTGAAATAGCCGATAAAATAAATGAAGCTAAGACCCTTAATAGTATGAGCGTCCCTGTTCCACACGACACCCCCGTCGATGATTTGATTAACAAACCACACAACAACTCAACAAGTTATCGATGCAGTTGGATCGTATGAGTAGAGAACGTTCGACCCCAGCTCACAACTTCTACAAGTCACGCCGGCGCAGATTTCCTAGCACATTACAAGCTAGCTGTCAATATGTCGAACCACTCACTTATAGACCAGACGACTAAAGTTACTAATACAGGGATAACCTCCACCCTCACGTCAACCAAATTATGTCGCTCTACCAGAAAATAATCCACTCCAGGACGTGCTGGATAAGTTTCCTTCACTTATCCGTCATTTTACTTATACCGAATAGGTAAAACATCACACCGTTCATAAAATTCATACATCTGGCCCGCCAGTTTTTTTCAAAACCGCGTAGACTCGGACCAGAAAAATACAAGCTAACACGTGCTGAATTTCAGCACATGTTGGACCTGGGCATAATTCGCCCTTCATCAAGCCCTTTCGCATCTCCACTCCACATGGTCCCCAAGGCGCAAGTGGGGAGTGGAGGCCCTGCGGAGACTATAGACGCCTAAATGCGCAGACAATTCCTGATAAATATCCTGTGCCCAACTTAGCCGATTTCGCAATTTCTCTGCAAGGAGCTAAAATTTTCACAAAAATAGATCTACTAAAAGCTTTCTATCAAATTCCGGTGGCCGCTGAAGACATACGCAAAACAGCCATCACAACCCCTTTCGGTCTATACGAATTTCTTCGAATATCTTTTGGCCTTCGAAACGCTGCACAGTCATTCCAACGTTTAATCGATGAAACACACCGTGGTTTATCGCACTCGTTCGCTTACATTGACGGCCTCCTTGTAGCAAGCGCTAACATAGATGACCACGTGCGTCACGTCACACAAGTTTTCCAACGTTTGGAACATTTCGGTTTAAAAATCAACCCGGACAAATGTGTGTTTGCTGTTCCTAGACTGAATTTCCTCGGATACGAAATTGACGTTTCTGGCATCACACCTGTTCCGGAGAAGGTAACAGCTATACGAGAGTTTCCTCAACCTACGACGCTCCGGCAACTTCGACGTTTTCTCAGCCTAATAAATTACTATCGCCAGTTCATTCCGAACTGTTCCCACATTCTGGCACCATAAAGCACAGCTCTCGTTTTCCATGTAAATCTCTAATCGGTGTTTGTTGTATTCCCCCGCTCCCGCACCTATATATATATATATATATATATATATATATATATATATATATATAGTACAGGTAATCGATCCATTGGTATATAATCCAAGTGGATCCTATTAATATTAATTATTAAAACTGATCCACAAAGAGCTCGATGTATTTATTATAACATACCATATGTATTTTTTACAGTAAAAAAAAAATACCTCAACATGGGATAGTCTATTTCAAGCCGTTCTGCACGCGGCTATCATCAGCCCTAAGTGTCTGTCTCGGAGCTCAGTAGACTATCATTGAAAATAAATTTAAAACAATGCTTCGAGACAAGGAGAAGAGAAGCATGTGTTCCTTTTTCCCTTTCTACTCCTACTAAGTAGGTTTTGTGTTTGGCACAAGAACTTAGATTTGGTGGAGAGTTTAAATGTTTATATGTTGCACAAAAAGGACGAATGTAGTCTTTGTGTAATTTAAATTTTTTACAGTATTACTGTTAGATTTTTAAACTCTTGCATATCTTTTAGGACACTGTTCCAAAAAATATCCTTTATTACTTTCAGTATAGTGTACAAAAATAAAATTCCTTTATTACTTTTGGAATACTGTATCAACAAAAACTCCTATATAGCAGTAAATACTGGACAATTTTCTCACATATGAAGAGGGGACTTAAAGCAAAAGTGATATGGATCTACAGAAGGATACTGAGGATACAAACTGAACACGAGAAGAAAAAAGAATATTTGTACTGAGAAGCAATTGAAATTTTTGTGACTCATAATAAAATTGAACTTTGAGAATTTGATATTTACAGGACATACGAATAAGGGCATGAAGGTAGAGAGAAACATCAAGTAACCTGCATAATAGGGTTTGGAGAATTTAATACTTAGTTAAGGCAAGAGGTACGGATGGAATCAGTAGATAACCTAACAAGCTCGTGCAAATGGATGGCAGAACAAGGGTGGGGAAAGATAGTATGGAGAGAAACATTGCTTGCAGCTACAAAGGATAAGTTATGGTGATTCATGATCACCTAACAAGCTTGTGTAAATGAATGGCAGGACATAGGATGAGAAGAATAGTGAGACAAACATTGCTTGCAGCTAAAAAGGACAAGACGTTGTGGAGAGCCATGATAACCTATCTAACAAGCATGTGTAAATGAATGGCAGAACATGGAATGGGAAGGGTAGTAAGGGGCCAAATATTGCTTAGAGCTACAAAGCATGGGAAGTTGCGGAGAGCCATGATTACCTGCATCATAAAGGGGAACAACACATAAAAGAATTATAAACGGCTATGCTATAAGATACCTCGCTTTTATGATTTTCATCTGCGTATACGTGCTAATAGGCAAATGTTCTACCTAATAGTCCATTGCATTTAAAGATTAAATTATAAAGTTTGTTGTGATATTTTGTTTAACAAAAATTGTTAGCAAATGTGTTGCATTTGGCTGTTCTAGTGGATATGTTACTAACAGTGAAAAAATATCGACATTTTCTTTTTCTCTAGGAAAATCCAACCTCGTAGAAAATGGATAAAATTTGTTAATCCTACTGATTAGTTTCCTACAAAAAATTCAATCCTTTGTAGGAAACATTTTGAAGAGAAAAACAAAATAAACTCAATTAAGATTTACATCCAATACCTAAAATACATAAAAAAAAAAAAAGAAGAAAACCGTCTCTATTGCCGAATACAAAGGAAATTCAGAATGTCTTCAAAACAACGAGTGGTCCAAACTGATGAATTACATGATTTTATTTCAGTTGATACGATAAAGGACTTTACCCAAGTGGAAGAAGCAAAGTGTCGTCCTAACAGTTTTGAATTCTTAAAAAAAGGAAGATTATATTCTAATTTTTATAATAGTCTTTGACTCTGAAATACATTTTCCATCTATAAAAGAATGTATTCACACTGGACAAAACGTTCACGTCCATCTCCAGTGCGATGGAACCCTTATACCGTTAAAACAGTGGTTTGTACATGGAAATAATGTTTAACTCACAAGATTTAGCATGTTAAAAAATTTCCAAAACTAAATACAAAACGTGATGGAAGAACAACCATACGCAATTCTAAAAGAATTACAAAAAAGATACCATTACCAAACAAGAAGTCGTCCTTCTTTTTCTGCAGAACTAATACATTATGTCTTACAACTGCGCTACACGTTTCAAGCCTACAAGAAATTTCCTTTACTAACTTTTTCTTTATTAGAGAAAATTAAAAAAAAATTAAGCATTTTCAATGTGAAATGTGTTCCCTGGTCATGGTAGGTAATGATAGTAATGATGCTACAGAGAAACAATACTTTAACTTACTTTCTCGAGGTCTTACGGTGCCATCTAGCCAAATGGCAGGGTTCGTTTGTGCTTGTTTTGCTATACTTGACTATACAGATAGATTTATTGTAAAATATAATGAATCCACCACAAGAGAGTCTGTTGAAAGAATTTTGGAAACTTATTCTCCAAAATGTTTTTACTTGTAAACAACACACTGAAAAAAGAAATTACTATGCAGCAAAAATTGTTGTGAATATATTTTACAACAGCAAAAAAAAGTTTGCTATCTTTTAATAGTTTGAAAGAACACGTTTTACCTTCTATCAGCATGGTTGATGCTAACCTCCAGTTAAAATGGCCAGATGTAATCGTTTTCTATGTTAACAATGTTTCTCTCACTTCTTGCTTGTGGAACTCTCTTATGGCTTCTTGCTTCCCCGTCAACTTTAACCTTCAAAAATTTAAATGTATAGTGGCGTGGATCCTCAGGGTTTAAAATGAAGAGTTGATTTACCCACACCAAGAAGATTAATGAAGGATGATAATAACGAGGAAACATAGGGTAATTTTTAACAAATCAAGATAAAGAATTTATTCACAAATTTACACGTTTGAAGTAATGTCAGTAGTTAGTTTCAAATAAATCAGAATTCTTAAAGTCTGTAGTTTTAATGTATTGTCATGAAGAGGAAATGTTCATACAACAGATTATATCATCTGACACAAAAGGATATTAAAAATGTTTAAAACAAAAGTAAGAGAGTTCATTGTTCACCGAAGGGATATATGATTTGGATATATTCAAAAGTAGACGAAGAGAGATAGTTTAAAATACTTAGCCTTTTTGGATTGTTGAAAGAAAATACTTTGAAGTTCTGCGTGCGTTGTTAGAGGCTGATAATATAATTAGAGAATAATTTTACACTGACAAAAGTTTGAACAATGGTCGTGATGAACAGAAATGAAACCTTTCACATGATTTCGGATACTCTTCTGCCATTAATTTATTTTATCTCAGTTTATATAAAATTAAAAAAAACTTCGCATAGGCTCGCTACTTTCTTTCGTTTTCTTCTAGGCTGACTTGCTAATTTCTGTGAAGACAAGGTTTTCATTGGTCCCAAAACAATTTCACATAGGCTCGCGAATTACTTTCCTTCTTTTTCCTCAGTCCTCCGAATTAGAAGGGAGTAGGTGAGAGAAATTATTTAGCACTCACTACAAATGCAATATCAATTGTTATCTTCTGTCATCTTAATTCTTGTTCTTTTATCGTCTTCTCTTCTTAATAGTACATTTTTATCCTATTCTATAACACTCAGTAATCCCCTCCTTGCATCTTATTAACTTTATTGCCTTGATTGAGGTGAAGATTTTAAAAAAATCAACCCCTGACTCTTTATAGAGCTCAGAACATGGCAGTTTGCTTATAAATATCAAGTTTGAAACTGAGCCTACGTCATTAATATCTGCGTACGAAAACAAATTTAAAGAGCAAACGGATATGTTTTTATGTTTTTTAAGAAAACATTTTAAACAAGTGAATCAGTATATTTACGTAGTTCACATTTTTAATTTACTGTTCCATATTCTCTTACTCTTGTTGGTCTTACAGTTTATTCTTGTTAAATTGTTATTACTTAAAGTTCCATATTACACTTTAATACTGATCTAAGTGAGAGAAAATGATTTTTTATTCATGCCATTTAAAAATCTACAAGAGAACATACAACCCATATACATTTTTTGTTATTTAATTTCAATATAGGTCTCAGCACTAGAAAGTGATCATATTTCTTTATATGGCCTACTTAAAAACCCGTTCGCGAAAAACAAAGAATGACCTCATTATGCTTAAAGTCAGATTCAGTCAGTTATGTGCCATGCGTGATACTCGCTTAGGCTAACATGTATCTTTCGATACTTGACTGATTAAAAAAATATTAGATATGTTCAATTTTTGTGTAGAAAAATTTGATAACCAGTTAAAAAGAAAAATAACCTATGAATCATGTAGTTTTTATTTTAAGGTCGTTTTTTTTTTCTACTTATCTATAGTACAGGCTTGTGGAAAACATGTAATAAATAGAAGTAAATTTTGGAGTAATGGATAGCGGCTCGGATTGAGGAATCGGAGAGCCGAGTTCGAATTCCAGTCGAATCCATTATATGCATTTACGTGCTAATACCCTTGTAAAAGGTATTAATCCTCTTCTTCTGCCTCCTGCTATGGGTGAAGAGCAGGACATACCGGGTTTTATAGAAAAGAAAGAAATGGCAATCTACTGCAGGAAAAAAATTGCCTCGTCAGTCATGTATCGAAAGATACATGATCGCCTAAGCGAGTATCACGCATGGCACATAACTGACTGACTGAATAAATATTATTTCTCGATTTTAAGTAGAATCTGAAATATTTGCATTTAATTTTGTGTGTTTGTGTGTGTTGTAGAGGGAATGTGTATCTATAAGTTTGTGATTTTATGATGTTGAGAGCTATCGATGAAATTTTCAGGAATAAATTTGAACACGTGGAGAAAAATCTTATGTATATTTATGTAACGAATAACATGATTCAGAAAATAGAAAATACACTAAGTTTGAACTGAACATAATTTTAAAAAACAAAACAAACAGAAAAAACTTTTTTAGTTGGCAGTGTGTGTGTGTGTGTGTGTGTGAAATCAAGGAGGAGACTTCCGGTGTCAAGAAATTTTTACCAGTGGCGGACTGGTCAGGGCGTCAGCATGCACATTGATGGAGTGGGTTACCTAGGTACTTCCACCGATTCGCTAAAATAATGAGCATGCCATGATGAAAAAATGCCCTACACCAGCGAACAAACATTTTGTCAACGCTCCCCTGTCAAATTAAATTTCGGATATGAAACTGAATTCATCTTTCATAGCAAGATAACGCTTAGGTATTAGTGCAAAATAATGTTAATACTGTTTTCACTTCTATTAGAAATGACAATGATTAAAATCCTAAAAAAAAAACTTTTATTTGAGAGCTTATCTCAATGTTTTCAATGCGATGGTTGACTTTAATGCTTACTGGCTAAGGCTCTTACTCTAGGTTCCATACTTCTTGGAAGTAATCATAAATCACATTGTTTTGTAATTTGCAGGCGGTTTCTTTGTTTAGTAAGAAGCTATATAACTGCGTTGAAACCACATTCAGCCATATAAGTTGGAATAGCAATAAAGAAAAGTTTGATAGCTTTCCACAGCACTTTTAGAAATTTCCTTTTGTAGCCAATATTGAATAATTTTTGAAAATCTGAAAAAAATGGATACATGCTCACTGAGTATGTTCACCGCCCCACAAATGAAATAAAAAATCTCCCAGTGCCCCCTTTCAACATAACAGAGCCTACAAGGGGGCGCTATCGGCCACTTTGGGAAACACTGCCCTAAACTAAACAAAAACGTTTTACCGTCAAAATCTTTGTTATTAAGAAGAAAGACTAAAGAATTTGTTGATTATTAAATTATATTTCCTTTTTAGAACGTTCCAAATTTTGGTTAAAAATCTTGTTTTTATTGCGCCTGCAGTTTCACCAAAAATTAGTATAAGAAATTTTAACGTCTTTTTTTACGGTGAAAAACACCGATTTGGAAATTCTTGGAAAAATCAAGTAATTGTTTGATTTTAATGAAACTTTCAAGACTTATTCACAAATGAATGAAATTATATTATAAACTTTTTTTTCTTTAGAAAATCTTGGTAAAATATTTTTTTTACATCTGTTACCCCCATTTATTTGATATGAAATTTCGAAAAATTAATTTTTGTATCACTAATATTTATATTAACTATACGCAGAACTCTTTGGAGAATTTAAATCATTAACTTTTTTTCTGTACAACAATTTCCAAAAATCTGCTCTGAACCGTAAAATAATAAAGGCAATAAGGCTAAACATCATTTAATTAGAAAATCTTTTAAATACTTTTACATATTATGGACACTATTGTCTTACGAAAAAAAATCGATGAATAATGAATTATTATTTACAAGAATTTTAAAAAAATATTATTTAGAATAATTTATAAAGTTTTAAATCTTTTAAATTTCTGTATTAATTTGTACCGGTTAGGTGATATTGTTATGAAGTAAAAACTATATTTACTAATCATAAATGGAGAACCTTACTACAATCCATCAAACACTAATATTTGAAAAAGAATTTTGAATTTTTTGTTTCTGCATATAAACTTGCCGATTTGTGTAAATACGAGCGTCCATATACGACATTATCAGAAAATAAGGGTGATAACCATAGTAAATTTAGAGTCAAAGTACCTAAAATTCAATAAAACTTTCGATTACGGTGAATATCTCTATAATTTTTGAAGATTATGGAGTAGTTAAAAATTATATAAAAAGGCGCTCACGTTATATTCCTCAAGTAATTTTTATAGATATGTCCATCGTAGAAAAAATTAATGACTTAACCTTTTTGAAATTCCTCTCAAATCTGTGTTCAATACATTTAACTTCACTTCGGTTTCTCATATTGAAAATCATTTCACAGACGAACTTAAAAATAAGTTTAGTGATGTTTTTCAAAATAGACCTGGGTGCTGTACAAAAATTAAATATACTCTGAAATTAAAACCAGATCTAAGCCAATTTTTAGACAAAAAAAAAACAAAAAAACTATGTTACTCTGTATATGGTTGAAAAAGAACTGCAACGTCTTCAGCAAGAAGGTGTAATAGAGCCTGTTAACTACTCCATGTGGGCAGCTCCTATTGTAGTTGTTAAAAATAACAGTCCGGACATATGCTGATTACTCGACCGGTTTGAATGATTTTTTGGATGCACATCAGTTTCCACTTCCAGTGCTGGAGGATCTTTTCGCAAATAATCAACGGTGGAATTTGCTTTGCATAGGTTGATCTCTCCGATACTTTTCTTCAAATGAAAGTTGACAAGGAATCCAAAAAAGCTCCTTACTATCAACGAAGTGATTATTCAGATTTAACCGTCTTAAATTCGGTTTCAAACCAACACCAGCCATTTTCCAACAGACAATGGACGTCGTGCTGACCAGATTAACAGGAATTGCAGCATTCATCGATGACATCATCCTGGCAGGAAAAAATCAAGATTCACTTTTGCAACGTTTATTTTCTGTTTTCAGCCGAATTCAACAATACGGATTCTGAGTTAAAGCTGAAAAGTGATTTTTTTCGAGAACAAATCACATATCTTGGGTTTATTTTCGCCGCAAAAGTCAGCCCAACCGGAGTGCAGTGGAAATAATTTGATGTGAATTTTAGTAAATATAAATTCTATTTATTTTGGGGTGAATTAACAGAAACTATCCAAAATAGCGATAGCGCAGACAGAGGCTTACGGCATTTCAGCACTTCTCATTTTTTGTCGAGTTGCCATTGCCATATTGCGTCATCGGAGTAAAATTGCATGACAGTTGTTTGCAATTTAGAAGTATCAATTTAAAAAAAAATATGAATAAAATATAAAAAACAACAAACAAAAATTACTTAAATGTAGCTGTTTACATAACTGGTAACGCCATTATTGGGTGTGTGAATTGTTAAATAAATACGTCAAAGCTATCCTTAATTCTCCCGTAACAGAACAAATTCTGGCGACTGGGAAATCCTGACTGTTAGACTGAAATCTTGCGCAATGGTAAGGGTGGGGAGCAACACATAACTTCATGAAATAATATTTGCCAGTACTTAAAAAACTGGCATGAGCTGTGCGTTCTAAATTTTAAATTGCCTGTGAAGATCCTTTCTTCACCCTACCGCACTGACGCAATGCATGTTGGTAGAGTTGGATGTGACACGTTTGGGTGTGTCTCGTTTCAATTCATGATCGCCCAAGGATATTTAGGTAATTGAATGTTCGATTTATCACCCCGAGCCATTATCCATTATACAACTCGCACATTCAACTTTACAGTGCCTGGTATTTTCAAGCGGTCACTCATGTCATTACTCACCAGGCTCGACGTTTCTTAACTTCAGTGATCGGAAGAGAACCGGTATTTCAACATGATATGGCCATAAGCGAGCTATTTATTCATCTGAAATTATTTTCTTGAAGCAAACATCATCTGGAAAGACGTGAGCTTAGAAGATATCCATTGCTCGGACAAATAGTAGATTTATAAATACAACCATAACCTTAGCCAATTTGCTAAAACTAAAATTTATAGATTTTTTTAACGGCATATCAACTCCTTATGGGACACTCACACATCCAAGTTTACAGTGCCTGTTATTTCCAAGCGGGCACTCATGTCGGTACTGACCAGGCTCGCCTTTTCTTAACTTCGGTGATCGGACTAGAACCGGGTTTCAACGTGATATGGCCATTTATTCATCTGAAATTATTTTCTTGAAGCTGATTCAAATGTCAGGTAGGTATTCGAAAGCGGATTGTGTTGCTGTATATTTGCTGATGTCGCAAATAAATATTCTTTTCGTCACAAGTGAAATTGAAAAGTTTCTTTTAATCGTATTTTTTCCAAGAATGCAAACATCGTCTGGAAATGGGTGTGGTTGTTAGATTCTAAAATACAACCATAACAGTAGCCAATTTATTAAAACTAAAATTTATCTAGTAGAAAGTTCCCAGTGTACAAATTGTTATATCTAAAATATGAAAAATAGAACTTTTCCAAGTGCTTAGAAGCAAACTAAGATGGTTGTTTGGTTGATTTGTTTATATATCAACTCCTTAAGGGACATTAATGCCAAATTTTCATTTTGGGGAGCTTTGAAGTAATAAAAATATGTTATTCTTCTTTCACAACTGAATACATGGTAGATGATACTCAGCTTTTGTGCATGTACATATTGGTGTGAACATAATTACTAGAGGTGATGATATTTGTGTTTTATGTTTTGGAAATTATATTTTGGAATAGAGTTTGATTTCTGTAGTATTATATGCAAATGAGAATGACAAGCATAAATAAAGAGCTACTGGTGGACAAGACAGCGTTACTCAGCGAACCCGTTTTGTTGTCGCTGTCGTCCTTTATGTTTTGGTATTGGAGCTCCTCCTTCGCCGGTTGAGGGACAGGCGTGCAGTCCGGTCCTATACGGAATCGCTGTTTTCCCTGGTAGAGCTCGAGCTAGGGTTTCTGCGTACACCGATGATGTATTCATTTTCGTGTCGAGCCGTCGCGATATTAAGATGATACAGAAGGCGCTTGAACGGTACGAGAAGGTGACAGGGACCAAGATTAACCGAAACAAGTCTTCCGGCTTGCGGTTAGGTGCCTAGAAGGGATTCACGCTTCCGGGGCTCTTTGGTTGGACTGATGGATCCGTCCGCATTCTTGGAGTGTGGTTTGGGCCCAGACTCAACAATTAAGAGCTTTTTCCAGGCTCCTCAAAACCTTCAATCTTCCGATCAGCTGCCGGATGTAGTTTATCGTTATACACACAACTAAGTAACAGGAAAAAGCAATTACATTCTTAATGTCTCAATGAAGTATTTATTTGGTTTGTCACAGCAAAGTGTATTACATAAATGGACACGAGCATGTCAACTGTTGATTGGTACATTGATAATAATTTGAAAAATATCAGGATCTAGCTAGGGAGCTGAAGTAGATATTGAACATGACTGTTGAAATAATTCCTGTAGCAACGGGTGCGTTTGGAACACCACTAGAAACTTGAAAAAGCGCTTTAAGAAATTTGGAAGTGAGACAATGAGTGTAGACATTCTGACAACAGCCATTCTTTATTAATAATAAAGAATGGCTGATGTCAGAATGTCTAATTTGTTTGAAAATAAATTATTATTTTGAAACAAATTTGATAGAATTGGCTTGAAATTTCAAGACACTGCAAGAGATTTTCCTCAACGCCGACTTTAGCTGATTTTTTGGTATGTTTTATAAATTGTATTTTCATGTGTAAATCAGTTGATTTGTACAATGTTAGACATTTTTAACAGATGAAAAGACGAACAAATATGAGGGTAATTAATTAATAGATTTATAAACAACAACAACATATTCAAGAAGAAAAAGAGGCGGTTATGGAGCTTGAGTTAAGGAGCCAAACATGTCTTAAAAGGAAGTCCTCTTAACTTGATTCAAGATGTTAATTTTACGTCAACAAACGCCGCCTCCGTTTTCGAATACACGTGTTCCTTAGACGTTATTTACTACCCCCCCCACCATCACCACAATGGTAGATGTAGCACAAGGCTGCCACGTGTTCCTTAGACAGCTTCGGTCAGCAAAAGAGTCTGAATTTAAGATTGGGGTTTTTTGCTGGCCTCTGATTGGCTGGTAGTATGTGCGGGTGTAAAGTAGTTCACATCATAATGTTTAATAAAATAGATGTAAGGAATTACCTGGTCATGTTTCAAATTTATCAGAATTGTTCCGGGTCGCATCAGTCTTCTTTTTTTATTTTTATATTAAGAAATTTACACATTAGATGTGGCAATGAATTTAAAATTCTCGATACGGGCGATCACACTATTTAAGAATATTTCTTGCTTTTATAGGTGATCATCGGCTCCGAAGCGCTGCGCGGTAAGAATCATTCTTCGCGTGCAGACAATCTGATTAGTTGGCATTGACCAATCAGCGAGCGAGCCTTGGGGAGACTCACGAAAGCTTCTGGGATCCGATTCTCCCAAAAGTGCACGAAATCGACTACATGAAAATATAGCGATTATAAAATTGTCGCATAGCTGCTATTTTTAAATTGTCCATTACACAGTAGTGTTGATTTATTATCCAATGAATGCTTGTTGTTGTATAATTTGAATTTGTGTATGTATGTAGTGTGTGATGATCATCATCACAAACCCATTTTAGAAGCACTGTGAACCCTGAAGGAAGTGGTTATTGTCCAGAGACGTTAGGCATTGTTATTTTATCAGGATAATAAGATGATTTCACTCTTTCAATTTTGATTGGATCAAAATAGCATTTGTTTATCTTTTTTTTTTTTTTACTTATATATCTACATTTCTAGGCGTATTTTAAATATTTAAATGCAATTGCAATATGGCGTCCAAAACCTGCAAGGCAAAGTCCGGCTGCTTCTGTGATTTAAACCTAGTGAACTCACTTGGCTGTTTCCCGACACAGTGTAACTTTTGGTGATTGACGCTGATATAATGCAACAAAATAAATATGACATTAACATCGTTGCATTAGCATTAACAGTTTCATTTACCAGAGGAATGTTAATATAGGGGACGCTACCAGGACGCTGAAACGTGACACTAGGGAACAAAAAGGTTAAGACATGATGCAGTAGCGTGCAGAAGTGGGGGAGGCAGTGGGTGCAACGGCTCCGGACATCTATATCGAAAAGGCATCCAATCAAAGAGTGAAATAAATGTTTAGTTTATATTTAATTTAAATGTGTTGATTTCATGTTTCATCTGTTTTTACATACTTAAAATGTCTTCCTTTCTCATATTTCTCAGTACTTGGCCCTATAGCTGCTACTTGAGTCTTAGGAAACTACAATCAAAGATTTGGCTCCGGCCATCACCAAAGCTCTGCACATCACTAGCCTACTGCAAATCCATTTCAGCATGCAGCTCCATTCACTGAAAGCAAACTGCTCTAACTACTAAATATGAAGGATGCCTTGAATAAATCGTAAGTTCACGCCATAAATTTTTGATTGGATTCAGATACAAACTCATGACAGGCCAAGTTGAAATGTTGATTCTGTTGCCTTGTTTTTTGTTAATACATTTGTGCGTATTTACGATTATGATGTTGGAAAACAAAACCACATCTTCTCCATAGGCCACACTACTTGAGTCTTAGGGGCATACAAACATTGGCCCCGGTCATCGCCAAACCTCTGCACGTCACTGTTATGATGATTTTTTTTAATTTAGTGGGAAAAAAAAGAAGTGTTCTTGCCAAAATTGAATTATAGATATTTAATCCGTTTAGTTTGTCACAATGTCTTAAATTTGTGATACGCATGTTTGAGACCTCTGACTTAAGCCATACCATATAAAGACGGCATATTTTGTTAAATCCTTACTATTATCAGAAAAATACTTACCTGGCACATGTCGGGTAGGATTTATCATCTCTCAGTTGCGTCTCCGTCATCGGGGACAGTGCGACTAATTTGTGGCTCTGTCCGCGGACAGAGACACAGCTGAGGAAAATAAATAATTAGAGGTGCCCGGTCCCAGGGAACAGCTGCCGAGGCTGCAACCCCAATTGTACTAAAGAGGGAGGGAGAATCGGTACTTATACCGATGCCAGCGCAACCGACGGTTACGGGGGCTGAGCAATTTTTGTCCTTGGCCCGGGTGTACGCGCTCCGGTTACACACGTTAAACCCGACTTTGCGTCACATCCCATCTCAGTGGGGAGACCAGGGTAAATACCTACTGTAATGACAAAAGTACGCAGGTGTAGGTTTTAAGAAAGCTTTATTCAACTGAGAATACAAGGTTCGCGTATAGTGTCCTTTTATAGTCTCAGTAAACAGAAATATCTCTCTCAAAGAGGAGAGTAACAAAACAAGGGGAGACCACTCTTGATTATTCATAACACCTACTATTATCAGAAACTATTCACATCAGTGTGAGGTAATGGTTAGCTGGTTTAGTTGGCTGTTACTACTGAGTAGTGTGATTGATTCTCACTGGGTGGATCATATGAAAATTCGATATCAAATAACCCATAAAGGGTCGATATGTGAGTCTTTAAATTAATTTATTATAACTGTACTCTGCTATTTCCCATAGGCAGTATTTTCTCCTTCCTACCTACGTAAATATTTTCTAACAGTCCGGCATTGTCATAAAAAGACATTGTCGCCTTTTCAAGGCAATAACTCACGTACAGCAAAAAATAATCAATATATATATATATATATATATATATATATATATATATATATATATATATGTGTGTGTGTGTGTGTGTGTGTGTGTGTGTGTGTGTGTGTGTGTAGAATTATACAAGCAAAAAAGTTTATCACTTAGCTGATTGATGTTACCTTCAGCATCCTGACCCCAGACTTTTGTACACGGACCCTCCGGAAATTACTCCGTCCCCTCGCCAGGGGTATTAGCAATTGACTGCTTATACTTCTCGATTTTTATTTTTTAGATCCTGTATTATATATATATATATATATATATATATATATATATATATATATTAATGTATATTTGCCCAGCTACATCTTTCGTTAACTACGACAGACGAGGGAGATTTAATTAATTTTTTTTTATTTTTTTCCAGCATCCTTACGTTTTCCGGAAAAAATACTTGCTGCCTTAATATAGCCTATACAGTCATGTATCTATTCATGTACAGCTATTTCGTTTTATTTTTTTTACATTATTTACATCATACGGTCTTCTTCAGGTGATAATCCAAAGGCGTCTACGCGAACTTGTAGGTGATGAATTGTTTTCCACCTTACAACCTCTTTCCACTCAACGAAATGTTGCAAAATCTTTCATTACTCTACCACTATATCCATGGAAAATATTCAACAAGCTACATTCCTTACTTCCCCCAACTCTAGCCCTCCCAGCTAAGACTCGCCAAGCTGCATACATTGAGGCGAACCACCATCATTCCTTTGGTATTCCTTTAGTAAGGAGTAAGTTCCACTCGGATAGCTTCTTCCCAAGAACTGTTGCTTTGTGAAACAGAATCAAAAGGATGATGCTTTCCTGACCACTACAATCTTAACCTCTTCAAGTTTATGGTTAGCCGTTATCGATCCCACATAACAGCATAAACTGTGCCCCTTATTCTTAACGCTCAAGCAAAAACCGTCTAATCCTCTAACTTTAGTGACTCTTGGGCCTTTTATAGGGTGAACATAAGTAAAAAAAAACAAAGATGAAGAGAAAACTAGAAGCAACAAAAATATGGCCTATACAGAAGGATACCAAGAATACTATGGACGGAGCGAGTAAGCAACGACAAAATCTCAAGGAAAATGGAAACAAAAAGGACACTTATACTTAGAATCAGAAAGAGACAGCCGAACTTTCTTGAACACATAATGAGAAAGTAGTGTTCGGAGAATTTGATACTCACAAGGCATATCGAGGGCAAGTGGGACAGTGAAGGCAGCGAACCACCTAACTGATCAGTTTGTATGAATTGATGGCGGAACAGGGAACAAGAGACTTGGTAAAGAGACAAACGTCGCTAAGGACTATTAATTTGTATATTTAATTTTGAATTTTACTGACAGTCTACAAGCAGAACTTTTATTGGCAAGACTAATATTATTTTCTGTGTTCATTGTCATTCTTTAACGAATTGTTCAGTCAGCTGGGTGAGTCAGCGAGCAAGAAAATATTCTTACATGATCAGAAAGAATTGTGAAGAGCCATGCCATGATCGTACATGTCCTGCATACATTGAGGTAGATAGAAGAAGAAAAAAGAAAAAATCCTGCTGTAAACATTTTTTGTTTTGATTTTATTAAATAAAAAAATTACTTTTATTTTTGCTTTTACTTATTTTGTAGAATGAGACCCAAAGATTTTTCTGCATTTTTAAGATTTACAGAAAAGTTTTAAAAGCTAGTGTTTCGGGGAAAAAGAAAATGAACTTTTCTTATTTTGAGAATTAATGACAGTAATGATTTAAGACAAATGAAACAGCTTAGCTCAGTTGCCTTGCCAAGAGGACAAATTTAGTTAACTGTCAAAAAAAAAAAAAAAAATAAAATAAATAAATAAATAAATAAAATAAAAAATAATAAAAAAACGCCCAAAATTTCTATATCCTATCTTTATGTCGTTAGCATAAAGAAAAATTTTGGGAAAATATTTTGTACATCTCAGAGAATTAGAGAAAATTGTCACTCATGACTAACTGACCCCTCATAAAAAATATTTCTATATGAGAAAGCTTTCTAATAAAATAGCCTCAGTATACAATTCTGTATTTATTCGTTAATAAATAAGTACTAAAAATCTAGTTCGCTGATTTTTTGCATTTAAAAAGAAGTGATTTTTGCTTTCATTTCACATTTGATGGAACACACACACACACACACACACACACACACACACACACACACACACACACACACACACACACACAGAAAGAGAGAGAAAAAAAGAGAGGGCGATTCTTTACCACGTATTTTCCCAAAAAATAAATAAAATTCCTACAAAAACAACGAAATGTAACCCCACTCATCAATCAGCTTCTTTCTTTGGATTTTCTATTTTTTCTTCAATGAAAATTGAGAGAGGGAAAGTCTCTTACTGCGTATTTCCCCACTAAAAAAAATTCCTAGTATTGTCCACTATCGTTATCGCTTTTAGACACAACCCACTCCTCTTTTCTTGTCAAAACTCAAAATATGATTGGAGACTGTGTACCTAACACGGATCTTCTTAGCTTATAAACCTAGTATTAAACAACACTTAACATTCGCTCGCTGCTCGCTTGCAGCAGATAAACAAACTCTTCTTTGCTTATGAGTTTGAGGCAAAAATGAGACAGAAAAATTGTAACCAGGTTTATGACCACCTTTTCCAGTCTGGCCAGGTGTCCTTTGTGATTTTTATTTTGTGTTTGAGTTTTTGCAATTGTACGACTCAACCCCCCACCGAAACCCCTGAACTGCTTTCCGCTACTAAAACCATATGTCATCATTTGCTACCCGGTCTGCACAAATTACGGCGTGGTGTCGATATTACAAAACTTGACTTGCTTCCCTTGAAAGTTAACAGCGATGATGGCTTCAAGTATCCAGTTATTGACTTCAACTGCGCAGACGGTAAAACTCAGTATATTGGTGAGGTAAGAATAAACATTTTTCTCATTTTTTTTTCTTTGTTCATTCATCAATATATTTTAGGAAGATTCTCTCTTGAGTTTATACCAGCACTGGTATTTAGTCATAATCAGGATTCTTCTTCTATGTGCCGTGTCCCTTCAAGACGTTGGCGATCATGGCTTCCCACAATTTGCTCTCCTTTGTAGCGCTTAGTAAATTTTATCTTTTTGTTATCTCTCCTAAACCCTGCTCTGCCATCCATTTACATAATCTCGTTAAGTAGGTTATGCGTTGTTTTGTTCTGTTCCTCTGTCGGAGTTAGCTCCTCCTCAGCTCCTTAACCCATCACCAGGGGTCTCTCTCCCCTGGCTATAAATACTGGCTGACCATTCGCCTCGATCTCTTTTTCCTCAGGCCTTCTGCCTTATACCACCTCGCAGATGTGAGCTCTCACAGATACAGCGTTTCCCAAATTCTGGGAACACGTTAAGAACAATACACGTACGTACGAACACTCACCACAACACACACACATAATATTCACCACACGCACTCAATGTAACTGTCCATGTGCTTGTAACTTGTACTTGTTGTTAATACATATATTTGTTTGCCTATAATTATCGGTCTTGTTTGTTTTCTTTGGACTTAATTAAAGTCTAACTTTCTCATGTAGTTGGACCGGCTAGCAGGAAATTTTAACTCACGTGTATTCTTCTATATACTCATTACCCCAACGGTCCTCTACACCTCTTCTTGCAATATGTCCAGTGAATGTCAAATTTTCCAAGCTCTCTTTCCTTATTACGTTGTTGGGGATGCGCAGAATGAACTAAGATTTTTTGCTATGGTGTTAGAATATATCAGAGGGAATTTTTGTCTGGTTGCGTGATCTTCTCTTGCATCCATAACAATAAATAATACTTAATAATATAAAACAAGGCAAAACATGTATGCAATTCAAACAAACAAATGCATTTATATACAATACAAATATTATATACAAAATATTATTACAAGATATTATTGTGTTGTTATGTTTGTTAGTGGATGAAGATTTTTTTTTTTTTGGTGTCTTGGTGTATTTGTATTACAGTCTTTATAGAATTCGTAATTAGTGTTTAAACACCGATATTATGTTCGTGTTGTTCTTTTTGTATTGTTTAGAATTGAGTCATTCAGAAATAGTCTACCCTTAACTGTAAGTATGAAATTGAAATATGTTCAATAATAGTATTTACTTAAATTGTAGTGAGCGTTAATAATTCACTTTGGATAAGTAAAATCTTGCAAGTTGAAGTTCTTTGTATTCACAGAGTAATCTTCGAGTCGAGTTTGCGGGTGAGTCAGTTGTAGTTTTTTTTCGCGCGGGAAAATTATAATCGCAAGTTACGTGGATTAGATTAGCGCTTCTCTGTGTTTGCTGGACTGACTGATTTGGTCAGTTGGAAATCTTCCTTATATAAGGTTTTAGATGTCATTCTCTGCCATATACGAAGACTGATATTACGTAACAGTTCGGTACTGTTTTCTTTGGTTTTAACGAAATTTTCCTGCTTCTTAATACTTTGCTTAGGTTTTAGAATGCATCTTTCTCATGTAAGAGTTTTTAATAGAGTAAATAAAAATCCGATAATTTTGATAAAATTTAAAGGCTTTACTACTGTTTTTAAAAACACTATTCACCTTTCCTTGGTCATCGACGCACTCTGTAACAGATCTAATGACGATTTTCCCCAAGGGGAAAAAGCAGGTTTAAATCCTACCGGAGATTTTTAAAAATATTTTTCTAGGTTTGTTATCTAGGAATTAATTTTATTCAATTTTTTGTGTGTAAAAAAAAGAAAAAAAAAACTGAATTGAATCACTACTGCTTTTCTTAAACGGGCGCAGTAAACTGTAAATCAAGCCAAATTAACATCGCAATTTATTTACATGTTTACTGAAAATTGTCTTACCTTGCTCGAATTCCGACCTTTTTGACAGGTAGGATATACGCAACTATCTTAACAACGAGAGAGACAACCCAATGGATTCATTATCATGAAATTACTACACTAATAATTTTGTTAATGCAATTTCATTATAGAAATTTCGCCTTTTTTTTACTTCTTAAATTGTCTTTTACACTGTAAGAAAATAAAGGCTTGACTCTTCTATAAACTTGTAATTTTCAGTTTCCTTTGACTTTCCGTCATCATTTTGTTTTTTAACCTCTTTCCTTTAGTAACGCTGTTGCCCAAGTTCTCCACCAATTAGAAACGCAACGAGGCTTTTAATCACAATATTGTATACAGAATCAAACAGTATAGAGTGTAATAAATTTGACCATAAATTTCTTCTTTTTTTTTAATTAAAAAATTACACGTCATCTACTCTTTCAGTAGCGTTTTCTAGCGAGGTTGCGAAATCTTTTCCTAGATGACACTTGATACTCGTTCATTGGACTTGCGTAAGAGATAGTATGCAGAGGCTATAAATTTCTTATTCTTTTTTTTATTACTAAAAAAGTTTTCTGTTTGTTATTTTATTGCATTTTTATTTGATGGGGTGCACTTGCCATCGGGTAAGCTGAAACCCTGGCCAGTCCGCCATTTGAACTAAGTGTGCTTTTGAGACATTCCGAAGATCTGCTTTCGACTTTAAAGTCTGTATCTCACAATACGGCCCTTTGAACGGATTATGGCACAAGTCTGTGTTTAAAATAAGAATCCTATAAGGATGAATCATTCCGATTCACTTCATATTTCATTAGTAAGACGTTCCACCCAAAAAGTTTATTCCCAAAAAGTACTATTTTTTATAGAACACTCTTGGCAGGATGTCTGTCCAATCACTACAATCTTGACCTCTTCGAGTCTAGGATTAAACAGTTAACTTTCCTGCATAACTACATGAACTTTGCTCAGTAATCCTCTACCTTGAGTGACTCTTGGGCCTTGTATTGGGTGAACATTAGTATTAAAAAAAAAAAGTACATGGGATTGGTGACAAAGATTTCTCAGCTTCATTGACACTTTCCCATTGGGATACCTTAATCATTAAGAAGTGATACTGCCTAGGTGAATGGCCTCCGGTCTGCGTGCAAAGTGAAATCTAGCCGTTAACCTAATGGCACCTAAGCAGTTCCTGATGCTTTGTACAATCAGAGGTTTTAAGGCTAAGTATTTATACTGGGATGCTCACGTTTGGTTTCCTCCTATTACACTCGGGACGACTAATAGATTATCCGGTCGATTCAGTTCGTTGTCTTCATGGGGGCGGCCTGTTCACTTGTAGTCTGCAATGTTTCCTGTTGATTTTATGTTTTCCGATTTTTGTAAGCGGCAAACTGATGTGCGTACGAAGTGGGACTGGCTTGTCGAGTTCAAAGTTCAGCCGAGGCCGTTGTATTTGCTTTCGGTCCAATACAATTTGCAAAGTATAAATCCATCTTCACTTCGTCACATCTACGGAATTAATAGCAGGGTACACTAGGTTCTCTGTGAAAAGAAAAACTTAAATTCAAAACAATAGGGATGTGCTGCGTTGGGTCATCTTAACTTAGACACATCATTTGGCTATATTGCTCTACGTCCAGAATTGGTGGCGCACATTGAATAACCTTAGAACATTAGTTCCTTAATTCAAAGACATCTTGGCTTTATTCACTTTTTTTTCTTTAATCGGTTTCACCCCATGCAAGGCAGTAAAGTCACTAAGGCACAAGGTGCTACAGAAAGAAATTAGGAACAGAAACATTACTAATGAACGGGAGGAGAAATGAGTAATCAGGAAGACAGTAGATAGCAATTGACATTGCATTTAAATTTTTTGCAGGTTAAAGTTGGCTGAAAAGCATAGAACTGGAAGGGAGTTCCACAAGCGAGAAGTACGAGAAAAGAAACTGCTAGCATAGAATTTATGGCTACATCTAGCCAGCTCAACTGTCAAATTGATGAAATCTTGATGCCAGTCTAGTACTGTGTTTAAATTGAAAAAATCTAGGTACTGTGTAACAAAGTAAAATTATTGTGGACGCTAATTATCATTACATGTAGGCGATAATTACTAGCAGGGCAAATCGCTTACTGACTTTTTTTGCACCAAATTGATGACTTGTTAATGAAAATCGATGCACCCTATAATTTTACCTCATCACCACATCTTTTTCTAGCATTAAGTTCCAAAATACATTTGTATTTATTTTCAACCTTTCATTGCTACTAATATAAATTCCAGAATGAATACTTTGTTACACAGTATATATAATTTGAACATTTAATTTTCATTATAAAACAGACAAATAAAATCAAATGTTCAACTTATCTTCCTAACTTTGAGTTTTACAGATAGAGTATCCACTTCATCAAGGGATTTGATAGTAAAACAGAATTTATTTACTGAATT
Source organism: Acanthosepion pharaonis (assembly GCA_903632075.3). NCBI lineage: Eukaryota > Metazoa > Mollusca > Cephalopoda > Sepiida > Sepiidae > Acanthosepion > Acanthosepion pharaonis. Next base: position 125,319 of record CAHIKZ030001509.1, on the reverse strand, counting down.
CATGTATTTCTTAAAAATGGGTAATGGTAGTCTGATTGTTAACATGTGGCCTTGTATAATAACATAGGTAAGGAAATGACGAATATTGAAAAGAATTTGACATAAGACAAAACTGCTAGAAAAAGTAATTTTGCAATTCATCTGCAAGAGGAAGAAAGTGAGATGTGGAATGAAAGAGAGGAAATAGCTATGTGAAATAAATGTTAAACTAATTTCTTTTACATAAATCAGGTTTCAGCAATTTCTGAGTGTGTTGAATATGGTATAAGAATGCTTCATTCATAATGTGAGTGCGTGTCTGTGTGTGAGAGAGGCATTCACAATGATGTTGCAGCATGGATAGTGGCATGTGTGCCCAGATTCTTACTGCAAATATACTATACCAAACTGTATGTGTTGATACACCTGAGGTTGGTTAACTGTGTTATGCTCGATCATTTTTCTTGCATAATATATCCTGCATATTTATAAGTCTACCATTCAACCATGCTTTGAATATTGTTGACAAATATGGTCTGGTGCTCTTGCTATATATTTAGAGATCCTTGATAAAATCCAATTTGCAGTGTTTTGGTCCTGACCTGGCATCTCAGCTTCAGTCACTTTAACCACTGCTGCAATGTAGCTTCCCTGTGCCTTTTCTATAAATATTTTTATGGTAATTGTTTAGGTGAATTCTTCAATATGCTACCTAGACGTTATGAATTTAATCACAACAAGGTTATTTTACAGTTGAAATGGCTAGATGTAACCATAAGTTCTATGCTAAGAGTTTCTTCTCTTGCACTTCTCACTTGTGGAACTCTCTTCCAGCTTCTTGCTTTCCAGTTTAATTTGATCTTCAAAAATTTAAATGCAATGTCAATTGTTATCTTTAGTCTTTTCTTTTGTTGTTCTTGCTCTTTAATATTGTCTTTCTTTTTCTCATATTCTTTCACTCAGTAACCCCTGTGTCTTAGTGGCATTAATACTTTGCTTGAAGTGAAATGAAATGATAAAAAATAAGCAAGCATATCTTGTGTAACGATAACAAAAGATCTCATTAGTAAGTAAGGGACAGTAGACTTCTAATAGATTGCTTTTGTATTTCTTTTGTTTCATGTCAACTTACTTTCTATGCATATATATATATATATATATATATATATATATATATATATATATCTATCACCCCTTCACTGTCGAAACTCCTAAATGTAGCTGTCTCTTCTACTCTAATAGCTTCATGTCTCGCACCTCTCGCCTGTGGAACTCCCTTCCATTCTCCTGTTTCCCTGTGAGCTATAATCTCCAGCTATTCAAGTGTAATGTCAATCGACATCTCCAGTTGCCTTGATCTATCCACTACCCTCATCCTTTCTTCTATCACTCCTATCTGATCTTGCTCTAAATTTTCTGTAACCCCTTGCATCCTAGTGGCTTCCCGTCTTGCTTGGGGTGAAATGCTTAAAAAAAAATATGTATATATATATATATATTCTTTATTGATATTCATCTTCTGATGAATTTAATCAGAGGACAAAATGTGATAGTAAGGAAAAATTTTCCTTTTGTTTTTATTCATATTGTTTTATACACATATATTTTATTTACACACACATATATATATATGGGAAATTAAAAACCAAAACCAAAACCAAAATACACCAAAAATATGAAAAACAGCATCAGCCTACAACAATAAATCCACAAACAGTCAACTCTGTCAGGAGGAAAAAATAGCTATAATCCCCTTCCCACACCAAAACAAATTACTAAATAAATGATCAGAACTTATCTCAAATTGCAGACATAAAAAATTTTTACAATTTTACTTAAAAAGTGAAAACTAAAAACCGTGTAAAATGTCAAAATGAAAAAAGTAAATATACACACTATATACAATGCAGATAATGTAATATACTTTAGACAAAACCAATACTTTAAACTAAACAAATAAAACAACCATCCCCCAAAAATAAAAATAATAATAAAATAACAAATAATTTTTTTTTTAAATAAATAAACAAATCAACAAACTATGAAAGTGCACAAAAACAAACAACACTATACAATACCTACATATAACCACATTCGGATCCACAATTATTCATACTCAATAGCCTATAGAATAACTTAAAACAGAACCGCTACTGCTTTCCCAATATCCATTGGATATACAATAAACCTCACTACCCATAATGAACCAATAAATAGCCAAGTCAACACGCACACACATATGGGATAAAGCTTACATTCAAGCATGAAACAGACTGCCAACTTTCAGTGTTGACCTCAATGTCCACTTTTATATTTACATATGCTCTATCCCTGATATTGATCACTTTTACCCATAAATATAGCATACCTTAAAACTATAGATTTTATCATATTATGTATATATATAAATAATTGTTTTATATACAACAATAGAGTGAATTGTATGAATAGAAATCTTAGATTATTCATACAGAAAATATAATCAAAACAATTGTAACATTACTTAAATATTTCTGTCATTATTTTGCCAATACAAGTAAACCAGTTAATATATGATTTTCTTTTAAATGAAGTGAGATGACTTGATTATTGTTAAGGGGTCCACCCTTTTTTTATACAAGTGGACTCACTCAGAGTGTACTTGTACTGCTGCTGGTGAATACTCGGAAGTGATACAATGATATAGTGAGAGAGTGAGAGTGTGAGGTAACCCCTTTGTAGGAGTCACAGTTGCGAGCACGTAGACTCAGAAGGAAGTCATACTTTGATACTGAATTTCCCAGACTGTATATATATTATTATTGCTACTAACCGCATTTCTGGATCTACTAACAGTATTACCAATTGTATTATTACGTCAATACATTTATTTGCTATATTTCATTCCTGCATTTGTCATTCATTTGAAACTGGATTTCATCTCAAAATCCACAACAATTATATTGTCAACTCTATTTCCAGTAAAAGTGAAATGCTTTTACCAGATTAAGTTGAGTCATAAATAATTTCTGCTTTTGCTTATCAATCTTAGTTTTCAAAAAGAACAGAAAAAGCACAATTACATTTTATTCAGTTACATATTCATCATTATTTGTAATGACGTTGCCATTTATCGAACAGCTCTTTGATACATCTTGAGTAAAATTCCGCAGGTTTTGATGCAAAAAAGTTTTTGACAAAGTCTTGAATCTGGTATTAGAAAATGTTTCCCTATCAAAGCATTTTGCAGTGATTAGTATAAGTGTGCTTTTTAGTGTTTCATTGCATTTAAGAACTCTAACAGAATAATACCCTAACAATCCCAACACATGCACAATATTAACTTTCTTCCATGTAGCTGAACTTTTGGGGTTGGTTGTGAAGATTTATTCTTGTCAATTCACTGCCTTTTGCATTAAACATTGTTATATGCAATCCACTTTTCATCACCTATTATGATATATTATATAATAGTTATGATTAATTGATTTGTTTTCTACAGCTATTAACCATTTGCAGGTTATTTAAAGCTAGAAAATATTTTTAGATTGTAAGGATGGTGTTTTTTTGTTTTTGTTTTTTGAAGTAATAATCGCTTAGTGATACAAGTCCTACTAATTAATCTCTAGCTGAGGGGAGTAGAGGTTAAGTCATACCTTTTCTAAGGATATTTGCTTGTAAGTGAGTATAACAAACCCAAATGGAATTGGAACTTGGCTGTGTGATTAACACTTATTCACTACACCACCTGCACATCCAAACTTTCAGCACATGGTATTCCCAAGTGGTCACCCATCTATGTACTGACCAGGTTCGACATTGCTTAACTTCCGTGATTGTACAGGTACTATGTTTCAACGTGATGTTGCTGCAAGCTAAAAGAATGATTAGTGAGGATGATAGATTCATCATTACAATTGGTTCCCAAATACAGAAATGACTTCTAACTCAACCTAACATAACAAGGCTCTAAGATCAAGTGAAGACTGCATATGTATGGCTCTCTATTTCGGTACTTTAGCACAGAAATAAAAAGGTCTTATAATATCATAATGTATGACTGGAGTACATTGGGCCTGTGTAAATGATGCTTCAGCTCAGAAACTATACCCAGCCTTGTCTATGCCTGTCATATCAAGAAGGTAGGATATGATTCAGCAACCCAAACTTTGTTAAACAATTTGAGTATCAGATCTCCATCAAGAAATAACAAACAATTATGAACAAAGTGTATAATAAACACATTTTTATATAACAATTTAAGAGAGATTATAAGGAAAAGAAAAAGGTCTTTTTTTGTGTGTAATTTAGAAAGTTTGTATTTGTTTCATGCAGAGTTTATAAGGGACTTGCTTTATAAATTGAAAGTTTTCTCATTGAGAAGCATGTGTTAGATTCATTGAGCAACTGTGTGCCTTCTGACCAGCTAGTTTGAAACTGCAATTAGGACTGTTGTTAAGACTGCTCTCTAGACAACATGCATTCTGTTTTATATCTGACTGACTGTCTAGATTGGCTAGAATGTTTTGCTTGTGGGTGATTGCTGTTTGTAAATGGTCTGCATGGATGTTTGCTTGTTCCTATGAGCTGCTGCTGCGTGTGAGTTATTTTGTTTGCACAAAAATGGTATGACTCATGTACATGCTATTAAGTTTTAATTTGTTAAATTAGGGATAATATTCTTAGAAAAGTATTGTTAGAGGCAATGTTGTTGTTTGTGCAGCAGTAGTTTTGTGAAATATGAAATACATAATCTCAATCGATTTAACGATACTTCAATGATAGATACTTTTGTAAAATATTTTCTTATTTTTCAGTCCGTGTATAATGTACCAGACGAAATTTTTACAGTCACACCTATGTCCAAAGGCTTGTTGAATGAACAAGTGAATATTGTGAAGAAATCATCTGATGTTTTGAAAATGATGAGTGCTAACATTGGCTTTGATACTGTAATTAAAGGATTATTTTCAGCCAGTTCCTCTTACAAGAAAATGACCTCATCTTTCTACAATGAATCCCGTTATGTTGAACATGTTGTCGCACACCAGTCAGTATCAAGGGCATCTCTTATCCCAAAATTTTTTCTCAAACTTGGCAAATATGCTCAATTGTATGTAGACAAGTAAGTTTTGATCTTTGTTTCTTTTATAAGATCTCAACAATTTTGTTAATTATGAGTAACAGAACAAGATTTGCTATCATTGAATATTGCTGCCACATCTGGTCTGGTGCTTCTGCTGTGTATTTAGAAATTCTTGATAAAATCCAAAGAAGAATCTGCAATGATATTGGTCCTGACCTGGCATTTCAAAATTAACCACTTTCCCACCACTATAACTTAGCTTCCCTGTACATATTATATAAATATTTTCATGGTAATTGTTCTGTTGAGCTTTCCTCTTTGGTACCTAGACTTTACTAATTTAAGCATAGTACTAGATTGGCAAAAAGATCTTATCATTTTACAGTCGAACTGGCTTGATGTAACTATGTTCAGTGGAAAATGTCATGATGCCATTTCTGACCTTGAGAAAAATATAAAAATAAAAACAAAACAACCTAAGATTACACATATTTTACATTATTATTATAAATTTTAAAATTATTATTATTATGCATTTTAAATTATTATACATTTTAAATTATTATTACTATGATACATCTTAAATTATTATTATTATTATTATTATGATAATGCATTTTAAATTATTATTATTATACATTTTAAACTATTATTATTATTATTTTCTTTACTTAAAACTGACAAGTGAGTATTTAATAATATAAATTATTAATTATTTTTTCTTTATGCAGGTTTCTCCCAAGTAAATTTGAAACTGATCCTCAAAAGTATTTTGAATTCATTACAACTTTTGGAACACATTATTTCTCAACTGTAAATTATGGAGGAAGTTTACAACTTTATTTGGAAACAATGAAATCTTATTACGAAGGTAAAAGTGACAAAGCTGTACAAGCTGAAGCCAGTGCAACATTCTATAAAATCTTGACGGGAATGGGAGGTATATCACGGTCAGTAAAGAAAGTGGATACCAAATTCACAGCAAGTTCTAATCAGATTATCAGGTAAGAATACATATTTTTTATGGTAATTAGAAGTTATTGACATTTCTTGAGCTGGCAATAATAATCATCATACTTATTATAAAACCCAGGTTGTGTGTGTGTGTGTGTGTGTCTGTTCGTTTATATATTGGATCGGATTTCCTACATTTTTCCACCGATTTCAACAAAACTTCACAGAACTACATAAAATTACCTTGCGGTGGTTCTGACAGAGCCAAAAATTGGAAAAACACAATTGTTTTTGCATGAAATCAATTTGAAACATGATTAAGAGGCATCATGAGAATGAAAGGGAGACTACTCATATCGAGTTATACCTATTATAAAACCCAGATTGTTTGTGTGTGTGTGTTCGTTTATATATGAGATTGGATTTCCTACATTTTTAACCGATTTCAACAAAACTTCACTTTTTTTTGGCAGATAGTGTTTCTTATTGTCTTGCACACTTTTTTCTTTATTTTTACATTCAGAATGCTTTAAAAATTCCATTTACAAGACAATTGTTTATAATAAAATTCTATTCAATCGGTAGACTCATAATGATTGAAAACAATGATTTTGTTTGAGTTTGGGTTTGACCAATTTGTAAAAAAAACAAAAAAAAATCAAAACAAAAAAAAACTAATTAAGACATGTGTGTCCGTCAACCTTAAACAATAATCTTAGTCAATTTTATTTTTCAGTCTTTATGATGGTCGATACTTGATCTATTTCTTACTGTTACATCCCAGGGCAACGCCGGGCTCTACTGCTAGTCATTTATATAAAGAGAAAATAGCAATAATTACCTTTCTAGAACAGGATAAGCTTCTAAATAGAAGATCAGAGCTCATTTACAAATGCAGATGTGAAAACAAATTTCTACTATGCTACCTACAACCCAAAAGTACTAAATAAAATCCTATAACTTGCTTCTACTAAACTTTATTACAAATACCAACATTTAGAAACAAAGGAAAATACACAAAAACATGCAAAACAAATAATTAGATAGTGCAAATGAATAAAATAATATATATATATATATATATATATATATATATATAGAGAGAGAGAGAGAGAGAGAGAGAAACCATAGACAAATCCAGTCTATATACACACTTCCTTCAACCAGCATAAATAAGCAGTCTAGATGTCATGACTATAAATAACACTCAGCATTCGACTTAAATAAAGGAAACTTGAAAGGCTTGATTTCCTCATTTCCTAGTGACCTATATGTTGTGGAGTTATTTCACAGTGGAGGATTGTATTGATACTAAGTCGGTCCTAAAATAGGTTCGACGTACAAAACGTTAGGAACGTGGTATTACGCAGAGTAATCTGGTGGTGGTCACTGATACTTTCGTATTAAACTAACTGTCGTCCAACATCGACTGACTGACCGACTACTCCTACTTATTATAGGTGGGAGAGTCTATTAACTATAGATTAGATGTGTTTCCCTATAACACTATATACACATGACACTATATATGTGTGTGTGTGTGTGTAGCCCACTAAAAGAGTAGTGACACTTAGTCTGAAGATTGCAGTCAAGCATGAAACTGGCAGCTGCCATATAATGTTGACTCCCATGTCCACATTCTCTCATATATATGATTATGATACTGACTCATGAAAGTTGAACATACTCAGACATTGAAAATTTTATACTTAAATTTTCACTGGAAACCAGGAAAATGGTTCTCTCTCTCTCCTCTCTCTCTCTCTCTCTCTATCTATCTATCTATATATATATATATATATATATAAGTGGATATATATATATATACACACACACACACATACACATATATATATATATATATATATATATATATATATATATATATATATAAAAAAACTATGTATGTATGTATATATGTGGTTGTGTGTTCTAGAGATATAGTTTAAACAATACATAATACCCAAACCAATTTAGGATCATAATGAATTGCTGCTGAATGCAATGACAAATTTCATGAAAATTAGGTAAGGGGTTCTTGAGCTAAGGTGTTTTTTTCTGTTTTTATGGCATAGGAAATTTGGTATCTTTTTCAATACGCATTCTTATATCAAGCCATGTATATAACCAAACACTTGTGTATTGTATTCCAACTATTATGTGCTTGAAAAATAATAAACATTCATAATACATTATCAAATAAATTTAAAGATAAATAGTGCAACATATATTTATACAATTAACTCCACTACTTTAGAACTTCTTTTTATATAAATAAATATTTGGCAAGTTTGTTATGCCTTTTGCTATTTGCTGAAATTTATGGATAATTTTGTTTGTGCCTATTTTGTTCTTAAGTTCTTAATGTTACTGAGTTGAATAAAATATTTCTGAAATGAAATATAAATATTTATTAAATATCTAAAATCAGGTTGCTTCATACATGAAAGTTCTATATGTGTAGTGTTCATTCAAGATATACATCAAATTTAGTTGGACCAGTTTATTTTTGATTAATGGGACAGTAAGCTGAAATGGATTTGCAATATGTTAGTTATTGAGTGTAGAAAATATTTCCTTAAAATTACTAACAATAAAGTTGATGACATTGGCTATTTGCTGCGGCCTATGGATAATTTTGTTCTTGACTATGCAAAATGAACACAAAAAAGTTTCACAATTTCAAATTTACTCCTCAATACAATCTCCTTCCTTCTAAATTATGGTATTACACCCTTGAACAAAGTCATGTATCATAGATGCTTCCTGGCTGTTTATTAACCGTATACAGTTGTGAAAACTCTAACATTTTACTGTCTACAAGACTCTCCCAAAACTACTTCACCTTGCCTAAGAAAAAAATAGTAAGTTTGCTGAATTCAGTTTTATTATTAATATAATCATTAGAAAAATATTCAAATGTTTCTTTCATTGTCAACTCTATGTAGCTATGTCCAGAGTAGGAAATTCAAATGGACATAACATAATGACAAAAATAAATTTATAAATGAGATGTCTTGGTGAAAATGTTTACACGGTGAAGAAAAGTGTAACTTGAGTAATCAATGAATGCCGAATGTTTTCATATGAGGAAACGGCTAATATTACCATTACTGCTCATGTTCTGAAAGAACTTGTCATATAAATGAATAATACCTTCACAATTACTATTAACTTTACAGCTAACCTTTCACACTTTCCATTATCAATATTACTTCCCATTCTTTTTATTGTTAATTTCACTCAAAGTTGTTTTTTGTAGCCATAGCAGGATATGAGAACAAAAACTATAAAATTTAAACAAATTCAAATTCAGGGATCTGTCATCTTCAGTGGCAGGATAAACTTTTTGTGCAGCAACTGAAGTCACATATAGAGTGATAAAGGTTAAGAGAGATTTTCTGATATAGTTTGAAATGGGTTACTGTTTAAATAAAGAGATAAATTTTAAGATTGCAGAATTGGAATAATTTTGTTTCTTATTGCCTGTTGCTTATAATAAAATATTTTTTAAAAACTTTTCTTTTGTAGGTATTATGGAGGTGATACAAACCTGTTGGTTTCAGGAGGAATAGCCAAGTGGCAACCAACAGTGGCCAAAAATCCATGGGTCTTTGGTGGCCAGCTTGTTCCTCTTGGTGATCTCATTGCAGATAAATCAAAGAGGGAATCCATGAAAAAAGCTACCCAAATATATATTGATCTGGCTTATTTAGATTCCCTGATACGTTTTCTACACTGGGCTTCCAATAAATATTCACCCTCCACCGAACAAATATCAAATTATGTGCAACAAGTGAAAGCTTTAAAAACTGCTAAAGCAAATGATCATGAAGCAGTCATTAAACTTGGTAACAAAATAGAAGAAGAATTAGAAATTCCATCCTGGTTTTACAATCAAGTTAAACTGTGTTACTTTTGGTACCCAGATGGTGATGGTGGTCAGTGTGGAGGTGGTGCTGCACGGAATCTTTGTGCAAAGGTTGGAACTATGACTACTTATTACAGGGATGATACTGATAAACGTGGAGGAGGTTGTCGCATGAAGTGGGGAATCATGAAACCTGGTAGACTAAATGAAAGCTGGCTCAAACAGGTACAAATTTGCTACAACTGGTGGCCTGATGGAGATGGTGGTCAATGTGGAGGTGGTGCTGCCAGAAACCTGTGTGCTCCTATTAATCAATTTACTGCTGTATATAGAGATGATACTGATCGACGTGGAGGAGGCTGTCGTATGCGATGGAAATTGGTTGTTCCTAGCAGTGCACCTATTTGGCTAAAGAATATGAAACTGTGCTTCCAGTGGTACCCTGATGGTGATGCTGGGCAGTGTGGAGGAGGAGTGGATAGATTATTGTGTGCTACTGCAAATAGCTGGACCACAGCCTATCGAGATGACACTGACAGAAGAGGTGGTGGCTGTCGAATGCGTTGGGGCCTTATTCCAAGTTAAAACTTTCACTTAATGATTTCACTAAATGATGACATCAAATAAGTTAGTGATTGCCCTAACCAAATAATAAATTTAACTGATCTGAACTTGGAACTTATTATAGTGTTGCAAAATTAAATATGGAATTCATCATCAGGTGTAAGGAACACATTTGCAGCCTCTCTATGTGAAATTTTCTAAAACAAATCTACCATTTATTCCTGTAAAACAGAAATGTTAGTACAAGAAATTGTTTGCATAAAAACAGCAGACATTTTGTCAAAATAAAATTGCATGTTAATTTGCTGATTCCCAAAGTTTTAGATTGGATTTTTCTTTTCAAATAATACTAATTTACTAATATCTAAGCAATAGTAAACTAACATGCAATTTTTTGTACTAACCACATCTATTTATGATAGTACAAGATTTTGAAAATCTATAAAACCAGTCTGGCTAATTATGAAGTGTGTATTATTTTGTATTTTCCATTGCCAATTTAATATTTTTGATATGATCCTGTTCAATAAAATAAAATTTTATTTTTGGTTATATATCGCTGCCTTTTTACTTTGTTCAAGTTTTGCTTTCTGTGAGGCTTTAAACATACATGTCTTTTGCCCAAGATTTCCACTGACTGGCCAATAATTATCCTATGTTGCTTTTTGATTCTCAATGTCATCAATGTACACTGATAACTGGGAAAGATCCTGCTGCATGCTCACAATGTAACAAGATGAAAGACAAATGCCACATGAAGATAGGAAAATATGAACACTGTTTCCCACATAAAATAGATGTTTTATTCAGGGCTTAGTCTGCTTGGGTAGGTAGGTGATACTTGGAACAACTTCTGCTATGTGTCTCTTACTCCTACCAATACATACTCATCCTGATGTAATGGCTGGTAATATGAATGGATGGCATGAAAACCACACGATGAACATGTCTGTCTCTTGCCGACCAGAATGCTTCCCTGATCCCAAGCATGACTTAATACAGACCAGCACCTGGATATACCCTATTTCCAGTTTTGTTACCAATTGATCCCCAAAAAACTCCCATATACTCCTTTACTTCTGCGTTATCCTTTGGTGGAAGTAGATGCTGCTTAGAAGACTGAACTTCAAATGAAGCCATTTATTGAACATCAAACAGAAACACTTGCAACTCAGATAAAACCACTTTCTCTTTCTATATAGGTGTCCATAGTTTTACAATGACAGTATTTACTGTTGAGTAATGGTTAACAAACTAGTTTCATAGACCATTGCTATTGCTTTTGATGACATATAAGACTCCCCTCCCTTTACATTTCAGAATGTGTAAGTGATATAGTGGATAGCAACTCAGAATGAGAAATCAGAGAGCTAAGTTCAAGTTGAGTTCATTACATTCACTTACGCACAAATATCCTTGGGAAAGGTATGGATCCATCTCTTCTGCCCTAGCTATGGGTTAAATAGGAGGCCTTGTATATGGAAAAAATCATTGTTAATGCAATATTCACTTGCAATAAAAAAAGGAATTATTCTTACAATTCAAAATATGTTTCAGCTTTAAAGAATCCACAAGGGGTTGATAAGTTGTAAAAAAAACATAATCAATAAATCATACACCATTTCAACAGAAAATATTTTGAAAAAATTGTTTGATATTATTGCTATACCATATCTATGGACTATGATGTCCCAAGCCATATAAATACAGTATTATCTAGTTCTTATTTTTTTATTATTTATGTTCTGCTAAGTTATTGTTTACCCATTTAACATTGTGCACACTGCCTATCCCAGAGATTGAACTTGGTGACACAGTGATTGTGAGATATTTCCTGTGTTGGGTAGTGTGTACTCGAACTCACTGGAAATGAACAGGCAATAACTAAGCTGTACTAAAAAACAAGAACTACACAATATCAATACATCTATTTGATGTTGAAGTAGATCTTCAAACAAAACACTACTGATAAAAGTAATAATGGTTACTGAGCTTAAGAAACCTATTTTCCTGAAAAATTGTCTCAATAGAAAGATTTAATAAATTTCAACCAAATGTAGCACTGGTTGTTTGGTCAATGAATGTCAAATGTTTCCTTATAAGGAAACCATTACCATAATTAAATGTTATCTAATACAGTAGAATCCTTGAGAACTGAACTAAGAAGTCCTTCCAGATATGAGGAATTGGTTACAAAGTTTGGATATGAGGGGTCATATTAATATTAAAATAAAAGAACTGAAATCAGGTTTAACATTTATTTTCAATGTTTTATAGTAAACAAAATAAGCTAATGGTGAGCGAAATATAATGGAACATTTAAAAAAAAATAAAGAAATAAATTATATAATTTTAATGAAAATTCATTAAATTAAGTATGCCACATATGCAAAACAAATAATGCAACAAGGATTTTTTAATCACTGTTGCATTATGATTCTTTCTATTTTAATGTCATTCTCAACCTTTCCCCATTTCAACTTTTCTTTTGTTCTTGAATTTTTCTAAACAAAAGACACTTTTTAACTGTGTGTGTTATTGCAATCATCATAGCTTAATGCTGGCTCTCATTCCATAAAACTGTCAAACTTTTCAATCGCTTTTTTATTTTCAGGCTAGGTTTCATCACAATCATGTTTTTTATTTCCTCATTCATTGTGACAGTGTGAATGCTGGAGAATAGTTTCTTTGGAAGATTTTATAATGTACAATGTTGACTTTTTTATGTTGAACTTAGCCATTAGTTAGAATGCGTCTAGTCTGTTTAAAATTTCCACTTTTTTAAATAACTCCAAAGTTGTTCTTTTCCTCTTATTTCCATCATCTTTTGCACCAATACAAGCCATTAGGGTGAAATAAGCATGAGCAATTATCCAAAGTAAATTTCTTGAAAAGCAGAAATTTCAAATCAGTTACATATCATCCAAATAGTTCAAATATACACATCAAAATCATGTCCGGATATGTGGGATTCTGGAGATGATGGATTCTAGATATGAGGGATTTTACCGTATTTTTAAATCCATCAATAAAAATTCTTATAACACCAAAATGTCAGTATTTTATTGAAGAAATTGAAAAAAAATTTTTTTATATTTCTTGACATATCAAAAACTTAATAATACTTTGGAAAACTTAAAAGTATTACATTTATTACTTTTATGTGTGATCATTTGTCCAGAATTTAGAGATCCTTTGTAAGAGTATAACAGAGAACTATGACTGCCTAAACAAACTTGACGTTTAATAAAGATTTTATATTTTTGGCCAGTTGATCAATGAATGGTAAATGTTGCCTTATAAGGAAATGGCTAATATTACCATTACATTTTCTTCTTTAAAATATAATTAACTAATAAAAATCATCTCAAACACTGTCCTAATCTTGGTTGCCATATTTGATTTTTTAGATTAAGTAGTGTTATTATTTGAACCATTTACATATCTCAGATTAACATCCTTATCTTGACCTATTATATCCACTTCTTGTATGTGCTGTGTTCCTTCTAGTCATTGGCAATCATGGCTTTATTCTATCATTTTTCCAGATACACCTTTTTGAGGTTCTTAATAAATTTTGTCTTTTTGTTATTTCTCCTAAACCCTGTTTTGTATGAAATGCATTTACTCAACGCTCAAATTTTGGAAAAAGCATTGAAGATCCTCTGAGCTCTTGCTTTCATATATTTTCCTGTGGTCTCAAATTTTCGCAAGCATTTCTTTAATGCACTTTAGAAATTTTAAACAGTTTGATTTTCTGATGTTAAATTTAAGTGTTCTTTGTTCCCCAAATTCCTTAAAAAATTTTCGATATGCAACCCTCATATTCGGTTCATGATATCCTCATCATCCTTCTGTATTCATCAACATTTATGTTAAATTCAAATTTTGCTTCATCTTTGAGGAGAAATCAGCATTCAGTGCAACATCCATAATTTGTTACACATTGCAGTTCTGCACACTTTTGTTTTCTAACAAAATTTTCCTGTTTCTTAATACTTTGCTTAACTTTTTTTATTCATCTTTCGTTATCCCAATGTATCTTCAGATATTAATGTTGCACTTTCTGCCCTCTGTTTAAAAAACATCTAAGATATTCAATTTTTTTGCATCTTGGTTTGATTTAGGTATTTTTTTTTTTATCCATTTCACCTCTAGCCACCCATAGTACATAAAGGGTTAGTGAACCCAATTTTGAGAAGCAATATGACGGATAGAGGAAAGAACTAGAGAAGGATATTGGATAATCCGAAGGCATCTGGAACTGTCAATTGACATTAGTATTTAGAATAGTTGGAAATTAATAGCTATCATTTTGGGAAACAGGAATAAAGAAGGGGGTTCCAAGGCGATCTCCTGTGAAGATATGTACGATTATTGGAGAAGAGCTCATTACATTTAACAGTTTCAACAGTGAAAGGGTGAGAACAGGATGCCAGTGATACCTATCGTAATAATAAACTTTAACTTCAAAAAGTCTGGGAACCACAGTAAAGCAGCTCATCGGAGCAATTACCATGAAAGTATTTGTAAAAAAACAGAAAGTTAATCCCCCTGACACATCTGTGAGAGAGCGACTGTAGATGAGATGCCAGATCAGGGCCAATTATAAGATATCCGTCTCTGGATCTTATCAAGAAGGCAAACAGAAGGGCTCCAGACCACATATGACAGTAATACATCCATGCAAGGGTGAATGGTTGAATGTAAATTTGAAGGATTGATTCCGGGAGAAAAATTTCCTTTTTCAAATGGTCACAGGACTTTGAGGAAACGAGTTTGAAGATTGTGGTTAGGATGAAAAAATTGACTCAATGTATTTGTTCCATCTCAGGTCAATTATAAAAAATAAAATTGAGACCGAACTGCAGCAATAAAGCGTTTTATCTTGGGAAGATGAAACGTCATGTTATCACCAATTTGTTAATTTGCATATCTAAAACTGTTGTCCTCCTCTCAATTGTTATATTCACAATCCTTCTGAGATGAGTTGTTATAGTTTTCATTATTTTCACATCTCAGAATATTGTTCTTATATTGGCTGTTACATTTACAATATTTCTGAGATGAGGAATTATTATATTATTTATATGATTTGGATTAACGTTCACATTTTGATTGACATCATACTCACAGCATCTAAAAATCATACGATCACTGAAGTTAAGCCTGGTCAGTGCCTAGATGGGTAATTACTTGGGAATTTAAATTTTGTCTAAGTTTTTTATTTATTGAATGGTGTAATGGATAACATTTCAAAATTGAAAATTGAATTTAGGATTTTCAATTCATTTTTTCATTCAATTTATAAATTCATTTACATTATTTAAATTGTTCTTGAAAAATAGTAAAAACCCATTTCTTCTCTCCAGCTAAAAAGTTAATTAAATTGAGGAATTTGTTTTTTTCCCACTAGCTATGGGTTATTAAGTAGAATTTGTTTTGATAAAATCATTATCATCTCTAAAAAAATTTTGATAAAATCATTATCATCTCTAAAAAAATTTCTAAAATCTAAAAATATTTTCTGGTTTTAAGTAACTTTTAAAAGGTTGATAAACCATAAAAAAAACAAATCAATCAATTCTATTCTTTGTTTGCCATTTATATCAAAAAATTAAGTAAAAAAATTCACTTGTTTTCCTCTGTCCTCCTTTGAAAAAAATCTGTCTTTGTGAGTATGAAGTTTTCAAGTCTTCTTTTCCTCATTATATCCATAAGAGGGATTTCAACTGTCTCTTTCTGATTTTAAGTATAAGTGTACTTTTTGTTTCTATTTTCCTTAAAACTTTCTCATTACTAATATGTTCTGTCCATGGTATTCTTAGCACCCTTCTATAGAACCATATTTCTGTTGTCTCAATTCTTTTCTTCATCTGTGAGATTATCTATATAAGTGCAAATGTCAGCGTGTCACATTTTTTCAATTAAAAGGGACACAACTCTAACTTTCAACAGCTCATCATTTTCCATATGATAAATGCAAATGTCAGTGTGTCACACTTTTTCAACTTCATTCTTAGAGGGCGTAACTAAACATATTATACCATTTTGGAGTCAGGTCAACTGTGAGCAAATTAAAAACCTTCTGGGTCAGAATTCTGAAATTTTGGATTCCCAAGTTTTCATTATTGTGATTGTTTTTTTATGTGATTTTTTGACGCGGATGTATTTTTTTTTGTCAAAATAAATTTTATAACTTGAAAATAAAAAAAATTTAATCAAAATTAATTACAAAATCCAGCTTTAGTAAATGAAATAAAAAATAAAATGCAAAAAGCAAGGACCTAATACATGAAATTGTCTTTAAACTAAGTGATAGCAGAAGAATTACTGTTGAACTTTTTTTAAAGGTAAATTTAAATATTTATTGCAATAAGAAATGCAGTGATCACTTTTGAACTTCTGTGTACTATTGTTGCCTATCACATCTATACCTCCCTACTTATTGTGATGAAGGCCAAATCAAGTTAGCCCTCTGCAGGAGTTTATTTAAATGTACCTGATAGGGTGGCTTTTTATAATATCCAAATTATATGAGGACTGATATTACATAACAATTCAGCACACTTTTTTTTGTAAAGCAAACCAAGTTACTTTGTGTACCTTATGTCTTGCAGGACATTTTGTGCATCTCTCAAAATCACTCCATAGAAAACAAAGAACATCATTTTTCAGATAGATTTTGGCAAAGTTTAACATTTGTGCTGAAAAAAAAATTGTATCAAAATATGACACTGTATTACTGTACATGTATACAATAATAACAGTGTCAAGAGAAAAAAAAATCTAGTTTTTAAAACAAAAAAATTTCCAAAAATATAATTGGATTAAACACATTTTTAAAACTATATCTTTTTTTTTTGTCTTGATACTAATAAAGTTATAGTTAAGCAAAAACATTAGTAATAACAATTGTAAAGATAAAACAAAATCTTTTTTAGAATTATAATAAAACCCAAACTTAGGAAACTGAATTTATGCATTTTCTTTTTTTCTTAAGAATTGACAACAATTTATTTTATTAGATTCCTCATTTACAAAAATAATTGTACATTGAAAAGTTTATAAAAATATGGGAACTAACTACAATGCAATATTTATTATTTACTATATTATAAATAAATAATTCTGAAAACAAAAAAATTTAAACAAACCCACATAACTACAAGTAACTAATAAAATTTTGAAAAATGAATTTCTTTTATTTGCTTTCACCGCATAAATTCAATAAAATAGTTGAAAAGCAGCTGGATTTATAACTTTTTTTTTTTTTCAAGAAATGACAACAAAAATGTTAAACACTATTTATTTATTAGTCTGTTTATTTACAAGGATTGTGTTTAATATTTTTGTTATCAACTCTCAAAAGAAGAAAAAAAAATGTATAAATCCAGTTTCACATGACTGTTTTTTTTATTAAAATTCTAAAATTAACTTTTTAAAGTTTGTCTATATTTCTGAGATGAGGTACTATGTACAGTATTCACATTAGTCGGACCAAGCATAGAAATAAATACAATATGGGAACCAGTAATAAGGAGTGCCAGAGAAAAGCAATGATAACAAAGTTGCAATATGAACTCTGGTAAAGACATGCAATGATAACAGCAAAAATTGCAATATGAGCACTGGTAAAAATGATGCTGGAAACATTAGGTTTATAATACTCAGAAGTTCATACCCAGATGTCCTCAAGGACACATGGCACAGTGGATAAAGGCGTTGGTTAGATCCAGTGACAGACCCAAAGAAGGTGAGTTCAATACCTGGTTAAGGCTTTCAGAGGGAAAATTAGCAAGAGATAACTGATAACTGACATCCATCAAACATGGCACGTGGAATTAGAACAGTCTACCCCAGTGATCGAAATAAAGGGTTAGGTTCGAAATTCCAACCACCTGAAGAAGGCCGGAGCGTACAACGGCCGAAACGTTGTGACAAATATGGCGACAAAGATGAGGACAATAGTCCGACTAACGTGAATACTGTAACTTTTTAAAATAATAAAAATTACTGAGAGTGTTTATGGTAATAGCAGTGTCAATGGAAACATCATATTTTTTCAGGGGCCAATGTAAAACTTTGCCAGTTTTTCTTTATTTATAGAAGCTATTTTGTTCCTTAAGTTCTCCAGACTTTGGGTGAAGCACTTCATTTATATTGTGGAAAACACAAAGAGTTTATACTGAAAAATTCTTCTGTATGCCTTCAGCAATTTCAAGGGTCCTGAGAGCAATAGCATCAAGTTCATGAACATCTCGTTTCCCAGTCAATTTTTCAGCAAAGTGTAAGAGATCTTCCATGAACAAACCTGGAAGACATAAATGATATAAAAGAAACATACATGTTTTTAATTTTTGTCATTGTTTAACCTTTGTGTCTGCAAAAGAAAATTTTTTAAAATGGTGTGTCAAAAGGATGGTTTATCCCTTGACACTACTATTACTGTATACACTTTTGACTCCCTCAGCAATGTTTATTTACAAGATTATAAAAATATGTGAACAAAGTACAATGCAATATTTATTGTTTACCTTTTATAAAGATTTATTATTTAACATTTTATAAAGAACTAAATTTGAAAAAAGCCTTTTTATTCAAAAATTTATTAAAAAAATTATCAAAATATGTAAAAGGAAGAGATGCTCTGAACTTATTTTAGTGAATTTATATAGTGAGAGCAAAAAGAAATACTTAGTAAATGCATGTTCTCAAAATTGATAATTACAGTTACTCATTGTTATGTATTTATTTAAATTTTCTTGTTCCAACATTTTTATAAATTTTTGAATAAAAAAATTACTTTTCATATTTATTTCATTATAAAATGGTATATGATAAATATTGCAATTTATATGATTCACATATTTTTATAATCTCATAAATATAAAATTATTCTTGTAAATAAGCAATAATAATAAACACTATTAGATTGTTTATTTACACTATTTATTTATTAGAGTGTTTATTGGAATGATCATCAAAACATCTAATTTCCAATTAATCCAAACTCTATACAAATGTTAAATAATAGGGACTTCATTATAGTTGGTCCATATATTTTAATAATTTAGCAAATATTTATATCTAAAAATTGTTTTCATATTTATTTCTTTATAAAATGGTAAAAAACACATATTAATTTGCATTAGTTTTAATTGTATTCATTTTTAGAATGTTGTAAATATAAAATTATTCTTGTAAATAAACAATGTAATAAATAGATATTTTTGTTGGAAATTCTCAAAAACAAAAAAAAATGATTAAATTTATTTTCATCATGTTTAGGGTTTATTACAATTCAATGTTTATTAAGACAATAAACATTGCTGAGGAGTGAAGGTAGTTAAAATAATAGTGGTGTCAAGGGAAAAAAGCGTCCTTTTGACACAGTTTTTTTGCAGGCATAAAAGTTAAACATTGCCAATTTTGTTATGTACTTCTTTAATAAATCCTGCCTCTGATACCACAAGTTTCATTATAATCACTGTATCTGCTAATCAATGGGCACATGGCCAAGTGGTTAGGATGTTTCCTAACATGAGACTCAGGTTTGCATCTCACTATGTTTGATTTGTCAGGAAGGTGACTTCCTGATGTTATCAGTCTGGGAAGGTGATCCCAGCATGCAGCAGTTGTGGAAAGTGCCTGAAATCATACCATGGGTTGACCCAAGTCTTGTGAGGGAAATTGGGTAGACAACTATTTGGGAGCTGTCGATAGTTGTGCTAGCACAAAAATACAAGCAGGTCTGTGGAGTCAGAACACAAAACCTTTGACTCCTTTCTTTTTGGCACCTCCAACTCCGCTTTATGTAATTATGTGATTATGATCTACAAATTTCAAAGCTTATGCATACTTTCCTAACTTGAGTAGGCCTATATCATTAAAACTGGTTTATACCAAAGAATAAAATATTGTTGCTATTATATCATATCTATTCATTCTTCAATATTTTCTAACAGAATTAGAGACAAAATCATTGAAAGGATATCGAATAAATAACTCTAAAAATGCTATAATGTAAGACTTTTTGCACATATATACATATATATATATATCTTTGCAAATAAGAAATAAGTACAGAACAAAAATAAAATTACTTTATAACAGAAAAAAAGAAATATAATCTTTTTACAAATTTTACAAAAAAATGGTTAATTCTATAAATGTAAATTTTTTTTTTTTAATATAGTTTTGCAAATACAAAATAACTTCAAAAAAATAAAACAACTTTAAAAAGGAACCTGAGATGAATTACTTTAAAGGAAATACAGTAAAATAAAGACAGAGTAGAAGAAATAACAATAAAAATTCTATAATGCAAGACTTTTTACATAAAGTGTAAATTCAATTGAACTCGGAGTTGGTATAATTTTACTAATTCTGACTCCAGTGACCCCTTAATTGCTTCCAACTCCAACATCCCTGGTTACAAGTCATCGTGACTGAGGCTTTGAGTGTATTGGCTTTGTTCAGACTGTTGATCATGCCAATTCACTTACTCTGAAACTGTAACTAAGCCCCACTCAGCATAATTTCGGTGCAAACCACTGGTGGGCTCAGTGGGTATTGAACAAACACAAATGTGCCTGAGCAAGCATCTGCAACAGGGATTGACTAGCCACCCTAGTAGACAGGCATACTCAGATATGAGCAGTCATTATTATTATTATTATCTGCTTTTCAATATTTGTATATACTGAGTAGCAATAACTTAGTCATTTATATATAATACAAGTACACTGAATGCAGATTTAAATTTGGATACTTTAAGTGCATCTTATTAGGCAGTCAAACATGGTACATAATAATTAAATAAACTTTTTTGTGGAAATATCTTTATACATTTTTTTTAACAGTAAAAGAAAAAAAAATACCCAGTCCAGTTTCAGTCATCTGGGATACTTCAGGTTCTTTGTCTATAACACTTCCATCCTCAAATTTCAGTAGATAATCTTTACCCCAACGAAGTGGTTCCTTTGTTAGATGGATTGTTAAAGTTATATCCCTGAAAAGAAAATATATAAACAAATTCAAAATAAATATTTAGGTTATGCATCATCCATTAGGATAAGCTAATATATAAAGTTTTGATATGTCCTAATATCAATATGATAAATATTTGTATAAGGTATGAATAAATTGTTTCCAATGTACAACATCTTACTTTCTGATTTATTCAATGCTTTAGAACTTTAAATGTCAAATATGATACTCAGTATATAAGGAGAACTAGTCAAAGTTTGTAAGTGAGAAGTATGTACCAGCTAAGATCTGTAATGGGTGTGATGACAACATACATATGTTTGTCAATACATCTGGATCTGTGACTGCAGAACATCTAATCCAATTTATGTTTCATCTTTCATTGGAGATTTTTTTCTCAGTTGTCATCAGAACACAGATTACCATTTGAAAGTACTTGAGACCCTGCCTATTAAATCTAAGCAACCTTCTCTTTGCAAGCAAAAAAATTGGTTGCTGGGTCTTAATATAATCTATTTGGGACTCATGGTGCTGATGCTTTGGTAATAAATCAGAGGTGTTCTACAGAGACAATATATGAAGTGTATTTCTTGTGTTTCAGCCAAATATGATGACATTTCTTTTCAATATAATGAATTACCATATTTGACAGACTACTGAACATTGATCTTTTCCAAAAAAATTCACTAGAAAATTACCGTGGATCCAATACAGCAGTATGAGAGAGACATGAAGACCAGAATAAAAGTGGATTTCACCAGGAATCAGTGCACACATAGAGCTTAGCTCTGAAACTAGGACTCTTAAAAATATCCCTGAAAAATTCTCCCATGAAAAAGAAATTAAGGCCTGTATCTCACTAGGTTTGACATCCGAGACATGCAAGCTAGCCGATGACCTCCCATCACCCATATAAATATAATTAAATTTAAACCTTATCTTAAAATGTTAACCTGTCCAAGGCTCTCTACACAAAGAAAAACGTGGCAGGACCATAATTAGCATGATAATTAGTCAGTACTAGATAAAGGTAAGGTTATAATTTTGATTTTTTTTCATTGTGATGTGTGGATTTTTTTCCCCTAAATATTCCATGTCAAAATCTGGGTACATCCAATAGGCCAGCAAATACAGTAAGTATTAAGAAAAGGAACTAAGAAGATTCTAAATAATTTTCAGTTTAAGAATAGATATTAATTTATGAATAAAGACAAAAGGAAAACATAGCTGACATGTTTCATCTTCTGATAGACTTTATAAAGGCAAATGTATGGATTTTATTTTGCATCAAGTATTTATAAACAGAAGCAAAAATGTTGTCAGTTTTTCAGTAATTTTGAATTAAAGAATGCTCATAAATAAACTTCAGGCTAACTGTGAAAGTCAAGGTAAACTATGGAGGATGCTAAGTGATGTAATTTAATGTCTAGTCATTGAAAGTGGGTCAATATTGCTGATATTTTTTTTTAACTTCAGTAGCATAGAATCTTTTCTCTTGCAATTTTAGTGGATGTGTTAATTATATGGGTAAATACTTGTTGAGAATAGGCTGCGTGATAAATTAACGATTTCCACTAATATCAAAATCTCTATATTCATACATAGAATAAGATACAAAACTCAACGGAATGATTTCAAAACATAACAATTAGATTTATTAATGTTTGATGTACATGCATGCGAACTGAAAAGGTAGGACAGAGTCGTGTCCCTTTGATTTGGTAATATTTGTACCGGAGTTCATATTAAGAAGTAATATTGAACTTGTAATTTAGAAGAATAAAGTTTGGAATTGCGAGTTCTAAAGTTGGTAAAAGTTCAGGAGTGATTTCAGAGTTCGTGAATGTTGGTAATTATCTTTAACGTCTGGCCAGCAAATGACTAAGACGGGAGTTCCTGAAGGTTACATCTTGGCACTTGGTAGCAAGGTATGAGACGTTCGAGAGAGATGAATGAAAAGAAAGCTACTACTCCTCAAAAAGTTCACACGTGTTCGATTTATATAATGGCCATGTACCACGTGGGAGGCTCAAACGGAGAAAGCGGGAAAAACAGATTGGTCGTGTGCAGGTGGTTTGATTGGTCGGAACTGACCAATCAGCAAGCAAGATTGGAGGTGATTGACCAATGAATACTTGTTATATTGTATGAAAGTAGAATTTTACTTACCAGATAGGAAAAGTGCATTTCCTAAAAAGAGGTAAGGCTGGTTTGTTGTGGAAGATTCCACACAATGATCACCAGATATCTTTGCACTTTGTGAAACCAATTGAAATTCTTTGATTGCTACCAATGAATTCTCTTTACGAGGCTATCTTCCTGTTTGCCATAAAGACTCTAGCATTCACATGCATGGCCTTGGTGTTTACA
The DNA here is from genome assembly GCA_903632075.3 of Acanthosepion pharaonis. Classification (NCBI taxonomy): domain Eukaryota; kingdom Metazoa; phylum Mollusca; class Cephalopoda; order Sepiida; family Sepiidae; genus Acanthosepion; species Acanthosepion pharaonis. Next base: position 101,524 of record CAHIKZ030001509.1, on the reverse strand, counting down.
TCCTGGATAATCTTCCAATGACAAGGGAATTGTCACTTGTGTCGCCAGACAACTCTTATTTGCTTTTAACTTTTTTTTATTGTTAATAACTGTTAGTGACCTCTTTTTTGCTCCCCCTCTTCTCAAGATAGCAATATATTAGATAAAATTTCTGACAGTATAGAAATGGCACACTCTCTTGATCAATCTGTGAACATCTATAAATGCAATACTAGATTGGCAGCTAGGTCTCATAAACTGTTGAAATTTCTAGTTGTAATCATAAGTTCTATGCTAATTGTTCCTTCTGACACACTTCTCATTTGTGGAAATCTCTTCCAGCTTTCTTGTCAACTAGGATCTTCAAAAATTTAAATGAAATGTTAATCATCATCTTCTTTCTCCTCAAATCCTGTTCTTTTATTGTCCTCTCTGTTTCTTTCACACTCAGTAACCCTTTGCATCTTAGTGGCTTTTATCGCCTTGCTTGGAATGAAATAAAAAAAAACAAAATCTGACCACTCCATTTAGCCAGAACTTAATGCCAAATTGAAAATTTTACAAAAATGTTTGGGCAAACTATAAGAAAAAAAAAATGGAATATTAGAAGGATGGGTTTTTTCTCAGTTTCTTTCACTTTTGTGTCTTAGTGGCTTTATTGCTTTGCTTGGGGGTGAAATGAAAAAAAAAAAAAAATTCTGAATTTTTACCTTTCTACATTTGTCAGTTTTATGCATAAATGCAATTGTAAAGTAGTGAAGGCAGGAACTCTTTGCTAATTGTTACAACACAAAATGAGGGGAGAAATGTTCATAATATCGCCTATTGCATGTCCATTCTCCTAAATAATGTTTTTTTTTTTTTTTCCAGATTCTATCACACTCAGTAACTCCTTGCATCTTAGTGGCTTTATTGCCTTGCTTGGGGCGAAATGATTAGGAAAAATAGATATGGCAACAATACTCAATTTTTGTTCTAATCTAACTCTTGTAAAGTTAAAGCATGGTAGATGAAGTCAGACACCTCGGGAATGATAGAATGAGTTCTACATGAAATCTGGAGTGAACTCAAGACTAAAGAGATGTTCAAATCATGGAACCACTTTCTCCTGTAAAAATACTGTAGTCATTGTGCATACTAAGGCTGTGTAATAAGAGGAGAATGAGTGCAGACACCAAAGTAACTTAAAGCCTGGAAGAGACCAGTTAAAAAGTTATGCCAGAATGTTAAAAGTCCTCTAAAATATTTTGAGGAACCTGCAAATGGAGGATCATTGAAACTAACTTGTTTAGACTCTGCCTAAATCCAGCACTGCTTGTAACAGAAGATTAAATAGGGTTAGGTTATAAGTATTATACCCAGGGCCAAAGGGTCTCGTGCCCCCACTCTGAATCTATGTTACAGGTCCCCTCCTCACTCTACTATATTACAATTTTCATAATGCAGTATTCATATAAAATACTAATTATGTACAATAATGGATCATATGCAATATAGGTGAACAATTCAACTAGAAAAATTGAAAATAAATACAATATATCTTAAATACAAATTAGAGACGTCTTAACATATTCAATCTTAAATAAATCAACTATGTTTTGGGATAATTTTTAATATCAACTTGAGATTTTTTCTTTTTAAAAAGTTAAATTTTAACACATTCAAAATTATGGATAAAAAATAGTGAATTTTTATTTAGTTTTCATCCAGATTCATGAATTTGATTTGCTCATGCTAGGGTATGAACAAAACAAATTCGGAGGATGATGTCAAAATCCATGAAAATTTTTCCTCCTTTAACAGTCAGTTATACTTAATTTAATTTTTACTGTATATAAAATGTAGGTAGAACAAAGCAAATGTTGATAAGATAGTGAGGGTCACAAAGGACTGCCTCAGGTGTCCCCTCCCTAACAGTTGGGAGGCTTAGGGGTAGTACACACCAGACTTGATTATACCTAATGGAGATATTAAAGGTAGATATTTTGAAGATTTAAACTCACTTGTTGTCCTTGGTTTTCACATTGCCAGTGGCAACATAGCCTTTTTCATTGGTGATCAGCTGACCCCCCACTGGGGTCAAATCTCCAAATAAGTACATCATATATTTGATCAAACCTTGTTGCACAGTGAAAGGATAGCCATTCTCCTCAAACTTTTCCAGCCAACCAATAAAGTAAGCTTAAAATGAAAAATAAGAGCAGTTTTCATTAAAAATCATTACATTAAAAAAAAAAAAATTTGCTCAAAAAAAAAACTAAAATTGGCTGTTAAACATATACTTACTATTTATGAAATGTAAATATATATATATATATATATATATATATATATATATATATATATATATATATATATATATATATATATATATATATATATAATATAGTAATAAACTTAATTAATTCTTATTCTAACAGAAATGAATGCATTTTTTTTTTCATTTTAACTGATGAAAAAAATGTATTTGTACAAAACAAAAAAAGCATATTAACTTAATTTAATACTTTGTGGAATATCCTTTATTGAGTTCAACAGCTACCAGTCTATTCATGTACATCTCAACTAATGATTCACACACATTGAGTGGTATTTTGTCCCATTCTTCTTGGCATATTGTCTTCAAATTCTTGATATTTGTTGGTGCTCTTTTCCCAATTTGAATTTTCAAATATTGCCATAAATTCTCGATTGGGTTCAAGTCTGGAGACTGACTTGGCCATTGCAAGACGTCAATGTTACTTTCAGCTAACCATTTCCTTGTAGATTTAGCGGTATGCTTAGGATCATTATCCAGTTGGAAAACCCAATCAGGAGGTAGCCGAAGTCTCTCAACAGAATGCATTAAATTGTCTTGCAGGATTTTCTGGTAGCTTTTGGCATTCATCTTGCCATCTATTATTGATATTCTGCCAACACCTTTTGCAGAAAAACTGCCCCAGATCATGATACTGCCACCACCAAACTTTACAGTTGGCAACATGTTCTTTGGTAAGTAGGCTTCATTGTCCTTCCTCCACACATGATTTTGTTAATTATAACCAAACAACTCTATTTTAGTTTCATCTGTCCATAGTACTTTTTCCCCAAAATGAATATTCTTTATCTTTATGCTCTCTAACAAATTTTAGCCTAGCATCTCTGTGTCGTTTCAAGAGGAGTGGAGTCTTCCTTGGGATGCGTGATTTCAGACTGTTTTTGTGTAGTTCATTACTTATTGTACGCTTGGTTACTTTAATCCCTAATGCATGCAGATGTTCCTGCAGCTCTTATCGGGTAACCTGTGGATTTTGTTGGATCTGGCATCCTAATATCCTTGCTGATCTTAGAGAAATCTTCCTCGGAGCACCTGTTCTTCTTTGGTTTTCAACACTGTTACAAGTTTTAAACCTTGCAATGAATGAAGCAATTGTAGTAAAAGGAATATTCAGGTTGTTAGAAATTGTTCTGTAACTGTTCCCATCTTTCCAAAGAGACAAAATGTGTTGTTTTTGTGAAATAGTCAATTCTTTACCTTTAGGCATTATTAGAACTTTCTAGTAAGACTAGATATTGCAGAATGCTCTGATAATGGCTAATAGCGTTAACTATAATTACTGATAACATTACTGGAACATTCTAGAATATACTTTTTTCATAATTGATTATTTTATTCTAATAATGGATTTGTATGAATACTTTTTTCACCAGTTAGAATTAAAAAAATGCATTCATTTCTGTTAGAATAAAATTAAGTTTATTATTTTTTTTAGTATGTGTCTTTATACATAAAATGTGTTGAGATTTGTTTTATTTAAAGGCTTTTACATTTATAAAATACAATTTTTCAAGTGTACGAATATTTATTTCCCCCCACTGTATATATATATATATATATATATATATATATATATATTATTTATATATTACATATGCGCGGTACTTATTGGAAAGCACTCAATATCAGTGATAGAGATAACTTAATACTTACTATTTATAGAATTTATATAATAATTGCACATAAATAAAGGGAAACTATTCTGTAATTAACAAAACTTCAAATATATCTAAAATTTAGTTTACTGTAATTTCTCGAAAATAATAGGCTTTTTATTTTTACTGTAAATTACAGGTGATATTAGGGGTGCATATTATAAATAGATTTAAACAAAAATATTTTTTTCGATATTGATTTATAATAAATACATACTTGTTCTAAAATAAGACATCACAATTTTCATTTTAAATCCAGCAATAATAATTGTAACATTTTTTTGTCAATAAATTTGTTTATCAGTAACTGCATTTTTTATTTGGTGAAAGAATAAAAAATCTATAAAAAGGCCAATTTTGAAGAAAAGAGGTTATCAAGTTAACAATTTATTGAAATTTAATTTTCATCATCATCATAACCACTTTCTATTATAGAATCAATATCTAAATTGTCATTAAACAAATTATCATTCACAATATTATCTTCATCCTGTTCAAAATTATCTTTGGCCTCTTTATACTCTTGCCAAAGGATGTCATCTTCAGAGCCACCCATGGCTGTCATGAGACAACACTTCTTGAAACATCTCTTTATAGCATCCTCACTGACGGAATCCCAAGATTCCTGGATCCATTTTACAATAAGTTTCAACTCTGGGTTTTCCTGTTGTCACAAGCAGTAAAACTGGGAACACCAGAAAGCATCCAGTCATTCCATTTTTTATGCATCTCTTGTTTAAATGGATGGTTGCAGACAACATCCATTGCTTGAAGTTGGCCAGTCATTCCTCCTGGTATAATTCTTATGTCCAGTTGTTTTTATTGGAACAGACTTCACCCCTTTGAATTCCAGAGTTTGAAAACAAGGCACATCAAAAGTCAGGGGTGTTTGGTCAGCATTTCTAATACAGCCTAAAGGATAGTTGTGCTTTTTTCTTAGCTGAATAACAAAATGCTGAAAATTCAAAAGCTTATCTTTGTAGTCATCAGGCAAATGCTGGGCTATGGATGTTCTTCTAATAGATATATAAAACCTCTTCATAAAAAGAAAACACCAGTTTGCTGAAGCTTTAAATGTGTTTCCAGGATACATGGTTTTCATAAGTTCTTTTGCCTTCATCCTTATTTCCACAGTACTTATGGAACATCCACTTGATCGTCTTTTTTTCAGAAATTCAACTTTGTTCCATATCTGGATATTGAGCTTTTCTTCCTCCACCTACAGCTTTGGCACTTGATTAACACTTTTTTTAGTTCATTTTTATTCTTTCTACATAAAAGTATGTTAGCCTCATTCAACTCATATTCTCTAGCTGCAGCTCTGTTTCCTATTCTTTCTGTTAATTCTGTTACTTTTTTTTTTAAAATTTGCACTATAACTCACATATTTTGACAGTAAAATAAAATGTTATAATTATCAGGAAAACTGCATGGTAATTTTCAACATTATTTTAGCCACTTAATTTTGATTTTATTCTTAATGTCAAAGTCAACAAAATGTCTTTGTAATTTTTTTTTTTTTCTACAAAATTTATAGATGTGTATTATACATAGGGATAGATATATTTCTTAATTTTTGGATCATTTGTTGGGGGGTAGGTATTATTTAAGGGTGCCTATTATTTTCGAGAAATTATGGTAATTTACTTTAATCCTACTAATCCTTAATCAACAGGATTCTAGTGTTAAATGATTTTAAAACATGCATATTAACAATTTAGGAAAAAACTTTTCATTTTTGTAATAAAATGTGGAAATATTCATGATGGAAAAAAAAGAAATGAAAAGATAAGTTTTTAATAAAATAATGACATGCAAAATGTACATTTTCTTACAAAATAAACATTTTTTAAAAAATATTGATATAAAACATCTATTAATTTTTTTTTAATAATAGAAATATAAATTTCATGATTATCAATACTTTATACAGCAGTTACTAATTTTCTCTTTTTTTTTCAATATTCATCTTTTTCTTTTCTGCTTTTGTCATAAACATACAAAATTGAATCCTTATTATTGGTGTGAACATGAAGGAAAATCAAACACTATTATTATTGAGTTGCAAATTGAACTGGAAATTGCTTTAATTGCATTTTAACAGCATTGCCCAAACAAAAATTATGTTATGATGTACCATTTTTTCTGTGTTACAGTAACAAACAAGAAAACTCACAAATATAGATGAGGATATTTTGAAGAATTTAATACGCTGTTATGGAATAAGCAAAACACATCATGATGAATGTGTTTATTATTTGGAGAAAACTTATTAAAATTCCAAGATTTCTTCAGGCAAATGAATACATTGTTCTGCTGATGATAAGGTTTTGGTTGATTCATTCTACTACCTTCTTCTGGTGTAATGATCCATAAGGAAAAAAAGATGAGTTGTCTCTTTTTAAAAAGAAAACGGGAAACAGTAAGTAGTAGCTAATATACCAACTGACTGTCTTTTTAAGTTTTTTAATAAATGATGATAAACATAATAAATATTGATGCTTGCTATCTGGTTGATGCATTGCACACATAAGGCCATTGATGAGGTTTCTGTAATCGAACAGTTCCTGGGTGATGGCGGTGGTGGAGGTGATTGGCCCTATGACCAACCTCTGTACCAAGGAAGGACTACTTTTTGGGTTTTTTTTTTCTCGTTCCCCGAGATGACCACATGTTACTACAATAAGGAGTTTCATCTATAGAGGTTTGGAAATTCAGAGTTTTCCTTCTCCTAGACTGACTACTGACCAAGGTTGAAAGCAATTATATATATATATATATATATGGTGGACTTTCCTATTGTATTCAGAATATGAGGGTCAAGCAGCTCAGTTTCTAGGAACCAACAGCCAGACACTAGCACATATGATTTGATTATGTGGTGAAATCTTTGTGCAGAATGAACCACACTTTTTGAAGGACAGAATACAGAGACCTGGTGCACTACATGCCACAAGTTCCCTGTCACAGGTTTTGAATTGAGAGTTGTTCTTTTCCTAGATCAGTTGCCATCAAAGGCTATAGAACCCAGTCTGTATTGCTATTTACCCATGGCTGGAGGGAGAAGAAGAGGATTAATACCTTTCCCATGGGTATTAGCATGTAACGCGAATGTAATGGATTCAACTGGAATTCTAACAGTCTCAATTCCTCAATCCAAGCCACTATCCACTACTTCTCCATATTTATTGATATTTAAAAGCTAAAATAATCCTATCATATATATATATATATATATATATATATATATTATATATAATGAAATCTGATACATTTGGACAAAATGAAATTTTTATGTAATTACTGGAAATTTTATAAATTACTACAATGGACACTCTTCTTAAACAATCATTTTTTTTCGTAAGTATCAAATAACAAAGCTTTATACACTTACTTGGTTAAAGGTTGCTATCAACGACAATTATTATTGATGACAAGTCATTTCATATTATAGAATTTATAATTATGATGATTTGCAAATAAATAAATAAATAAATAAGGAAAACTCTCTAAACAACATTTATGAAGTAAATACTGGAGTTGTCTCCCTTGAGACATCGGATCATCTAGGGTGCGCGCAAATATTGACACAATTGTTGAACTGGAAATTGTTTCATTCACCATGTTAGAGCATTTTAATAGCATCAAGTTCAAAAAATGGGATCACGTTCGTCATTTTTGGTGCTTTATAAAAAACATACATAAATTGGTACAATGCATGCAGAAAATTATTTGCAAATAAATAAGTTGTAGTTAACTCCCTTGATATATTCGATCATTAGTCACTCGGCGTCTGGTTCGGTCCTGACTTCCAGTTGGGAATGAATTGGTTGGGGGTACAAGGGAAGGCCAAGATCGCAATTGATTTGTGGTCTCGGAGGAATCTTTCCTTGAAGGGGAGGGCGGAGGTATGTGTTTCACATATCTACCCGATTCTCCTTTACCGACTCACGGTATTTCCACTTACCACACTAATTTTATTAGTAAGCTCTTGTTCTCTTTCTTGTGGAGAGGCAAAGCCACTAGGGTATGCCTAGCATTGGAATTTGTCTCAAATTAATGCTTCGCATCGGGTTCCTAGATCGTTTGAATCGCAAACCGGATGAGGAGGGTGCCTTCTGGAAGGAAGACGCCCATAAAAATTCCCATCTTTGGATAAGTGTGCATTAAACGTGCGAGGAAGGCCCACCGTTTTACCCCGGCCGAATTGCTCTATTTTACTTCCAATGTTGTCTTGCTCTGAAACACCTCTTACGGGCGTCGGATGGCCTCTCCAATGTCCAGGCATTGTCTCGTAGGGCATTATATCAAGTGTTAGTTAGGGAGTCCGTTCATGATGATCTGATTGATGAGCTCAGTCTTATGAAGCAGGAGGCTCGCTCGATCTGGCCTTGGGATCCCGGGTTGAAATGTCTCAATAACGATGAGGCATCCCTCACCTGGCTGGTGATGTGTGGGGCCCTCTGGGTCGCCAAAAAGCTTTGCGCAGTGGGCTTGGAGAAATCTCCAACCTGCCGACGCTGTGATGGGGAAGTCAAGACTCTTGGTCACGTCTTTTTTCAAAGTTGGTAGCACTGTTGTGTAAGTTTGTTGAAGGCCTCATGGTTCGCATGCTGCAGGGAAAGTTCTTTGTCCTTGCAGCCTCTTCTGTTTGTAGCAATGTGGCAGCACTATTGATGAAGGCTGAACTTTAGGTGTTCCACTGCTTGCTAGGAGTTATGAGAATCGTGATTTGGTTGACACGTCAGAAGGGATTCTATGAAGGTGAGAAGTTCACCTCTTCCCAACTGATCTTGTACTTTAGGCATCAGGTTAAAGTCAAGATTAGGATGGAAAGGTGGCAACTCTCTTCATCAGAATTCAACAAAAGGTGGGTAAATCTTGTGTGAGTGTGTAGAGTGAAAGGGGCTGACCTGGAGTGGCACTTTGATGTTGGTTAGGTACAGGATTTTGTCTTGCCTAGGTCGAACAGAGGCAACCTGTCCCGATATTAGGCTAGTTTAGGTTTTAGTTTGAATCTTTAGTTTCCCGTTTTCCGGTTAACTTAGCTAGGGTATGTATGCTCATTGGCCCCTTTTTATTTCTGTCTCTATTTTTCTTTAGTTTAATTCCCCATCCCCTACCCTCTTTTAGGGGGTCAGTGATGTCAGTTCTCTGGTAGTTGCGGGATGCCTTTCGTTTTGCGTGTGTTCGTATTTGTTGTTGTGTCTAAATGAGTGCATGTTTGTGTGAGTGCAGTTTGGATTGATGATTGTGTTTATACTATTATAATCACGCAATTTTTTTGTCCAGTTAACTGATGTTTCTACCACATTTAGGGATAATGGTTTTTTTTATTATTAACCCTATTTTGTTTTGTTTTCATGTAAATAGTATTTAATTCATATTGTAAATAATCATTGGGGTTTTTTAAATTGTTGTTTTTATTCCCCTCCCCTCACAGACTTTGAAATGTACATATGGGGACTAGTTAGGATTTCATAGAGACATTGAGGTATTATGGTGGATGTAGTAAGAAAGGTAGGAGAGAATGTGTTGTTTTGGTGATAGGACTATTGTTGGTATGTTTGGGTCAGTGTTTGTGACTAGCTAAGTTTAGAATTAAGACAGAAGAAGACCGTCCTTCCCCAATCCCCCTTTTGGCCTTGTGCCACATTTTGTACATAAGTACAAATAAATATCTATTTGATCATTAGTAATATAGGAGGCACGGTGGAGTAGTATGTGCCTTCTACAATGAAAGCCAGCTCTCTTTGTTTATAAATGAACTCTTCCAAAGTATGGGATTTCTCAGTTTCTATAAAAGGGAAGAAAACAGGGACTCACAAATCTATACTGACTGGTAAAGAAAGGGATAAAAAGAGGCATATAAAATAAAAAGATAACTGATAAAAAAATGGAATAACTGTTGATATTTACCGGGGGGGGGGAGCTTAAAGGTTTTTAATTTGACCCAATTTCTAAAATCTGACCCAATAACCAAACATGAGTTTTATTTTATTTATTTTATTTTTTTTTGAAGGGTTTCTTAGTTGGGCTGAGAATGTTTCAGAAACGTTTTATACTGGATTGTTTAAAATTAGAAATAAAAAATTGTTTTTTTTTTATTGTTGGAGAATTGACCAGTTGAAACTGCATGCTTAAAACAAAATAGAAATAAAGAAAGATAAAATAAAGTTACCAGTATCTTGTCATGACTCATAGACTGATGACAATATGTAAAAAAATTACTTACAATGACTTGTTAAAAATCCTTCTTTCAATGGTGGCTTTTTTTGTACTTCTTCTTTTAATTTTTTCAGTTTCATTGTCAGCAGTCCAATATTTTCTTCATGAAGAATCAAACCTAAAATATAGGGAAGCATAAACTGAAGATTTCACTTCAGACAACAGATATCATCAGGTATATATGTGTGTATATTTATGTATATAAAGAGAGAGAGAGAGAGAAAAATATACACATCAGCAATTAATGATGGATAGTTTAAAAATGGACATTATTTCTTATTACTGTAACAAAAAAATCATAGAGAAAATCCAATTTACCAATGAGAGATGTGACCTAAATAGGTAAATTGGACTTTGTTCTAGCCAGATGATCTCCTGTGGCCAAATTGGTAGCAGGATGTTTTGGCTCTAGGAATAGTTTCCCTGATGAAAAAAGGGATACATGTTGTATTCTTGTTGGGAGGAACAATTTTTCTTTAGTAAAACTTCTCCATCTAGGCTGGTTGTTATTAATTTCACTGTTTAAGAAAATAATAAACAGGGATAGTAACTCAAATAAGTGTACCCACTAAAAATAGTGTTTATAGTAATAAAAAATAATGTTGGCTTAAAAAATACATTTAAAAAATGCAACTAAGATGCAAGACGTCACTGGAAGTGAAAAAAAAGGAAAAGGCTTTTGAAGGAAATGGAAACCAATCCTAAACAAGAAACAAGGGATAAACCTCTACTCCTGTTCAAAAGGCTGGTTTGGTTTGTTTTATGTCATATCAACCATAATGGATTATTTAATGCCAACAAGATTTTTATTGCTGGTAATATTTTTTTTCAAAAAATATTTCTGGTAATATTTTTTCTCAAAATATATTGCTGGTAATATTTCTTTTTCAAAAATGTATTGCTGGTAATATTTTTTCCAAAAAGGTATTGCTGGTAATAAATTTGTACAAAAATATATTACTGGTATTAAAACTTATTTTTACATGTTTTGACCCCAGTTTGGGGGTTAACTATTTGCCCATAGCTGGGACCCTAACATGTGCTACCAGCCTGAATCAGGGTGAACCTGGGAACACCAGCAATTAAGAGGTGGTTCCACACTCCTCAAAATCTCCTGATCAGAGGCTTTGCTCTCAGATGTCGTTTATTGTCTTACCCAGGACATAAATGTAGTTTATTGTTATACCCAGGACAGTCAAAAGGCTGGGGAGGAGAGTGAACTTACTACTGAGAAAAGAAAAAGTAATTCAGTAGTAAGTAAAAGTTCAGAGTTTTAGGTAGAGATATTAGAAGCTGAGTTGTAGTAGACTTTAGAAGGAACTGGAAACCTAATCCTAAACAGGAAACAAAACTTTAGCAAGTTTCAGCCCTCATTCTGTATATAAGCAGTGTAGACAGAGAATTCAACACTGAATAGCAAGATGTGTGAATGTAATCTTCAGGCCTGTGTGAGAAAGAGTGTAGTCATTCAGTGTTCAGTGCTCTAAAATATGAATTAAGTTTAAGCGACTAATAATTTTTTTCTTTTTCTTTCAGATTTGGCAGACATTTGGGTGATATTATTTTTCAGACATAATTGACTTGAATATGACTTAAATAACAAAAGAAATTTTCACCAACAACACTGATTTATTTACTGCTGACTTTGATCCGTCTTAATGAAACACCCTTTATATTTATACGCACACACACACACACACACACAGTGCGGCAGAAATACCTCCCACATAATGGTAAAACATTAGTGGCAATGGTGGCTTCGTCTAGATCATGCTCTATCATTATGTGAGACGTATTTGTGAGAGTTATTTCTGTTGCACCATATATATATATATATATATATAATATTCCAAGAGGATAAAATCCAGGTAGAGCTCAATGGACAAAACAGAGCAACAATATAATATAAAAGGCTCAAACACTAATATTCAATGATTATAATTTATTACATTGGAATCGCAATCACGATCTAATTCAACAGACCCACATATTCAAAAAGAAAACGGAAATTATAACTCTGGGTATAAATTTTGTTTTTATACCCTGAGTTAAATTTTCCGTTTTCTTTTTGAATTTGTAGGTCTGATGAATTGGATCGTGATTACAATTCCAATGTAATAAATTATAATCATGGAATATTAGTATTTGAGCATTTTTATATTATATATATATATTTTAAGAGAAAAAACTATGACAGAGTGATAAAAGTTTTCATGTGATGTATTTTATCCTTTAGGATTTCATTAATAAAGTGATGTTAAGCGGATGTAGATACACATGTGCATGCAAGAAATGCTGCACAGGGAATTTTAAATTTAATTTTTTTTAAATATATATTTTGGGTATATAGTTTAGCCAATTTCATTTAGGTTCTTTTTGTTCATGTTTCCATCACTTTTTTTTCTTAAAATAGTTCTTGATATATAAAGATTTATATATCATTTTCCTATATATATATATATATATATATATATATATATGTGTGTGTGTATTTTACTTGAAACATTATTATAGTGGACACTTTGTATTTGAAATAGATTGCCATTTTTTATTTATTAAACAGTATTGCATCTATTGGCTTGTGCCTTTGAAAAATCTTAATCTAAGATTAATTATCAATCGTTATCTTCTGTCTTAAACCTTGTCCTTTTATTGTCCTCTTTCCTTAATAATAGTTTTTCTCATATTCTATAACTTAACTTGCATCCTAGTCACTTTATTGCATTGCTTGGGGTGAGAAAAAAAATTATGTGCAGTAGTTAGTAAAAAGTGCTCAATATCTGTGATATAGCTAACACTTCATATATATATATATATATATATATATATATATATATATATATATATATATATATCTCCAAATGAGAGAAAGAACAAATGGAGTAAAAATCCACAGTTCGTAGCATTTGCTTTTAAAGAAAGTGCTCAATACAAAGTAGAGCGAAGTAGAGTTAATATTATTATTATATTTTTATTATAAGAGATTTTCATAAAAACATTTTTAAATTGCTACACAAAAGCTTTCACATTTCAATACTTTAATTGTACTTGTTCAGGCGATGGTAAGTAACTGGTGATTAAATGATTTTTAAGGAAATTTAAAAACAAATTGTTACCTCTTTTCCAAAAGTTAAAGAGGTGGTGGAACATAAGGTCAGAATTAAAATTAGGCTTGTGGGTAGGTCTTGATTAACCAATTAAATGTAAGCTAAATAAAAAATAAGAGGTAACAATTTGTTTTTAAATTTCCTTAAAAATTATTTAATTACCAGTTACTTAACATTACCTGAAGAAGTACAATCACAGTATTGACACATAAAATATATATACACACACACACACACACACACACACATATACACACACACATATATATACACACACACACACACAAATACATACATATATAAAAAAATACATACATATGTGTGTGTATGTGTGTGTGTGTATAGTGAGTAAATAAATGACAAGACAGAAAACAACATATAATTATATACAAAAGCATGAATTGAGCTCAAAAGATTGTAACTTTGATAATTTATGAAAAAATAAAATAAAATAAATACTCTGCCTACCTTTTTCAGCTGCTAATGCAAATAATTCTTTGGCAATGCTGAACTTTGGAACAACTGGATAATCTACCATGACATGCTTTCCAGCATTTAAAGACTTCCTGTGAAGGGTAAAAAAAAAAAAATGGAGAGAATATGACTAATTAAAAATTGCAGGTTCCATATAAACTTTATTCAAATTAATAACTGAATATGAATTAATCTTTTAAAGATGTATATGTATACTGTATCCGGGATGCGTATATTTCATTGAAATGTACACAACCCTTAGACAGTTAGCATAAACTCTCATCGACAATCAAGACTCTGAGACATGGTATGTTTTAGACGCAGGTTTATTGACAGTCAACAAAGGTAAAACTGAAAGGAATAAAAAACACGTTTCTTCAGAAACACATAAAAACAAAATGAAGGTGAGGAATTACTAGGACCTTAAAGATAGTTGTAGGTATGATAAGCTAACAGAATAGAAAGCATTTGGGCATAAAAAAATACTCAAAGAAAGAAAAAGAATACAAATTAGGCTGAGTAACAGTCGAATTCCGAGAGGATAGATGGAGGTTCCACACGTGATAGGCGATAGTTCTTACTGATAGATGTCCAAGAATGACGAGATATTTAAAGGATGGAAACTATGCCATACAGCTGTGCTGGGGGCCACTAAACTAGCTAGGGGCTGAGCACCGGAAAACTTCAACTGGTGTAGGGTCAGAAAGAAGCCCCCAAGTTAAAGGGGCCAGTAGAGGGAGATGAGTGCTAGTCAGTCTATTGTACACTAAACAGAACAATATGTATCAAATTTGTTAAATTTATGGGGAAAGAGTGCTCAGTAACAAAGATAGAGCATTTGTAGACTAATTTATCTGATCCTCTGTAAGTGATAAGTGGTGTATCTGACATATATCAACAGAAAGAGGGCTTGGCTATGGGTTCACCATTGTTACCAGTAGTGGCAATCATATTCATAAATACTTTGAGGAAATAGCTTTAGAAATGGCACCACTAATGCCAACAGTATGGCTGAGATATGTAGGATTACACTGTCATACTCTGGCCACATCAGGAAGCTGTACAAATACTGCTTCAATAAGACCTTCAATCTAGTTCACAATCGAAGCAGATAATAATCAGTTAGCCTTCCTGGAAGTACTAATAATTTGCACAGAGAATAGGTTAAAAACATCCTTATATTACAAGTCAACATTCACTTGACAATACTTCAATCCCCACTATCCATACAGTGTGAAAAAAGGGATTGTTCAATGCTTACAACACAGGACATAAATCATAATTGGCAATCTAGACACATACTAATAAGAAATGATCAGAAATGTACCCTTCAGAATAACAACTATACAGTAAATATAACATCAGCGTCTACAGCTGAGAACAGAAGGTACAAAGAGGATGACCAGAAATTGCCACAGTCTGTCTACCATACATCAAGGTCTAATCCGAAACTATTCAGATCTGCAGTCCATACAATATCAAGAAAATATTCAGAAGCAGTTCCATTCTATGGAGAAATTTCAGCTGAGTAAAACCTAACATGGGGAGAACATGACCAAGTATTATTGTGTGTATTTGATTCCTTGCAGTTGTGGCAGAGCATATAAAGGTGAAACAAACTGCTCCCTAAAAGTAAAGCTGGATGAACATCAAAAAGCCATAATGAAGGAAGGGAAACAATGAAATCAGAGATGGCTGATCATGTATGGAAGGAAAGGGGTAGCCATAGCCTGTGGAATGAAGTGAAAATACTGGACAAGGAAGAACACTGGAGAGTTAGACATCTGACAGAATTAGCACATATGCTTGGCTAGGCCTAGAATAGAAATAAATACAATAAGGAGCTGTTAATGAAGAAAGACAAATGACAGCAAGTCTTCAACGGCAGCAGCAGTGGTCAAAACATGACAAGCAGCAGCAGCAGTTGAAACTCTAATCAACAGGTAGGTTAGGTTTATGGCTCCAAGTTCACTACAGCAACTTGGCCTAGTGGTTTAAAGTGTTGGTTTGTGAGTTTGGAGATATAGAGTTTGGACAGTGTATATTTGCACTCAGTGGAATCAGGCAAGCAATAACTGAGCAGTACTAAATAAAAATCAGAAATAGATGATATCTCTAGATATGAGCAGTGGAATGAGATCAGTCTACCCCCATAGATTAAATAAAGGTTTCATGTCAGAATTCCCTGTAGGTTGCTGAAATCAATATACACCTAAAAGTTCTTCAGTACTCTTTTCTTTGTTTCTAACTATGTTTTTCTATTTCTTAATAGTTTGCTCAGCTTTTTGAAGGCATCTTTCACTGTCACAATGTGCTTTCAGATTTCAATGTCACACTTTCCATCCTCTGTTAATACACTTCCCAGATATCTAAATTGTTGCACCTGTTTGATTTCACTATCTCCAATTTGTAATTACATGGTGGAGTAATCAGTAGCAGCTCAGATTGAGGAATTGGAGAGCAGAGTTCAAATTTAAGTTGAATCCATTACGTTCACTTATGTGACAAAAAAATCTTGGGAAATGTATGAATCCTCTTCTCCCACCAGCTATGGGTAAATAGAAGAACAGACTGGGTTCTATAGCCTTGGCTGGCCACTGGTCTACCACAGAAAGAAATGACAACCTGCTACGGGAAAAAAATCTGCCTCGTCAGTCATGTATCGAAAGATACATGATCGCCTAAGCGTGTATCACGCATGGTACATAACTGACTTAGTGATGTTGGACTGTTCCATTTATTTGCACATTACTGGTGATATTTTAAATTAAATATATGAGCAATCTTATATTATAGGACTTACAAACATGTTTCTTTGAAAATTTGAATTGAATTCTGTGAATTAAAGTGAAAAAAAAAAAAAAGGTTTAAATCTAAGATTTGTAAAACGTCATAATTAAATTATCATTGCGGTAGTAGTAGTAGTTGTAGCGTGTGTAAAAAAATGTAGTAACCATGAGTTACATCCCTTGATACAAGACATTTATGAATGAGAGCTCAACATGAGACGCGGACACTGTATTTGAACATGTGAACATGGACATGCGAATCTCCTTTCATGTCGAAACTCGCCACATGGAAATAATAACTTATATTTTAGTGATGCATTCTGTCTGTTGAGAAATAGTTTTTATAGGGAATTCCTTGATATTGCTTCAGCTTATTCAAGAAGAAGATAAACAAAAAAGTTTTCTTTATTATTTTTGACAAAAATACTTCGAAAATAGTAAATCCTAACCAGTGAGTAAATTAATACAGAATTTTAAAAGATTTAAAACTTTAATTATTCTAATTAAGATTTTTAAAAAAATGGAAACAATTCTTGTAAAAATTCATTAAATTTCTTCAGACAGTGGCGTCCATAATATACCAGATTTATAAAAAAGTAATTAAAAGCTTTTCTAATTAAATAAAGTTTTAGTTTTATTGCATTTTTTATTTTACATTTCAGAGCAGATTTTTCGTAATTGGGGAGTCCTATTGTGATACTCGAGTTTTTGTTAAGTGTTAGAATTTGATTCAATAGCTAGATTGTTATGGGACTGCTCAGAATTATTGAAAGAATGAAATCCAGTAGGAAAAGAAGACAATGTAGTATTAACAAATAACATTAATTTAATGTAACAACATGAATACAATAAGTTGTTTGAATGTATGGAATGAATGAGTAATGTCTTTTTTTCTGGTTGTTAATAGTGTTCACTTGGACAGAATATAAACTGTATTGCGTATATATGTGAGAACAGTAAAATGTGGTTGCATATGTGTTTGTGTAAAAGAGTCAATATGTGTACGTATGCATAGTAGTAACGTGGACAAAAGAAATAGAATTTAGTTCTTACTGTGGATAGTGGCAATGTAGTCTGAGGCAGTCTCTTTGTAGTTTGGTCAGTGCTGTTGTTTTTGAGTGTGGATGTGAATGGGATCTTGAATATCAGCAACTGACGTGGACCTTGGTGGCATTTGTGTGTCTACTTTGTGATTTTTATACCCTTTTTCCTAAGAAATTGGCTCCAGAATTATATTATTTCATTTATTCCTAATTGGCCCTAAAGTGTTATGTCTACTACTATTATGTCTGCACTATAGTATGTACCTAAATTTTGATGACTGATAACAACTTTTCTGATTTGTTTTATGGTTTAATTGGTGTGTTTTAAAATGTAAGCACTTTGTTGTATGCTATTGGTTTATAAATATTTTGTAGGTGTGTTTTAATGTTTATGTAGCTATTGTTGGCTGGAAATGCTTCTCATGTTTTATAATAATAAGTTTATAACTAACATAATAATTAGTTTTATTGTGTGAAATATGTTGCATATTTTATTTGTTATTTTAATGGGTACAACACTATTTAAAAAAAATATGATTTAAATTCTCCAAGGACTTGTGCTTATAACTAATGTAAACATTAAGCTGTACAAAAATGAATTTCTTGAAATTTCATAAAATTAAATGAGTGGAGTGAAAGTGGGGAACAGATGTATAAAAGAAAAAAAATTACCAGGTAGCCTTAGAGTGCAGCCTATACTAGCATAAAGGATAATCCAGTCCTGTATAGAATGGTATGCACCTTGCTTATGAACCTGGCCAATTTATGGTCACTTTTTCTTATGGAATATAGTGGATGAACAATGGAGGATTGGCCAAATTGTTGTGTGAACAGAAAGTACATGAAAACCTTCAAAATCTGAACAGTAATAGGAAAATGATTCTTCTAAATCACAGACAAACGTGCTCAACTGAATAACTCTTGGAAATTATATAGAAAAGATGGCAATCATTAACCACTTTGGGAAAAGTACTGAAAGGACAGTTTTTCCCTAGACATTGCTATTATTTTAACTATCATCACTTCTTGGCAATGTTTATTGTTTTAAAAAGTTATTATTAGAATTGTAATACAGTGTAACCCAGATATAAGAGAGTTGTCAGGACCGGAGAAGAAGTCTCTTATATCCGGGTTTCGTCTATTTTATATACATTAACACAGGCTCTAATTTGGGACCAGAGAAAATCTCTCTTATATCCGGGTTACACTGTAAAACCTAAACATATGATGAAAGTGAATTTATACGTTTTTGTTCTTGAGAATTTACAACAATTATTAAACACTATTTATTTATTAGATATTTTATTTACAAGAATAATTTTATATTAACAACATTTAAAAAAAAAAAAAACAATTGTATTAAAACTAATGCAATGCAATATTTATAATGCAATGCAATATTTATATCAACTTATAAAGGAATAAATATTAATTTTTTTTTTACTAAATTATTAAAATACATGAACCATCTATAAGGAAATCCTTATTATTTACCATTTTATAAAAGCTTGAATTGATTAGCAATTAGCCGATGTTTTGCCAACCATTCCAATAAATAATCTAATAAACAAATAGTGTTTATTATTTTTGTTGTAAATTCTCAAGAACAAAGAAAATGTATAAATTCATTTTTATATGTTTAGGTTTTATTAAAATTCTAATCATCACTTTTGAAAACAATAAACATTGCAAAGGAGTGAATAGTTAAAATAATAGTGGTGTCACGGGAAAAATTGTTCTTTTGAGAGGTTTTTGCGAGCATGAAGGATAAAGATTGCTAAAAAGATTTTTTCTTTACTGCTAAATATTCCTTTTCTTTCAAATAAAAAAGGAGAATTTGTTCATTATTTTATTGATCACTAATTAAACCCTCAAGATTATGATCACCAGGCTAATAATCTCATATAATTGCTTACCTGATTGCTTCTTCATGATTTGATGGTTCAGTTCTTCATTTATTTGATGGTTCAAATCAATATGCTTTTAAAAAAATAAACTGTATGGACATTTTCTGATTTTTTTTTTCATAACTATAAATGATGTTTGTCACTCAGCCTTCATCTAAGGTCATTTATCAAACTGATAATAAAAGAAAAAACCATTTATATCTTATATATTACTGTTAACTTCATAATAAATTGTCAATTTGAAGGATAAAAAAAATCAACTTGATAAAAGCTGCTAAAGAATTAACATTGATTTTTGCATTTTATGATTTTTTCTGTATTTTTCATAAATAAATGATGTTTGTCAACTATTTAGATAGGCTAACCTCAGCCTTGGTTAGCAATATTAAAAAACAAAATACAGAATCAATTATTTCATTTTATTTGAAAAGATTCACATTATCAAATAAACTGATAATAAAAGTAATAAAACCATTTATATCTTATATATTACTGGCATAACTTCATAATAAATTGCCAATTTGAAGGATAATTATCTATCAATGAAATCAACTTGTATCTATAGAAGCTCAGCTGAAAGAATATGAACATTGAGTTATGATTGCATTCACAGCAATGGAAAGTACTATTATCATACTGTTATTAACTGTATTTTGTGATTGTCGATGAAGTATAAATAAATGGCTGTTTGTAACTATTTAGATATAGACAAAAAGAAGAAAAATCCCAAGAATTGTTGAATCAGTATTCACAAGATATCAAACATGTGATGAAAAAACATCAGGCATGTTAAAAAAAACATTGGTTTCCATGTTTAGGGACGTGTTACTTCAAGTGAAAAACAAAATAAAATTAGAATCAGTTTTTTCATTTATTTTGAATTTCTAAGGATACAGATAAAAACCCTATTCACAATCCCATTTCCAATAACATCATCGAGTTATATAATTAATAAAAACAGTTGTCTTATACTACAGGTATAGGATAAATTCATGAAAAATTTCTATATTTTTTTTTTGGCACATCTCGTCTTATCTAAAAGGTCACCTTATAGAACTGCATAAATATATGAAGTACCATTTAAATTGCAATTTATTATAAGGACTGATAAATAATTAACATATAGTCAAAAGATTTTCAGGAAACTTTGATATATTGTTTTATAAAACTAACATTGCCATCCTAATTAATACCCCCACTACCACCCTTCTTGGCAAAAAATCATAAGAAGAAGGATTGATTGGCAACTAATAAATGGGAAACAATGTTTGGGTGTATAGAATACCTTGTGTAATTATTAAAGAGAATATTTTTTACTTTGCCCTTAGTGTCATTCACTGAAAAAAAACACTACATGTATGCAACCAAGACATTTTTTTTGCACATGGAAGGAATATAAACTGTTCATGTCAGCTTTTGGAAGCAAGTGAAAAAGCATGTTAACAACACAGATTCGTGGATTGTTGGCAAATAATATTAAATCGCTTTCAAATTTGTCCAAACAATCCTTGGATGCTTTTGTAATAAAATGTGGCTGTGCATTCCAAGATACACACATTTCATCCTGCCTTTTATAGATAGTGATAAACAATATAATAATACAGAAGTATAAAGTGAAAGGTGAAGTTTCAAGAGTTCAAGTGTCAAAGTTCTGGCATAAAGAGTTTGGTAGGAAGTAAATATATATGTATATGTATCCAAATGTAGTAGACACTTGTTTAACAATGTGGGTGAAGGAATCTATGTTTTGCAATGTAGAAGAGTGGTTTAGCCATCTAAAGTCACCAGTGAATTGTGTAAAATATCATATTTTGGCTCTGGGTATATTACGATGACCACAGCATCAGAAAAGTAATGAAATTCATTCAATGATTCTGATTTAGGTTGGTTTTTTATCTTGTTATATACGCATTCAGAGATCTGCTTTGAAAAGTACAACTTTCCTTCTCATTTGTCTAATATCCTGGTTTTATAAGTGTGGTAAGACAACTCGATTACCTCCCCCATCTTATGATTTGTATATATAAGTCACACCATCTTAGCCAAAACAACAAGACTTTCCAGTTAGGCACATTAAGCTGAACTAGACTCCGAGTTTTCATTACAATTTATTGAATGTAATTATGGACAAATACCTCAAATCAGAATGTCTTGACTTGGGATCTGCAGACCCATTGTCTACTGACGCCTAGCCATATTGGAAATAATTATTTGAAGGAGTCTTGCTTGCACTGAAAAACAGTTCATCCACTTCTATTATTGATACAGATAGGCTTAACCTGCTAATGCTATACCAATATTTCTCACAGTAAAACTTAGCAGAGTGCCATGCACGTTTTTGTGAAGAGACGAAATAATTTTGCACGGCATGTATTAACAACTCCTGCTAATCCCCCGAGGAGGGGTTAGAACAGTATCTTCAGTGCTTAAAAATTGAAACTAAAACATTTAAGCAATGACAGCAGATCAGGCAAAGAACAAATTCATCAGAGGCCCCTTTATAAATGGATTAGAATCTAACTACATCTGTCAAAAATTGCTGGAAAATAAACAACTACATTTAGCTACTGCTTGTGAACAGACACTTACATTGGAGATAGCAGAAAAGCAATCTTGTTCATACCTACAAACAAGTGTTGCATAGGCTGCACTAAGAACTCACACTCTTACTAGTCCAACCACTTCAAACAACTCAAACAGAAAGGAAGGACAGTCCTCTATGACAGACTTCTTCATTTCTGCCCCACCCTCTGCCAGTTTGAAATCTTCTCTTTCCAGCCAGACGAAAATGTTATTTTTGTGGTTTCAAACTACACCCCAGGTCATGTTACCCAGTCAGGGAAACTAAATGCTACAAGTGCGGGAAGAAGGGATATTTTTCTAAAGTTTTGTCTACCTGGTTTAAATGCTCCTATTGCAACTAGTTTCATATCAACTGCAAACCCTAAATGTCTTTCAAAGTTTATATTAATGGTAAAAATAAACGGGATAGAAATGAATGCTCTAATTGACACAGGAAGCTCAGAGAGCTTTATTAGTGCTGATATTGCATAAAGGAACAGATTTAAAATTGTATATTGTAATAGTCAGGTGGCTATGGAGAATGCTTCACTATCTTTGCAGGTAAGAGGATATTTTTTGGCTGGCCTAGAGTTGAATCAAACTACACTAACACCAAATTTTCTGTGATGCCAAATCTGTGTTGTGATGTCATACTAAGCTATGATTCCCGCAAACAGCATTCTAGTATTAATCTCCCTTTTGAGGGCCCTAAACCAGCATTGGACATCTGTGGCTTGGCCACTATAAACGTACAATACCCATCTCTTTATGAAAACTTAATCAAAAACTGTAAACTGGTGGCCACCAAATCTTGAAAATATTCTCTTGAAATCAAAACATTTATTGAAGCAGAAATAACAAGAATGTTAAGAGAAGGAATAATTAAAGAAAGCATATCACCATGGAGGGCACAAGTATTAATAACGTCCTCTGATAATAATAAAAAGATGGTCACAGATTACTTCCAAACTATAAATAGGTACACCCTCATGGATGCATACCCTATATCCTGTTTTGATGAGATTATAAACAAGATCTCCAAATACAGTTAGTATGTTAGACCAAGTAGCTATAGACCCTAAAGATAAGCCTTATACGGCTTTTGAAGCCTGCAGATAATTTTATCAGTTCCAGCAGATTCTGTTTGGGGTCACTAACAGGGTTTCCAGTTTTCAGAGGGTCCTCAATAATATAATTCTTGAAGGAGAACTACAAAGCACTTTTGCCTACATATATGTGACAGTGTGCAAGATACAATGGCATAATATGGAAGATCATACAGTTAGCACTAAAAACCAAAACCTCCCAATTACACATTGACAAGACATAATAACCAAGACTTTGTATGCTATAAGAACACTATTGTGTACAAGAACTAATGTAACACCTCATGAAAGGTTTTCAAAATTTGAAAGGTGAAGTTCGGCTGGGATTTCCCTCTCTTTGTGGATCTTGCAGCCAGGTACTGCTTTATTTAGAAATCATGTTTGACAAAGCAAGTACGATTCTCCTGTGAGCAAGGTGCAATTGCACTATGCGTGCATTCAGCACCCTGATGGGAGACAATCAAATGTTTCCCTCAAATATTTGGCACTAGCCAGCAAGTTATCAAACCAGAGGGAGGAGCTGCTCTCACCTGAAGCAATATCTCTTCCTCCTGATAGTAATGACGACACAATACCATTGGATTCTCCCGAGAAACAAGGCCCCAATAGTGACAAAATAATTCAGAGATCAATACCAGAACAGCTCCCTCAAACAAAATGAGAGCATACTACCACAGACTGATAATCAGCTTTCAGAATCAGAGCGTCCCACTCCAAGGAGACAAAACCAATATGATACAAAATATTTCTGGCCGACTGTTCCCGTAACACGTGAAAGCCCAGATCAGCTTCCACCAAGACGATCCCAGAGAACTGTCAAGTGACCCAGTCACCTGGATGATTTTGCGTCAGACTAGAAGGAAAACAAATCCGGGGAGAATGTGGTAAGACAACGCGATTACCTCCCCTGTCTTATGATTTGTAAGTCACACCGTCTTAGCCAAAACAACAAAATATGTATTTTGGCCTAGCGAGATGGGTGTGTGTTACATACACACATTCATGAATTATTAATATGGTTTTAGTTTATAAAGAACGTTTTTAGTAAAGTTTTTTCTTTAGAAGACAAAGATTTTTTTGTACAACATGAAATAGAGAAACAAAAAGTGTAAACGATGATTTTTTCTGACTACTTTCTCACAGACAACTTGTTTGAAAACTTTCTAATAACTTTTTAGTTTAAATGCCTAAAAACCGAAAGTATGATAATTCATTTTTTTTTAAATGCTGTGTGAATTTTATCTTTCTCTATAAATTCTAAGTTTTTAAAGGTTTACGTTTAAGTATCGTATTTTTTGTCAATAATTTGCAAGAAATGGGTTTTTGTTTTTTCTGAAATTGATTTATTAATGTTTATGTCCATAAAATCTTAATTTACAGATTTTAAAACTTTCTTCAGAAACATTACAAAAAACTTATTTAATTACAAGTGAAGTGAATGTTGATGATACTCTCCTACAAAAAAAAAAAAAAATGCTGACCAATTGACCAAGCATTATTTATTAAAACTGAAAAAAAAATCCCTTCTTGTTTGTTCTTAGCACCCAATCAATAATACTCATTCATTAGTAATTAATTAAATTGTAATTAAAAATCGACCTGTAGTAGTGATTCTAAATGTACGATTTGAATATTTGGGGAGGCAACTTTGTCGTATTATGGTTTTTTTTTTTTTTTTCATAACTGATTAATTCTACAAAAGATCTTCGAATCTATTTGGATTTTTTTTTAGTTGTCAAAGTGTAAGAGTGAAAAAAAAAAAAAAAAAGGTTTAGGAACGAATATTTTTTTTGATCCATTTAAACATTTGGATTACATAATTACAAGAAATTTAGTTATCGCAAAAAATCCCGTGTTAAACAAGTGTTCGTTGATCGCAAAAAATTTTGGCCTAGCGAGATGGGTGTGTGTTTCACTGGACAGAACACATTTTTTTTTTTTTTTTTTAATTTTTAAGGTGAAAGACGAAGGTAATGCGATTTTGTTCCTTTGATTTTCATTTTTTTTTAGTAATTTTATTTTTGTTTCATTTTTTTTCCGCTTGTTTGTTTTGTTTTGACTTTTGATTGTAACAAAAATATCATATTTGGTAAAAAAATTAACTTATCTTTTTTTTTCTGTATTAATTCCACTTGAAAATAACCTTTGATCATATTTAAAAATAAATTCATGAAAATTTAAAAAAAAAATGATAATGACTAAGTAACTTTACTAAAACAACAAAATATTTAATATTTTCACAATTTATTTAAGTTACAGATACAAATTATTCCATAAAAAAGGTTAAAAAATACGCGACAGTCAACTTATATAACCTTAGAATAAGTTAACGTTAACGTTTTATATTTTTAGTTTTAAGTTGGATGTTTAATAACACTACACTAACAACTGTTGGACTCTAACAAAATGCTCGTATGATTTTGAATTAGTTAGTTGTTTAAAGATATTATTAGGTGGGATTAAACAAACAAAACCATTACCATTATTAAGAATTTAATTCACTAAACGCCACAATTCAGTTATGTGCCATACGCGATACACGCTTCGGCGATCATGTATCATCTTTCGATACATGACTGACGAGGCAGATTTTTTTTCCAGCAGTAGGTTGCCATTTCTTTCTGTGGTAGACCAGTTAATTGTCATCCAAGGCTATAGAACCCGGTCTGTCCTGCTGTTTACCCATAGCTGAAGGGAGAAGAAGAGGATTCATACCTTTCCCAAAGGGTATTAATTAGCACGTAAGTGAATGTAATGATTCGACTGGAATTCGAATAAAAAGGAAAATAATTTAAAAATCCAGTAAGAATTTATGAGGAAAAGTATTAAAATCGGTGTCGGAGGAAAAAGTTATTCGTGGTAAAATGAATTTGTTGACGATTTATGGATATGGTAAGAAAATTAACCTTTCCATTTTTTTTTAATTATCAAGATTCGTTATTATATTCATATCGTAACTATTAACTATTTGTTATTATTATTTTTAGTTTCTGAAGATTAAGAAGGATTTTTTTTTTTTTTTGCTTTTTTTTTTCACTTACCTTGATACGTAACCTATTAATTTTAAGCTGAGTAAAGTCGGGTAATCTTGTGGAAGATTTTGTAAATTTCTTACATGAGCTCCTCCAGCTCTGCCAATACCAACAACTACTATTCCAAATAGACCCATTTTTTTGACGAAAATTACACTCCGAGTCTTCGAGGGCAGGACAACTTTTCTCGTGAGCACTCGTTTGCGACAAACAAGGTCGTGTAAAAA
Source organism: Acanthosepion pharaonis (assembly GCA_903632075.3). Lineage (NCBI taxonomy): Eukaryota > Metazoa > Mollusca > Cephalopoda > Sepiida > Sepiidae > Acanthosepion > Acanthosepion pharaonis. The sequence goes on along the minus strand of CAHIKZ030001509.1, from coordinate 75,098 downwards.
ACAATTGTAAAGACAACGATAAAAAGACGATAGTGCTTTTCGCAAAAGTCCGGACGATCCAACCGAATGAAAGTTTTGATTTAAAAGTACGAACTTTTGTTCGACAGCTCATTTAATCAACCTTTTCCTTTAATTATCATAGTAGTAATGAAAATAAAATAACCAAAAATAAAACAATGCGTAAAATTAAAAAATGTCACATGGAAGGGGAGTCCCAAAAGTAAACTAATCTGGAAACTAGTCTCGCAGTAAATTCAGTCCTTTAGTGAGTGCTTCTCACGACCTTGTGTCTCACTAAGTTTTGATAAATAGATCAAATTCAAATAGAATTTTAAAAATGCCCAAAAGAATGAACAACGTTAAATTGACAAAATCGTTATTTGCGGGGCTCATCTAACTTTTTTTTGTAAATATCAAACTTGATTTTATTAACTAAGGTTCACAAAGGCCAAAAACAAGCTTTAACAGAGTTATTTGAGAAAGGCAAAATAAAAATTCACACACGTAAATGTTTTAATTGATGCATAAAAACTAGTCACCATTAAAATAGACTGGACCACTCATCTCTCAAAAATAACTAAAACAATTTTTGGAAATGATTTTGACCATTCTTTTGAACTTACGTGACACATGTCATTTTAAAAGTTCGAAAAATATCCATTTAAAAAAAATTTTGGAAGGTAAACCGTTCTTCAAATAGGAAATTCAGTTGTCTAGGTTTATTTATCTATTTCTTTTTAAAATGTCTAAATTCAAACAGTATACAAAACATAGTTATGTCCATTAAATCATTTCTATTCACAAACATACAAAGATGTGTGTGTTCATGTGCATTTGGGCAGCAATCTTTTCTTTCCTTTATCTTTATTGAAAACTGCTGAGAAGAGATGTAACAACTATCACACACACACACACACACACACACACACACACACACACACACATATTGTCATCCACAGACTGATGTTTACCTTTGTCACAGCTCATCAGTGTGGGTAGAAACCATTTTGCCTTTAGTTGGGATTTAAACTCATAAAAAATTGGCGTCCTAAGAGATTCTACCACTAAATCAATCATATATGAATTTAAGTATATTTATTATATATAAACAACTGAGAGAAATTAATTTTTTACAAGGCATAAATATATATACATGTGTGTGTGTATATATATATATATATATATATATATATATATATATATATATATAATTTAAATAAAAACAGAACACCTTTACAGATTCCATGTAATAAATTATTTCACCACAGCCTTTTAAAAGGACTGCCTCATAAAACTTTTTCCCTTTTAAAGGGACTGTTTTATTTAAATTATCTGCTCAAATTTACATTGAGCTCTCTGGATTTTTTTTCTGCTTAGGTTTACCTATACAAAGATTACCTAGTTTTCATAAATAAATATATATATATATATATATATATAAATATAAATATATATATAATATTATAAATATATATAAATACATAATGTATAGGCTGTTTTATATATATATGTCGTCATTATATATATATGTTTATAAAATGATATATTTATATATTATATATATATATAAATTTATGTATTGTATAATCTATTATATATATTTTGGCGAAATATATGATATTTATTTATATTTATAAATTTAGGATATATTTATTTTTTTTTATATATAACTACATAATATATATGTTAGAAATTATGCAAACAAAACTATATTTAAACAAATAGTAAATTGTAAGAAGGAATATATTATATATAAATATAATCTCATTTTTTTTCGACTTTTTGCCACATATTTTTAGGATAAAATAAATATATATACACTAATTTGTAATTATGTAAATATATTATATATAAATCTCATAATCTCATTTTTTTTCGATTTTTGCTATTTTTTTGGATAAAACAAGATATATATAATTTGTAATTGTAAGAAGATATAAATATAAATATATATATTTTTTTGTTATTTAGGATAAAACAAGATATACATAATATGTATTCCGTATAAATATATTCTAAATATTCATTTTTCATATATTTATACATTATTTTTATATAAAAAAGATATATACACTAATTTGTAATTGTAAAAGGAATATATATATATAAATCTATAATCTATTTTTTTAAACTTTTGCCACATATTTTAGGATAAAAAAGATATATACACTAATTTGAATTGTATGAAGGAATATATTATATATAAATCTGCAATCTCATTTTTCCATATTTTTGCCACATATTTTTAGGATAAATATAAGATATATAAAATAATTTATATAAATTGTAAGAAGGAATATATTATATATAAATCTATAATCTATATTATATTAAATTTCAGTCCAGGAAATATTTTTAGGATAAAACAAGATATATACACTAATTTTATTGTAAGAAGGAATATATTATATATAAATCTATAATCTCATTTTTCGACTTTTTCCACATATTTTCCAGGCCAAAAAAGATATATACATAATTTTTAATTGTAATATTTGTCAATATATTATATATAAATATATACAATCACCGTTTTCGACTTTTTGCCACATATTTTTATATAAATTTAGATATATACACTAATTTGTAATTGTAAATATATTATATATAAAATTTTTAAAAACAAGATATATAAATTTGTAATATATATTATATATAAATCTGCAATCATTTTTTGACTTTTGATATATTTTTATATAAAACAAGATATATACACTAATTTGAATATAAATATATATATTATATATAAATATTAACATTTTTTCCATTTTTGCCATATTTTAGGATAAAACAAGATATATACACTAATTTGTAATTGTCCAGAAGGAATATATTATATATAAAATTCTCATTTTTCGACTTTTTGCCATATATTTTTAGGATAAAAAAGATATATACACTTTGTTTGTAATTGTAAGAAGGAATATATTATATATAAATCTATCTCTCAGTTTTTCGACTTTTTACATATTTTTAGGATAAAACAAGATATATACATAATTTGTTTTGTAAGAAGGAATATATTGATAAAATCTGCAATCTCATTTTTTCTCATTTTATATATATTTTTAAATAAAAAAAGATATATATACACTAATTTGTAATTGTAAGAAGGAATATATTATATATAAATCTGCAACTATTTTTTCGACTTTTTGCCCATATTTTTATTAAACAATCTATATACACTATTTTTTTTTAGAAGGAATATATTATATATAAATCTGCAATCTCAATTTTACACTTTTTGCCACATTTTTAGGATAAAACAAGATATATACACTAATTTGTAATTGTATAAGGAATATATTATATATAAATCAATCTCATTTTTTCGACTTTTTGCCAATCATTTTTAAAATAAAACAATTTGTAATATAATTTGTAATTCTAAGAAGGAATATATTATATATAAATCTGGTAGGCCAATTTTTTCGATTTTTATATAAACTATTTTTAAAATAAAAAACATATATTTAATTAATTTGTAATTGTAAGAAGGAATATATTATATATAAATCTGCAATCTCATTTTTTCAGTCCATTTTTGCCATATATTTTTTGGATAAAACAACTGTCATACAAAAATTTGTAATTGTAAGAAGGAATATATTATATATAAATACAATCTCATTTTTTCGACTTTTTTGCCACATATTTTTAGGATAAAACAAGATATATAAATAATTTGTGTCTCAATTCCAATTGAATATATTATATTTAAATCTGCATTTTTAGGATTTTATATACTTTTGCCATGTATTTTTATCCAAAAATCAAATATATACAAAATTTGTACTGTTGTAAAAAGGAATATATTATATATAAATCTGCAATCTCATTTTTTTCGAGGCCAGGGCCACATATTTTTAGGATAAAACAAGATATATACACTAATTTGTATTGTATCAGGAATATATTATATATAAATAATCTCATTTTTTCGACTTTTTGCCACATAATAAAACAAGATATATACACTAATTTGTAATTGTAAGAAGGAATATATTATATATAAATCTATAAATCTCATTTTTTCCAGGACCTTTTTGCCATATATTTTTAGGATAAAATAAATCTATACACTAATTTGTAATTGTAAAAAGGAATATATTATATATAAATCTACAATGAACGTCATTTTTATTAAATTTAATTGTATATTTTTGAGGATAAAACAAGATATATAAACTATAAAAATTCTCATATAAAGGGTATATTATATATAAATCTATAAATCTCAAATTTACTTTTCCACATATTTTTATATAAAAATAAGATATATACACTAATTTGTAATTGTATATATATATATATTATATATAAATCTGCAATCTCATTTTTTCATATTTGGACAATTTTTAGGATAAAAAAGATATATACATAATTTGTATTTATATATTATATATAAATCTGCAATCATATATTTATATATTTTGGATAAAACAAGATATATACACTAATTTGTATATGTAAAATATATTATATATATTCTGCAATCTCATTTTTATACTTTTTTTTGTATTTTTTAGGATAAAACAAGATATATACACTAATTTGTATATATAAATCAATATATATAAATATAAATATATAATCCATTTTTTATATATTTTTGCCATATATTTTTAGGATAAAACAAGATATATACACCGGGCCATATAATATATAATTATATAATTGTAAGAAGGAATATATTATATATAATATATACAATCTCATTTTTTCACTTATATATAAATTTATTTTTAATAAAACAAATATATATATACTAATTTATAATTGTATATAAATAATATATATATATATAAATAAATCTTTTTCGACTTTTTATATTTTTATATATATATATTTGTTTTGTAGGAATAATTATATATAAATCTATATATATATATTTAGGATAAAAACTATATATAATATATAACAATTGTATAAAATATATTATATAAAATCCATCTTTTTTTTCGACTTTTTCAAGATATATAAAATATTGTAAAAGGAATATATTATATATAAATCTATATCATATTTTGCCAATATTTTTTTTAGGATAAAACAATTATATACAACGTTTGTGGTATGTATTCAGGAATATATTATATATAAATGGAATCTCATTTTTCGACTTTTGTTATTTTTAATAAAACAAGATATATACATCTAATTTGTAATTGTAAGAAGGAATATATTATATATAAATCTATATATCATTTTTCGACTTTTTGTTACATATTTTTATATAAAACAAGATATATATATATAATTTGTAATTGTATATATATATATATATAAATATATAATCTATTTTTATACTTTAGACATATTTTTCGATATAAAATATATATATATAATTTTAATTCCATAGATCAATATATTATATATAAATATACATTCTATTTTTTATATTTATTTTATATATATTTATACAATTAAAAGAAGGAATATATATATATAAATATATATTGTTTTATTTTTATATTTTTAGGATAAAACAAGATATATATATATATATATCAAGATATATTTATATAAATCTATATACTTTTTGCCACATATTTTTTCCTAAAACAAGATATATACACTAATTTGTAATTTATAAGGAATATATTATATATAAATCTATCAATCTCATTTTTTCGACTTTTGCCATTTATTTTTAGGATAAAACAAGATATATATACTAATTTGTAATTGTAAGAAGGAATATATTATATATAAATCTACAATCTCATTTTTCGACTTTTGCCATATTTTTAGGATAAAACATATATATATACACAATTTGTAATTGTAAGAAGGAATATATTATATATAATAATTTTTTCGACTTAAAAGGAATATATTTTTTAAATCAACATATAAATTTATATATAAATCTATAAAACAAATATATACAAAATTTTATATATATATAAAAATATATGTAAACAAGATATATATAATTTTATATATTATATATAAAATCTTATCATTTTTCGACTTTATGCCATATATTTTTAAGATAAAACAAAATATATACACTAATTTGTAATTGTAAAAGGAATATATTATATATAAATCTATAATCTCATTTTTTCGACTTTTTATATATATTTTTAGATAAAACAAGATATATACACCATAATTTGTAATTGTAAGAAGGAATTTATATATAAATCTGTCAATCTGTATTTTTTTTTTGACTATTTTAAAACACATATATTTTAGGATAAAATAAAATATATATAATTTTTTTTTGTAGATCAATATATTATATATAAATAATACAATTCATTTTTTTCTCGACTTTTTTTCAATATTTTAGGATAAAACAAGATATATACACTAATTTGTAAATTTATAAAAAGGAATATATTATATATAAATCTATGAATCTCATTTTTTCGACTTTTTTAATATATTTAGGATAAAACAAGATATATACACTAATTTGTAATTGTAAGAAGGAATATATTATATATAAATCTATAATCTCATTTTTTCGACTTTTTGCCACATATTTTTAGGATAAAAAAGATATATACACTAATTTGTAATTGTAATAAGGAATATATTATATATAAATAAATCTCGCGAATTTTTTTATACTTTTAAAAATATATATTTTTTTTTTCGATAAAACAAATATAAAATATAATAATTTGTAATATATATTATATATAAATCTCTCATTTTTTTCGACTTTTTGCCACATATTTTTAGGATAAAAAAGATATATACATAATTTGTAATTGTTTTATATATTATATATAAATCTATATCTCATTTTTTCGACTTTTTTATTTTAGGATAAAACAAGATATATACACTAATTTGTAATTGTAAGAAGGAATATATTATATATAAAAAAATCCATCTAAAACAAGATATATACACTAATTTGATATTGTAAAAAGATTATTATATATATAATTATCATTTTTTCGACTTTTTGCCACATATTTTTAGGATAAAACAAGATATATACATAATTTGTAATTGTATTCAGGATATATATTATATATAAATATATATAATCTCATTTTTTCGACTTTTGCCACATATTTTTTATATAAAACAAGATATATATATTATATATAAATCTGTCCATTTTTTTCGACTATATTATTTTAGGATAAAACAAGATATATAATTATATATATATATATAAATCTATTTTTTTCGACTTTTTTCCACATATTTTTAGGATAAAACAAGATATATACATAAATTTGTAATTGTAAGATATATAATATATAAATCTACAATCTCATTTTTTTACTTTTTGCCGGATATTTTTTTCTGATAAAAGAAGATATATACATATAATTTGTAATTGTGGCGAAGGAATATATTATATATAAATCTACAATCTCATTTTTTCGACTTTTTATAAATATTTTATAAAAAAAAAAGATATATACACTAATTTGTAATTGTAAGAAGGAATATAATATATATAAATAAGACAATCTCATTTTTTCTATTTTTTGCCATATATTTTTAGGATAAAACAAGATATATACACTAATTTGTAATTGTATCGTAAATATTTATATATAAATCTGTAATCTCATTTTTTATATACTTTTTGCCATATTTTTTAAGATAAAACAAGATATATACACTAATTTGTAATTATATAAGGAATATATTATATATAAATAACACAATATCATTTTTCTGAATCTTTTTGCCACATATTTTAGGATAAAACAAGATATATACACTAATTTGTAATTGTATATATTGGAATATATATATATAAATCTATAATATATTTTTTTTGATATTTATATATATTTTTGTATATAAAAAATAAAATCTACATCTCAAATATATGATATAGATAATTTGTATTGTATAATATATATATTATTTTTTCTATTTTTTTGCCACATATTTTATAAAACAAGATATATAACGTTTGTATGTATATATTATATATAAATCTACAATTTTTTTTGACTTTTTATAAATAAAACAAGATATATATAATTTGAATTGTAAGAAGGAATATATTATATAAATACAATTTTTTTTTCGACTTTTTGCCACATATTTTAGGATAAAACAAGATATATATAATTTGTAATGTGTAAGAAGTATATTATATATAAAAAAATCATTTTTATACTTTTTGAAATATTTTAACTTAAAACAAGATATATACACTAATTTAAATTTTAAGAAGGAATATATTATATATAAATCTACAATCTCATTTTTTTTTCGACTTTTTGCCACATATTTTTTGGATAAAAATATATGTTTTTCTTAATTTATATAATATGATAATTTATATATATATATAAATTTTATATGTTAAATACTGAGTTTGAAATATAAAAATACATAAATTGTTATGTTTATTATATATATAAATAGATATATGATATAAATATATATAAATACAATTTTAGAAATATTCATTTTATATAAATATATTGTATACATTTATTTATAAATCTGATATATATATATATATATTTTATATATATATATAGAAATATATTTTTTATATATATAGATTATTAAGTTCTTGAAATGCGAAAACGTAACCTAATAGAAATTTCTTATTGATATATTTTTAAATACCTTTACAAAAAATCTGGGCGTTGTTTGAGTTCGAAAATAAAACATGTACGTTTGTTAAACATCGTTTAATTAGATTTTTATAGGTATTTGGTTGAAATTGTTATGCTTTATGATTCTTATATAAAATATATTATAAATATTTTGATGAATAATGATTTTTACAAGAATTCAGATTTGTGAACTGGAATAATTTATAAACTCATAAAACTTTTAATATTCTGTAGTAATTTGTATCTTGGACTTAATGGTATTATTAATTTAATACTGTATTTACATCTTTATCATAAATTTGAAAAACCCATTCATGAATTGGTTTGACACATTGTTTTTAAAAAGAATTTAGAATGATTTATGTGTCATTTAATGAAAAATCGAAGGGTTTCATGTAGATACAGATGTCCAAATGCGACATTATTATTAATAAAAACAGATATCTATATTAAAGTTAACATTTATTGATAATTTTCAACATTTTCAACAATGTTTTTTCGTCAAGCAGACTTAAAGCTTTAAAGTTAGAACAATTCAAAGCCAAAATATTTATCCATATATCAATAACATGAATGAGGGTTTGTAACATTTTAGAATTTCAACATTGTTCAGTGTTGTCCATCAATACTTTGCTGCTATCCTTCGACATATTTGAGTCAATCACCTGAAAAATGGATCAGCCTGACTGTCCTTCCTTTGCTTGTGGACAACATGTGAACAAGTGAATCACCTGAAGAAAGAATATTTTCTGTAAATTTTAACATTTTAAAGTAGTTTAAAAATATATATAAAAACATCCCAGATATTTAAAAAATATTTTCTCCCTTAAGAAAAAATTTGAAATATATATAAAAAATTGCAAACATCAAGTTATATTTGCATGTTCAATACCTAGAAAAAATTGTGGGTCCAACTTTAAAAATTTTCAAAAATTTGTTTATCGAAAGCATGTATTTGTTTGAAAATAACTACCTTGAACTAAAATTTGCTGTTTCTGCGAATCTTCCTCTTAAAATAAGTTTTATTTTTAAAATTTTGAAAAAAAATTTAAATGTATTAAAAATTTATCAAATAAAGATGATTTTATTTTCCAAGATTTTTAAAAAAGAATTGCGTGGTCAAATTTATCAAATATCATTTTAAATTTTGATAATGAAATAAACATTTCATTTTTTAAATTAGGATTCTGGTTTTTGTTTTCTTTTAAATTTAATCTTGTTAGCTTGAAAAATCAAATCAAATAAAAAAATTTTGATTTTTACAGACTTCAAATAAAAGGTGGATTTTCAAAGGTTGCATTTAGAAAACATGTTTTCCCATTCACTTTGATTTTCTATTTTTCGTTTAATTTATAAAACGGGTTGGTTTCGGTGTCGAACCCTCTCCTTTTTAAGTTTGGGTCCATCATTTAATCTATTAATAAATGTTGTCCCGGCATTATTTTTGTTATGGTCCATGTTGAGTTCCCAACCTTTTCATTTTTTTTTTGTCCCCATTTTTTCATCTTGACGGGATCAATGTGATCATTTTCCCTTTCGGACTGAACTCCAGTTTTTTCTTAGCGACATAAGTGTTTCTTGATTCTGTCTATCGGTAATTACCCCTCTTATTATTTTGAGGTGGACGGGTGTTTTCTAACATTTTTTCATCTTTTAGTTTTGTATTGGTGTCTGCATTTTAGTTTGTTTTCTGAGTTCATCTCCCCCCCATCATTTTATGAAACATTAAATTTTTTTGTATAATTTTGTAAAAATGAACTTTCTAACACTTTTCTGATTTTGGACCTCCTAGTCTCTCTGTAGGTCCCTTGAATATGCTATAATCTTCAAAAAAGAAATGTAATGGAGATCGACATCTTCTGTTGATCCCCGCATTCTTTTTTAATGTCCTCCGTTCTTCTTTTTATCCTTTCCTCAAATTTTTCTAAATACCCAGGCTTTTTTTTATCATCTCTTAGTAGCCCCTGTGTAGTAGGGTACTCGTGACTCGGTTTGTGGTGAAATCGGAGGGAAAGATTCAAAAAACATCACAAACAGCAAAAGATGACCCCAGTTGCTCGATCTAATTGCACTAGAATTCATCAGACCTACAGATTAAAAAAAAAAAAAAAGGAATTTTTTTTCTTTTATAAGTCTGATGAATTGGGTTCCTTAATGATTCATTAAATTATAACCATGGAATATTTGGTTTGAGTGTTAGAACCAGGGTAAATCTTTATAAAGTAATATTGAGCTCTTTAAAGAATCAAATAATTCTTGGGAAAATATATATATTTATATTTACCACTAATAATATATATATGTATGTATTTTATTTAGAATTTTTTATCTGTTATGTTTTACAGACGAAGGAGTACTGAAAAAGGTTTGCCAGTTTTTAAAATCTGTTTTTTAACCAAATTTCAAATTATTTTGATCATTTCATTTTTTGTTTAGGCTACAAACCATTGTATACGAAAAAAAATCTACTCTACATATAAATTCGCACAAATTTGTCCCAATGAATCTATTAGTAAATTTAAGACTTAATTAACTAAATTTTCTAAAAGTAATCCTTACCTTTTTTAAACAGAATTCAAGGACATTTAGAAACGGAGGAAATTCTACCCCGTCCAGGAAAGCAAATTTAAAAAACTTGAGAAATACGAAGAAGCAATGAAAAATAAAACTAAAACTTTATGTTTTAAAATAAATTTTTTTAATCAAACCTTAGAAACAAATTTTTAAATTCTATACGCTTTTATTAAAATTAATATAAGGAATAATTTTGTAAGTATTAAGGTACTGTGGGGTAGTTAATGGTGTTGGTTAGAAAAGAATCAGAAGGGTTTTTGAGCAAGGTTGCGTTTTTACATTAACACTCCACTTTAAATTTGTAAAGAAAACACAAGAATGAATGACGAAAGATCAATGAAAATCAACAAGTAAACATGTATTTTAAACAAGCATATATATCTGTTAACAACAAAAAGATTAAGTCACACGAAGTGGTTTCCCTTGTATTGTGTGAAGAAAATGTATGTTGTAATAATGTCTTTTGTTTAAATTTGTTGGTAGTTTAAGAATGTTTGATGTTTGAGTTTGAAAGTTGAAATACTTGTGCAGAAGAATGATATAGTTCGAATAGTTCACTTGGCTTGAAAACAGACAGTACACTGTGTTGTGTGAATGCAGTTTATATCTGTGTGTGTTTGTGAGTAGAAAATTGAATATACAATGTACGTGGTTTAGGTTGTGAAAATTTATAATCTACTGAAGTTATTTCTTTAATTTCTACTTTATATAGATGTAAGGTGGCTCCAGGGAACGAGCGCGGGAAGGATATTGAAGAAAGTGTCATTTAATGTGATTGGCCAAAAATCGACCAATCGTTGATTTTTTTCTATAGCTAGTTTGGTGAAGCAAAAACACGAGAAATTTTTATGTGGCTCGTGCGATGCGTAAATTGTCTGTACAAAAGGTATTGTTTATTTTCCGTCCAATTACTGTTGAGTAATTTAGGGCGTGGTGTACGTAGGCGTCCAAGAAAAAATTTTCTAAGAGTAAATTTTAGAAAAATTACAATACATTTCTTTATACGAATGAAATAATTTCGTCGTAATTCTGAAATTTTTCTTAAAGAAAAGCAACGGGATAAATTTTAAAATCTCACTGAAAATTTATCGTGGATGGTTTATTTCTGTCGAGTACTTCATAAGTTTAGGATTCTGCTCTGTTTGCAATAGAAATTCATAGAAAAATCCCCACCCCCGGGAAGTAGACGAAAAAAAATCTAAATCCGTTTACGAATACGTATTCGATATATTTTATAGTTAGGTACTTCTAATATCCCATAAGACTTGTATTTATATGAAAAACCCTTAAGTAGGCGAAGGGTGTTTTTAAAAGTTTGCGCCAAAAATGTACTCAGCGTAGATGTAGGTACCACCAAAATGAATTCTTTTTTTCCGAAATGAATGTGTGGCGGACTTCACCACATTAATTTAAGTTTGATAAGAAAACAGGACTCACGCAAGAAGAATAACCACAAGACATTGTTGCACATAAAATATATGTATATTAAACAACAAATTTACAAGTGACAAAGACATTAACATTTGTGTGAACGTAAAGAGTTTGTATTTTGGTGAATGTTCGTACGTACGTGTATGTGTGTTTCATAGCGTTTTCCCATAAGTGGGCGAAAACGCTGTTCTCCGTGAGAGATTACATTTTTAAATGTGCCCGCTGAAATGCAAAGTAGAAAAGAATATTTATTGCACAAAAAGTACAAATATGGCATAAGGCCGAAAAGGGGGAATGGGGAAAAGGATGGTTATTTTTTTGTCTTAACATTAAACTTAGCTAGCCGCTAACACTGACCCAAACATACAAGCAATATTCCTTTCACCAAAACAACTCATTCTTACTTACCATTCTTACCTCATCCACCATAATGCATCAGAAACTCTATGAAGTCCTAACTAGTTCCCATATATACGATACATTGTCTGTGGGGGAGGGGAATAAAGTAACAATTTAAAAATCTAAAAACCCCAATGAATATTTACAATGTGTACAAAAGTATATACAAGAAACTAAAGAAAATAGTGTTAATAATACCCCCCATCCCTAACTGTGGGAGAAACATCAGTTAACTGAACGAAATCAATGCGGGACTTTAAAAATATAAAAACATTCGTACAAGCTATACACTCACTACAAACACAAGCTCATCCAAACACAACAACAAATACGAAAAACACTCGAAACGAAAGACGCCCCGCACCCACCAGAGAACTATCAGTAACCACCTAACGATGGGAGGGATAGGGAATTAAACAAAAGAAAAAAATAGGGCCAGAAAAAAGTGGGGCCAATGAGCATACACACCTTAGCTAAGTTTACTTGAAAAAAAAGAGAACAAACTAAAACAAAAACGACCTACACTAACCTATACACGGGAAGGGTGGCCATAGTTCAACCCAGCAATCCCAATATACTTACAGCTTAACCGGCATCGAAATGCCACTCTAAGTCAGCACCTTTCACTCTGCAGAGACGCGCAAGAGTTACCCACCTTTCGTCAAATTCCAATGGATGGAGTTGCTTCCTTTCCGTCCTGATCTTTCCGTCCTGATGCTTAAAGAAAAGGATCAGTAAACTTCTCAGTCCCATGAAATTCCTTCTGTCGCGTCGTCCATATCACGACTCGCATAACACCCAGTAAGCAAAGGAACACATAGTCAACGGCGGTACTATATTGCTACAGACGGATAAAGAACTCGAGGACAAAGAACTTTCCGCGAAGCATGCGAACCATGATGTCTTCAACAAACTTGCACAACCGAGCTACGACACTACAATGAAAGAAGGCGTGACCTAGGGTCTCCACCTCCCCACTGCAGCGAACGCGGTTTGGCGATTTAGCCAAACCCGCTGCACGAAGTCTTTTGGCGACCTAGAGGGCCACTCGAATCAACAGCCAGGTGAGTGATGCCTCAGTGTTAGTGAGACATTTCAACCCGGGTGCCGAAGGCCATATGCAGCGAGCCTCCCGCTTCGTCAGACCGAGCTCGCCTATCAAAGCATCTTGAACGTTCACCCTAACTAACACCTGATATAATGCCTTACGAGACAACGTCTGGACGTCGGAGAGGCTATCCTTCGCCCGTAAGAGTTGCTTGAGAGACATTCACGATAGGAGCCCTCGGCTCGGAGCGTACGGCCGGCCGACCGGGCTCCTCCTCACACAAGCGCACACTTCTTAAGGATGGAAATTGTCTATATGCGTCTTCCTTCCAGAATTCGCCGTTCTAATCCAACTGCATACACATCCGGTCTAGATAAGTGATGCGAAGCGTATGTCGACGAATCTCAACGCAAGGCATCCCCAGACCGCCATCAGAAGGATGGAGGTAACAAATCTCACGACTAACCATGGCGGCCTTGCCTCCCCACAAGAATGAGAACAAGAGCCTTACAAACGCCAATAAAGTGTCAGGCGGAAGTAGAAGCACGGAGAGTCGATAAAGGAGAATCGGGTAGATGTGCGAAGCACTTACTTCCGCCCTCCCCTTCAAGGAAAGATTCCTCCGAGCCCACAGACGAACTGCGAGCTTGGCCTCCTCCCGCACCAATTCATTTCCAACAGGAGGTCGGACCGAACCAAACGCCGAGTATCTTGACTGGTCCGTCCGTCCAGAGGAAAGGCCCAGGAAGAGAAACTCCCTTCCATGAACCCAACCGCAAGCCAACAGATATCGCGGTTGATCTTGGCCCCTGTCACCATCTCATATCCCTTGATTTCTTTGCTGACTTCATTAATTTCGGCCCTGCTCGACACAAGAACCGAAATGTCATCAGCATAGGCGGAGTACCTGGCCGAGGTGGTAGCACCAGGTAAGAAAATTCCGCGAAGGACCGGATTTTTCTTCAACTTACACAGGAAAGGTTCCAACGCAAGAACGTACAGCAATGAAGACAGCGGACAACCTTGACGAATGGAGCGAGACAAAATGAAAGGTTTCGATCTTACCTCATTCACTTCTACCAGCACACCGGAGGACGCATACAGCAGTCGGATCCAAATGCGAAAGTCCGGCCCGAAACCGGCGGCCGAAAGAACTGCCTCCAGAAACCGATGGTCAACCCCACTGAAAGCCTTGGACTGATCTAAATCTATCAGCGCGGCATCACTGTCGACTTGCTCGATGATTAAGCATACCAAATGAAGGTTGTCCTGAATAGTCCTGCCCTTCACAGCACAAGTCTGCTCGGGACCAATCAGACTAGAGAGGACAGCTTGCAAACGGGCGGCTAAGACCGTGGCTAAAATCTTCAACTCTGTGTTTAACATCGGCAAAGGCCGATAATTATCTAACCCATCCCCACCGCCATTGCTCTTGCGAAGCAATTTGATCACACCCCTGGTGAAACGTTGAGGTATAGACCCCTGCTTCATCCAGTTGTAAATCAGAGCCAGGAAAGGGGCAAAGACTGGCGACTGCCTCAAGGTAGACCATTTAATCCCGGAGTCTTGTCCAGGCCAACCTGTTTCAGCGCATCCCAGATCTCAGGCTCTGTAATGGGACCCTCGCACCCAGCCGTCTCGAGGCGGGGAAAGTCGGCTAAATAGGCGTTGAACTGAGTAGCGCTCAGACCAGGCTTTCTGGTAAACAGCTCCTGAAAGTAGTCACGAAAAACCTCACAAATGCCCACGTCTGTTGTCACAGTCCGCTTGTCCGGCAGTATGATTCTCGCGAGATGCCCACTAGTTGCCCTACGAGCTTGCAAAGTAGAAAAGAGAACTAGACAAGAAGTTGCCCAGTATTTATAGTGTAGGGAGAGCGGCCCCTAGTGAATAATTAGGAAATTAAGGAGGAGCTAACTCCGACAAAAGTAAAAAATCGCTACTCCGTTTTAAAATATTTGCCAAAGGTACCTCGGCGTGGCGTAATGGTTAGCAAGCTTGTCTTGCTAGAACAATTACGACTGGGTAGTGGGTTCGATCCTCACTGGGTGGCTCATACCTTCGGCCTTGTGCCACATCTAAGCTACACTTAGAAAATCAATTTAAAATATTTGCCAAAAATCAGGGAATTATCCGATTCAAAAGAAACGTTCAGTACTTATTCATTAATGAATGAATGTTTTACTGAATAGTTATTTATTTATTTATTAAAAAAAAAAGCTTTAGGAAAATATTTTGGGGGTATTGTCACCCCACTTTTTGATATCTCGTGTGTACTGTTTAATTTGAGGGGTATTCATCTAATTTCTTTAATAATTTTGTAAAGAAAAATCCCTGAAGATATTTCAGTAAAAAAAAAAAAAAAACAATATCAAGTCTGGACATACGGAAAATTCGTCTCGCATCTTGCCAAAAAACAATTAAAATTTAAAAAAATTACACACACACACACACAGACATATATATATATACAAATACTTATCACTAATTTATCCCACACAGCGAAATTGTAACATGAATAAAACAAGTAGAGTGGAAAGGTAAGAATAGAGAGGGGCTTACTTGTAATGTTTTCCGAGTGGAAAACGGCCAGGCCAGTTTCCTCTGTTCTTCCTACCACTATGGGCTTGTGATATCTCTTTTCTCCGATGATTACACAGGTACCATGTGGGCTCTTGTTCTCCCTACCGCTTTCGGATTGAGATGACGTCTAGCACCTTAGCGGTCTGTCATCAACAACTCACGTAGGTAGACGTGTCTTGACTCTACGCTGTCTACATAGCAACTGGGGTTCGTCACCTCACTGACTGACGTCACTCACCGGCCGTTATGTAACCCTCGTGAATTCATCTTGCCCAAAGTGAGATAATTGCTCTTTGCGTCCCTACATCGTGTTTTGAGCTGGAGATTATTTCTCTGACGGGCCTTTGTTGATTTTTAATTTCCAGTTTGTTACAAGACGTCAGAGTGAAATCTTCAGTTAGGAATTTACTTCGTTTTATTAGGGACCCGACAAAGATATTTTTAAACCATTTAACTCGAAGAACGAACAACACAATGTTTCTGGAGCCTATTTCAGAGTTCATAAGACAATAAAATGTCAATCGTTATCTTCCGTCTTTTAAATTCTTATTTTTTTTTTTATTGTCCTCTCCCTTTAACAGTAGTTTTTTCTCATATTCTCTAACAGTCAGTAAGCCCTTGTGTCCCAGTGGCTTTATTGTCTTGCTTGGGGTATGATGATTAAAAAAAATTAAAAAACAAAAAACAGAATGTAGAACTTTCGTTTCGACTGTCCATGTACAATTCTCCAGGCGTTTTTCGCCAAAGTTTTTATTTTTTTATGTAACGCCAACGAAATTCATAATCCAATACAAGGAAAATAAGAATATGTTCTCATTAGCACACAAACATCCAACGGACAATCTTTAGAGAAAAAGAACTTCTCCCTCTCTTTATTGACATTTTTGCGTATTGTATTTGAACTACTACTTGATATTCACAAAAAATATTTTGAGTCAACAAAAATAGTTTAAACTCACCTGCATTTCTTTCAAAAATAAATTAAACGAAAAAATATATTTGTTCATATAACAGTGATTTCAATTCTTTGGATTGATACATAAAAAAAAAAATTCTGTAAAAATTGTGATACCATGGAAACCCACGTAAAAAAGAGAAAATGTGATTTTAACTCAATCTCAAGTGTTTCTGTCTGATAAACCAGCGAATGGTTCCTTTTGAATTTCGGTCTTCTAAGCAACATCCACTTTAATTGGAATGGAAATTAAAAGGATTTTTGGAAATCAAGTGGCAACAAAAGTGGAAATAGGATATATCTGGGTGCTGGTCTATATTATCAGTCATGCTTGGGATCGGGGAGAGTTCTGGTTCGACCTTGGTGAGAAACAGACGTGTCCGTCGAGCAGTTTCGTATTGCCATCTACCATGACAGGTTGAATAGACGGGTGAGGAGATGGTATGGAGAAGTTGGTATGTTTAACTTAACAGTTGTCGTCATAAGTATCACCTGCCTACCTACCGGGACGAGCAGACGAAGACCTGAATAAAACAGGCTTCACGTTCTTATTTCTTGACGTAGCGTTTGTTTTCATTATGTTACATTGTAAGCACTTGTCACGCTCTTCTTCAGCTTCAGTACACACCGACGAGATTGAAATGCAACGTGAGGTAATCATTGGCTGATCGATGGAAAGCTTGTGCGTTTGTCGCGTTGTATCTTTACAAAATCTTTGTATCGTAGCGGACAGGTTGTTATGGATGCAGGTGTGAACTTTTCAAAATAAATGAATTTAACACGTAGATGATTTTATATATTTATTAACACAGGATTAATACAAGTAAAAGGTTTGTCAGCTGATAGGTGTTACCTTCAGTATTCCGACTCTAGAGTTTCGTAGACGGACCCTCCGGGAAACACCCCGTTCACTCTTCAAGGGGGGTATCAGCAATTGATTGTAGAAGAGTGAAATATTCATGTGTGTACACCGGCAGGGCTCATGAAAAGGGAAGAAAACATTAATGGGATTAGCGGTACTGTGTGCTTGTGTGTAGTGTGCTATGTGGTTTGTTTAAAATTAAGTAATCCGCTCTGTTCTTATATCTTTATTAATTCTTTTTTAGTTTTATCTATGGCCCAATAGCAGAGAGCCCTCTAGTCTTATACCCATGGGCTGCAACCCATACTAGTACACACGTAAAACCGGCATTCATCTCGAGAACTGGTCAAAATCCTAAGTGGCTTATAAAAATTGTTTAACCAATGAGCTTACTGTGTTAAAAAGGTTTTTTTCAAATGAAGTAGTACAGAATAGTATTTTTACTGAAACTTTTAGTACATTTTTCTTTATAACTAACTTTTTAACCATGAAATCAAACACTTCTTACATTGATGAGAACTAAAGAAGGAACAAGTCCTTGACAAATTTCTAGTATGTACAATGCGTAAATTATTATATGAGATACGCTCTAAAAGTAATGCCTCTTTTTTAATTTCCACGGTAACTACATGAGATATAACGAAGCCCAGCATCACCGCTGGATAAAGTATGTTTTCAGCTACAAAACACAATTTTTCCATATAACCATCGGCACTAGCTATGTATTTTTGAAGCGTTGTTCATTTTATATGCTGAAAGCTACACAGGACTGCCTGTAATGTGGCTTTTCACACATATATATCACCACTGCTGAAAGGCATGGCCTACTGCTTAACTGTGCTCACACCCATAAATGTTCAGAAAGCGTCCATGAATGACAATAGGCGCAATTTTTTTCCGCAATGGAGGAATTCAGACACACATCTACTTTGGACACACGTTTTGCTAGAAAGTTGCTTAGCTGCTATTTGAAACAAAATAATATAAATTATGGGTTATTGGCGGGAAGGTTCGACCACCAACATTCGTATCTGATGTTTCGGGCAAACATGTTAAAATAGGAGGCATTTACTTCGTCTATTTACAATTTAAACAACTTATTTAAAATATCCTGTTGACATCAGTTTAAACTGACACCATATTTTTTTTTATTTTAAACTATAATTATAGACGATAAAGTGAAAATCTTTACTGAAATATGTTGGAAAAAATTCTAAGTTTTCATCTGGAATCAAAAAATACGAACTTATAGCAAAATGGTCAAAATATATGAAAATGAAAAAAAAAAAAAAATGAATGAGGAGACGTTTAAACTAACGCCAGGAGGATATTGGTCAAAAAGCTTACGTTGAATTCTAGTTGGAGATTTATTTTTTGTTTTTGTTTTTGTAATCTGCTATGTAACTTTTCTATTTTTTTTTTATATTAGCGCAATAAAAGTCTTTGCTTCTGTCTACAATGGGAAAGATCAGTGTTTTCTCTGGTACCATTTTTTTATCGGAATCGCCATAAGCAAGGCAGTAATGCTAATAAAACACAAGGTGCTACAACAGGGTGTAGAAGAATTAAGAACAGAAACATTAATGAGGAGCAGAAAGAGAAGAGAGTAATCAGGCGGACAGGAGATAGCGATTGACATTGCATTTAAATTTTTGCAGATTAAAGTTGGCTGGAAAGCAAGGAGCCAGAATGGAGCTCCACAAGCGAGAAAGTTTACTGTAAAGGTGTAAATCATACCCAGGAACCAAAGCATTCAGTATAATTTGACTAAATGTCAAGGTGGATATGAATACCAAGATAGAAGATTAGAAATTCTCAGTTACAATTTGTGGGCGTCCTGCAATGAGAAATTAACCTGAGTTGCGCATGCTTTAAATACTATGTTTAATCTGGAACTATCTGGCCTCTGGTTGAGATAATTGCGTATTTCTCTGTTAGTGTCTGTATCTAATTTACAAGGCAAGCCGACATCACCATTTGGTAGATTGAGGTAAAACAATCTTTCTCACCCCCACTTTGGTCATGTGGTACAAAGCCGAAAGTGTGAAGCACCCAGTGTGAATCGAACTCGCTACTCATAATTGATAGACAAGATTGCTATTACACCACGTCGAAGTGCCTCAATGTTTTTCTAAGCGTATCTTAGACGTGGCACAAGGCCGAAAGTGTAGAGCACCCAGTGAGGATCGAACTCACTACTCAGTCGTAATTGATCTAGCGTATATGTGGCACAAGGCCGAAAGTGCGGAGCACCCAGTGAGGATCGAACTCACTACTCAGTCGTAATTGATCTAGCGTATATGTGGCACAAGGCCGAAAGTGCGGAGCACCCAGTGAGGATCGAACTCACTACTCAGTCGTAATTGATCTAGCGTATATGTGGCACAAGGCCGAAAGTGCGGAGCACCCAGTGAGGATCGAACTTACACCACGTCGAAGTGCCCCTCTTTGGCCATATACCGTAATAAACTAATCTTCGTAAATATTATTAACAATCTAACGCACTTAATGCAGCGTATTTGTAAGTGTCGCAAATGAATGTTCGTTCGTAGGTTTTGATGAATCCAATCTCAGTGAAAGATATCCTAAATATCAACGGTGAATTTCTTTATACTTTACCTTATCCGTGGGTAACTACACCAGAGCAAAACTTAACAAACTGGTATCATGAACCATTATCCCGACTGCATGTCCCACCGTTATCGCCATTAAGACCAATACACTTAAATTGAAGGTTATTTTTTCTTTTCTTTTCATCGGCCTGTTCTTAACGCAGAAAGTGGAATCGGAGAACCGAGTTCGAATTCTGGATGAGTCTGTTTTGTTTATTTTCGCGCTAATGCCCTTGAGAAAGGTATGAACTCATTTTTTTCTCCTCCAACTATGGGTTCAACAGAAAGGAAGTCTGAACTCTATAGCTTTGGATGGCAAGCTGTTGATAATCGCCATTTGATTTAAATCGAAGGATGTTAAGATATTCCTTGTTTTCAAGTTACTACTGCAGTTCTTAACGTAGACATTACAAACTAATTTGTGTGCAATTTTATACTTTGTATAAAGATGTGTTTCTTGAGGAGTCGATGAGAATCGAACTTACTCTCGACGTTTGGCAAGTGACCAACTGTTAACCATCGTAGTATCATGAGTACTTATCAATATTCAAGGTTTTTCCTGGCGTCGAGGACGGACAAATTTTGACGTCAAGATTTAAAAAGAAAAATATTGTGTATTTTTTAAAAAATTTTGAGTATTTTTTTTAATGTCATGACCTTAAGAACGCTGGCTATAATTGCGATCGCCACAGCTTCTTTATTATCTACAATTTGTCAATACATTTTGGAAAAGATAATGGAGTTGTTTTCTCCACGGTGTTGAATTCAGAATTGTCATTTATTTTCATTTTCCTACACTGATTACCGCCTAAGGCTAGACTGCTCAGTCCACCGTATTACTTAACCCATAGCTGGAGAAAGAAGAAATGAATTGATACCTTTTCCGAAAGCATTAGTGCGAGAGTAAGTGCATTAGACACAGCCGGAATTTGAAACCGGTTCTTCGAATCCATTTTCCGCGCTGATATCCGTTACTCTCCTTGCACGTTCCTATAATGAAAAGATAAGCCCATGAAACCCCCGCAAAAAAACAAAAAACAAAAAAAACCAAAACTTCGGCTTATTAGACGTTGGGTAAAAAAAATCGTCTCCGACGGTGGAAAGTATGGTTATATATGTTGCGATTTACTCCTGGCCTTGTGTAAGAAAAGGTAAATCGTAACACGAGATTACATCAGCCTTCCAAAAGGACAGTTTGTTTGCCTCGAAAACCAATATTCGAAGTCTTGGCTTTAACACTGATTCCTGCAGCATTTGGAAATTTCATATCTATTTCAACTACAAGGCATGTTACAATGAGATTAACAATGGCCTAAAAGAAAAATACGAGGAAAAAGAACAATTGTCCTGGGTATGACGATAAACTACATCTGGCAGGAGGGCCTCTGATCGGGAGATTGGAGGTTTCGAGGAGCATGGAACCACCTTTTAATTCCTATTGTTCCGAGGTTCACACTAACCCGGGATGGTAGCACCTGTTAGGGGGTCCCAGCTATGGGCAAAAAGCGAACTTCAAACAAAAACAAAACATTATGAAAGTATAGGAATAATTTTTTTTTTAGTAAAATTACCAGCAATACATTTTTATGGCAAAATGACCAGCAATACATTTGATCTGTAGTTGAAGCCATAAAATTATACTCCAAATATTTAGATTCCATCTTTAAATAACCCATAGAGGTTGATATGATACTAAACCAAATCAAACAAAGAACCAAAAGAAAAAAAAACTCTTTCATGACATTAATTCATGTAATATCCTACAATTTATTAAATCAAACATGTATTGGTACAAAAGCTGAGTATCATCTACCATGTATTCAATTGTGAAAGCAGAATAACATATCATATTTTATTACTTCAAAGCTCGCTAGAAAAGTAAATTTCGGCATTAAATAACCGATGAGGAGTTGATATGCATTTAAATAGACAAAACAAACGAAATAGAACGAGAAAGATCGTTACAACAATTCGTCTAGAAAATCAGCATTCGAAGTCGAGCACTGAACTCGGGTACCAATAGGAATACCAATAGGAAATACGTAACTTTTTAAAAAAATTATGCTACGAAGTCGGAGTTAAAAATCTGAACATTTGTTTGTAGCTCGATGACGGGATACACACATATGTCATACATATACGACAATAGACGCGAAAGGGACTAGTAATCATTTCACTTTTTTTACAAAACAGTTTACTTACAATGTACACCACAAGACCGCAATGGTGAAACACCGACGGGTATATCGAATCCTCTGCACGATTTTAAGTCTATCACACTAGCTTTTTAACTACTGGGCTTACAGCCATATGACGTTGAAGACCCCCTCCCGCAAAAAAATACGGTTCTCGTACAATCACCGAAGTTAAGCAATGTCGAGCCTGTTCAGTACCTAGATGGATGACCATTTAAGAATACCAGTTTCTAGAAGCTTGGTTGTGCGAATAATGTAATGTATAACTTAGAGAGCCGAGATCCAATTCCAGTCGGGTTCGTTATATTCATTTATACACGGATACACTTGGGAAAGGTATGAATCCAACTCTCCTTCCCAACCATAAGTTAATTAATAGAATTTGTATCAGTAAATTATTATCTCCTAAAAACTCTTACAATCTACATATATTTTCTGGCATTAAATAACCTGCAATAGGTTGATAAGCCGTAAAAAAACAACTCAATCAATTTAATCTCTGCTTTAAACCAGACATCTGCGTTATTGTACGTAGCACATTTATGCACTGTCGTCATGCAAGATGCTTATTTCAGAAAACAGCACATAAATTTGTTACACCGGCGACATTCAAACTGTTCAACTTGTTTCTATGACCTGAGGTCAGTTGTTAGAGTGAATGGGTCGTGAGTCGGATTAGCTAGGAGTTGCATAGACAGTGTCGACCAACCTTTCCCTACTTCTCCTTCAGCCACGTGCCACAAAAAAAAAAAAAAATGTATCCATGCTTTGAATAAATTTCTATAACCTAAGATGAAATTAACCAAAATCTAGTTCCCGGTTACATTTTCCCCATTATATCGAAATAACTGTAAAATTCCCGGTACCACTTGCACGTATACGTGCTTTAGCTTTACTCTACGTTAATTGTAACCTTGTAACTTACCATCGTGGTGGGGTAAACTGCTTCCAAAATGGAATCCACTATCTTTTAGGAGATTCTATACGTGCATGGGTGCGCGTCCATGTTAATATTAAAACGCTTATGAATAAGAAGCGCAAAGGAATTGAAGATTTTATTTTAAAAATGATAAATAATAGTAAATTCAAAAGTTTCTAGTAGGAAGCATTTTAAATGTGAGTTTTAAAACGGGTTTTGTAGAAGAAAAATAAAGGAAAAAAATTCAGTTGTCTGGCAGTGACATGCAGAGGTTTGGTGATGCCCGGGGCCAACTCCTTGATTGTATGCCCCTAAGAATAAAGTGTGTGGGTATGTGTGTGTGTGTGTGGGGGGTGTTTTAGGGCCTTGTACTGAGAAATATGAGAAAGGAAGACATTTTAAATATGTAACAACAGATGAAACATGAAATAAACACTTTATTCAAATTAAGAATTTTTATTTCATTCCTTGATTGGATTCCCTTCCAATATGGATGTCCGGAGCCGTCGTACCTGCACCCCGTTTGGCGATAGCAAAAGTTCTAGTTACAATTGTTTTTCTTTGGAGATTTAAAGTCTTTTTCTTTTAGATATGTGTTGCCAGAGCTTGTTAAGGAAGGTCGAATTACTATCACGTTGAAACTTCTTATTTTCAACGTAATCAGAAAGATACATTTTTTTAGTTTGATCAGTAGCTCTTCTAAGACGTACGCCCCTGCTGATATTTCCAGGGTGATACGCATGCAGTCACGAATATCTAAGCCTTCTAAGGGCATAAAAAAGACATAGTTATCCGGACGTTTCAACATGGTTATCAAGCATGTTCCACTAGAGATCAATTACAATTGAATAGTGAGTTCGATACTTACTGGGTGCTCTATACCTGTAGCCATGTGGTACATATGAGCTACGCTTAGTAAATCGCTTTTGCTTCAACTATTGACCAATCTACCCATAAAGCAAGATGTGGCACAAGGCCAGTTTTTAACGTGGGGAAAAAATTGCCCGTAGACCCCGTATACACGAGTTCCGTTTATACCTCTCCAAACGAGACTCTGCCCTTCGGCATATCCTCGTCTAGGTTCCTCTCCACCTGGAGGCAGAGAATTCGACAAGAGAGGAAGAGAAAGCCTCCTCGAAAAAGTAGGAAGTACATGACGTCATCAGCTTTGCGGATTTGTGATTAGGAATTGTTGGGGCCCCACTATACGATGTCACGTGATTTGAAAGTTAAGGTCTGCATTTTTATAACATGATTTTTTTAGACCCACATAACAATCGTACCAAGCGATATAAGTTCTGCTGAGAAAAAATCCCCCCTCCACCCCAAACAAACAAAAGTAAAACAAAATATAATGCTAACTACCACATTTTCTTTTCGGTGTAAAGTTGTTTTTTTTTTAAATCAAATTCGTTTAAGAAAATTCTTGAATTTTTTTTTTCTCCATAAACTCGGCAGATTCAACGCCTGGCGGTCATTGGAAACAAAAAGTACGCTTTGTTAGGAGAGGTAAAAAAAAAATGTCATAGTTCAATTTGTAGATATGAGAAAAAAAAACTATTTTCGTTTTAAATAGGTAATATTTTTATTTACTTTATAAAATAAGACATTTAATTTTTGAAGAATGTAAGTTAAGTAACTTAACAACATTATCTTTAGGAATGTCGTTCTCGGGAGCAGAACAAGCTACATCAGCAAAACATTTCCTACACATATTTTATAATTTTAGAGCAAAGCTGAATTTTATTTTTACTTAACTCAAGTTTGAATTCTTCTTAAAATAAATAGATTGATTGACCCAAGTAAATTCTAGAAAATAATGAATGATACATTGATTGACTGTTGGAAAAACGGCCTGATAAATAAATCCGGCATAAGATGAAAGAGTAGTCACTGTATGCACTTAAGTTAAACGTTTTATATATAAAAAAATGTTTTTGGTTATAAAACATTTTTATCACACCAGCTAGCCATTTTTAAGGTCAAAAGCAGCGTTAATAAAAATGACGGGTGGAGGAAGAAATTTTGAACATTCTCTTTAACCTTTTTTTTGTTTTTTTTTTTTTTTTTTTTTTTTTTAAATCTATTTTAAATTTTTTTAATCATTATTTATTATCGTTTATTCGTGTTGTAATAAAGCTCGTTAGTCGTTAACATATTCTTTTTAAAAGGTAGGTCGGCTCTGTGATTTTATTTTTACGTAATTAAAAACTTTTATTTATGTTTTGTCTTATTTTCTTCGTTAAAAGGTGACGTCCTGCAAGTTGCACAAAATGACTCACTTTTTTTTTTTTAAAAAAAAGGTAAGGTAACATTTTTTTTTTTTTTTTTTTTTAATCCAATAAAAAAACTTACGGCTAAAAAAACTTAATATTTTTTTAAACATTAGTAGACTAAACGTATTCTTGAATTTTTAAACCGGATGTCTTTATAGTACTGTAGTAATTTTTACCAAACACCGAATCATTTTTTTACCAACATTTCTTAGCCTCTCCAGATCCTCCTTTGGATTTGAAAAGTTATTTTTTTTAATTATTTTGTTTTACAAATTTTAAGGTGTATTGGTTACAAATGTTTAATTTCAGTTTTATTTATTTATTTATTTTTTTTAACCAAGGGAAGACTAATTGAAATAAGTTGTATTTCGGACGCTATTTTTCGTTCTATTTCTGATTAAATCCATCATATTTTATAATATGAAAGTGAAACTGGGTTCGTTAAAAAAATCTGAAAAACAGATTTCCAGTGTCTGATAGGCAAACATTTTTAGGACGTTAAAAATTAACACCCACCCGCTGAACATTTTGAAAAGTACGTAAAACTTATGAAAATTTTTTGAACAGGGAGAAACTGAAAAAAGTAAAACTGATACAAAAAAAAAATCGAAATAAAATGTGAATGAAAAATTAAAGGTTGTTTTTTTTTTTTTTTTAAACCCAGTTTAATTGGTTTCGATGTAATTAAAGATCAGTTTCTAAAGCGTGAAAAAAGTAGTTATGGCACACCATAACTTTTTTTATTCAGGCAAACGTCGCAAACAAGTTGTTCTGCATTCGCTTAAAGAAATGAAAAAACATTTTTTGCCACAAATGGTCATTATTTTTTTTTCACATTATTCTTAAAAGAGTAAAGTTTAAAGGAAAGGAAGCTGTTCGTTTTTTATGCATAACAATTTTAACGAAGGAAAAGTAAAAAACGTTACACTTTTTTTTTCTTTTTTTACACAATTTACCAAAAAATCAAAGAAATATCCAAAAGAACTCATTTTTTGACAAACAAAACAAAAGCTTTATTTTACTTGCATAGTTTAAGTTAAAAATATGTATGAGAACAATTCAAATTAGTTATTTTTAAAAAGAAAAGTACTTTTTAAAAAAATATTTTGTGATATAGACTTCTTATAAGCAATGATTCTCAAGATTGCTTAAAATCAAATAAGATTGAGGTTGATTGGCAAGTTAGAAAATGCGATTAAATCCGTATATACACGACGTATACAATATTTAGGCCGACGGATTTAAAGTGGGTATGAGTTAAAAAAAAAATGTGGTGGGGGGGGTTGAACATTTTTACATGGATAACTTTATGCAGCCAATTTTTTTCAACAAATTGGATCCTAAAGACAAACTGCTAATCAGTTAAAACTAATTACTAATTTAGTCATTTAATTTGCGTACCAATGACTCATAATAAAATAATGTCCATAATATTTTCTTTACAATGTCCCAGGTTCATGAGTCTATCACAGCAGTCAATATTTGTTTCTGTATGTATGTGTGTCGGTCCAGAAGTGGAGCTTGGACATCATAAAAACACTTAGTTTTAAGGAAACTAAGACCTAGAAAAATTGACCCAGTTTGAGTCTTGAAAATTATGGGAGACTCATTACTAACAAATGTGCACGCTGTTCAAATCTAATTTATTGTTTTAAATCTGACTTAACTGCTTTTAGCACTACTTATTGTCAGAATTGCTAATAATACTTTATTGAAATAAATGTCAGTCAATGCAATAACAAACAAAAAAAAAAAAAAATTAATCGCCTTAAGTCACAAAATAAGTTCATTACATAAATATCCTATTGATTAAAAAAAATCTCCCAACGTTCTTTATATCTACAAATAAAAAATGCAAATCAAGCAATAATATAGGTATCTGGGCTAATATAGCTAATTTTAATGCAAGCAGTTATATTTTATTTTAAATCTGGTGGTGATCAAATAAATTTAGGTGAATCAGAGTTACCACCCCTGTAAACGCACAGATTACAATACATGCAATGTAAAACAACGACCTTCGCTTCTGCTTAGGTTTTCAAAGGCCTCAAAGCCCGAGGCGTGATTATTCATCAGTCACTACAGATGCTTTATTTTTCTCTTAAAAATGTGAAAATTCAACATTGTCAGCTTTAATGATGGTGCTTTTTTATAAGTCAGCTTTCTTGAGATAGTGGAGCTACCTTTTTTTTCTTCAACAATCAAGTGAGTAATTTTAAAAATAAATTTGCCAACTTTTTATTCTTTAAATATACACTACACCAATGTTGTATCTGTCTATCTATATTATGAGAGAGAAAGAAAAAAAATCAATGTTACTAATTGATTTGTAAGCATCAGTTTTATTTTTATGTTCTGGAATAGGATAATCGTACATTATTTGCTCTAAAAAAAGAATTTTATTTTTAGGATATTTTCTTTTCCTTATACAAGTAAAGAAATTAAAAATATTAAAAAAAACAAAAAAAAAACCCTACCAACTTTCAAAGTGGTTTGTATTTCTTGTGCTTCTGCTTTTATTATTAGTAATGAATTACATATTTTATTTTTTCTGATTTGTTTATCGCGATTGACGCTATTATTCCTCCCTAATATTGGTGTAGTATTAATTAATTACAACTGAATGTATTAAATGAACAAAAAGAAAAAAAAAAAAAAAGCGTGTTATTACGGATGAAAAAAATTGCTCGGCTGCGTCGAAAAATACGAAAACAAGGGAGATAACTATTGTAAAATTTCTTTTGCTTAAATTCAAGATACATTAAATTCCCATTTTACTATTAGTACCCTTAATTGAATTATGTTGTTCCCTTCAAAAATAACCCGCGAAAAAATGAATAAAAAATCAGTGTATCTTTGACCAATGATGTTTATGAATAGTTAATTGAACTTTTCTGATAGAATTAACTTTTATTTTGAAAGCTTTGTGAATTGGTTTTACTTTTATTGATCTTGTATTTTTTTTTTTTAATTGACTTTTTCTCCCAGGAAGAAAAATCCTTTTTTATTAAAATTTAGTAACTTAGAAAATTAGTTTTGTTTTGTTATTGTTTGTTGACAAGCTCCAACAAGTTCACTACCCTAAATCTCGAATGTATTTATTATTTTGCAAAATACAGACACAATGTATAAAATTGTTTTTCCTTATATTTTAGCATTTTTTTTATTTTTTGTTGAATGCGCATCCACTCAAGATATTCAATTAAAATACATAGCTAATTGTGCATAAATGTTTTACAGCTTTACCAGTGTTCGCAAAGTGGTGTTTAGAGCAATTTATAAAAGAAATTCTAAATTAATCTTACAATAGTTGTGGAGTAAACACACCACTAGTAACACAAATGAACTAAAAAAGTAAGACAGGGCAAGTCTGTTGTAGTCAGCCAGAAAGAATTCTAATGTCATGGCAAGTGGCCTAAGCAAGACATAAGTGCTAGGAATGAGTTATAATAGTAGCAATGAGGAATTGAAATTCATAGTAAGAAAAAAGTACTCCCCCCCCCTTAATTTGCTTTGGTGCACATGATAACAGTGACAACGAGATTTCTGTTGTGGGATTTACCTATAAATATCTATTGCAAAAATGTAAGTGGACAAGTGACCAGTTTAAAAAAAAAAAAAAAAAAAAAAATGGAAATTTAAAGGAAGAATTAAAAAAAAATGTTTTTCACATGTTCTGTCAGATGAGTTGGGTCAGTGTTCTAAAGTCAAAGTGAAATTTCAAGTGAAAAAAGGGGTCGACAGCAGTGTTTAAACTGGAACTTAGTGTGTTGTTCACAATATTGGATCAAATCAATGAAGAATTAAACAGAGTTGAAAAAATAGGTGTAATTAAAAAGATTGACCATTCAAAATGGTATTCTAAACACTTGAAAAATCAATACAAACATGAATTTTATTTTATTTTAATTTTCCTTTACATACACTGCTGGTGCTGCCCATTTTGGATGTTCTGTATTTTCAATCATTCCACCATTTAAATTTGCAAAGATTTCCTCTGGACTATAAATTTAAATGGTGAAAAGATTTTTCTGAAGCTGGATCTTTCTAAAGCATATTAGCAAACAGGTTGAAGAAGAATGTTCAGAGTTAATAATTATAAATATGCACAAGGAATTGTATAACTTGCACTGACTTTGGGGATAAAAGTGACTCCTGCTATATTTTAACAAGCTATGGGTACTATGCTTGCAGATTGTGATTTTGCAATTGTTTATCTGGACAATATATTAATTAAAAATGTATCTAAGGAACAATCTATCAGGCATGTGAAAAGAGTTTTTGAAAAAAGTATGGGTTTAAACTCATTGAGGAAAAGTGTGAAATATTTTTGCCTAAAATCAAGTACCCAGGACAAATCATTGATAAAAATAGTTGTCAACCAAATTCGGCAAGTGCAATTAATAATATGCCTTCTCCAACAAACGTTACTAGGTTACAAACATTTCTGGGACTAGCTATTATCAAATCTATATACCTAATATACAGAATTTGAGAGCTCCACTGAACAATTTGCTTAAATGTGTAAAATGGAACTGGACTGATATGTGTCAGAAGGATTTTTGAAGAAATCATGAAAATATTAACGTCAGACTTATCATTAGCGCACTCTGATCCAAAAGTAGAAATTGTATCGGCTTTAGATGCTAGTGCCTATGGTATAGAAGCAGTAATTCTACATAAATATGACAATGGTAGCATGAAATTTGTTACACTTTGCGTTTACTACTATTGACAGAAAAAAACTATAGCCAGATCGAAGAAGAGACATTAGCAATAATATTTGCAGTGAAAAAATTTTACAAATTTATATATGGAAGGAATTTTTGTTTACAGACAGACCTCTATTATCCTTTTATGGTTTGAAAAAGAAAATTCCTATGCATACAGCAAATCGATTACAATGCTGGTGTACCATCTTATTAAATTATGATTTCAGGATGGAATACCAACTGTCTAAAAAAAATTAGGACATGCTGATGGTTTATCAAGATTGATACTAAAAAATACTCAGCTGTTTGCAGTATTAAAAAGTGAAATCGAAATTAAAAATACATTATACAGTGTAACCCGGATATAAGAGAGATTTTCTCTGGTCCCAAATTAGAGCCTGTGTTAAATGTATATAAATTAGACGAAACCCGGATATAAGAGACTTTATCTTCGGTTCCGACAACTCTCTTATATCCGGGTTACACTGTACCATGTGATATATGTACTACCAGGTACCTTACAAGAAATAAAAGTAAAAGCAAAAAACGACATGTTTATTTCAAAAATAAAAAAAATATGATGAAAAGAAAGTAAGATAGATGATTTTTAGAACACAGTACAGACTTGAACACTTACTCACTACACGAGTACTGATGTTTGCACGAGTAGTAATACCTATCGTATTACAAAAGTGGCTATTAAATGAATTTAAACATCTGGAACATTTTAGGGATGAAATCTCTTATGAGAAGCCATGTATACTGGACCGAAATGGATCAAGACATTGAAAAATTAGTAAAAGTCTGCGGAGTGTGCTCTGGCAGCAAAATCACCTATCCTTGAACAACGACAACTTTAGACAGAGACTGATACTGCATGGTCAAGACTGAACTTAGATTTCAGGTCCAATAAATGGATCAAATTATCTTGTGGTATTGGATAGCTTTACTAAGTGACCTGAAATTTGTAAGTGCAAAAAGCCAATTTTCACAGTTACAGTGAATTTTTTACACAAACTGTTTGCAAGATATAGCATTCTGGATGCCATAGTATAATGGTACACAATTTACTGATTATTAATTTAAAGAATTTTGTAAAATGTTCTTGATTGAACATATTACTACCCTGCTGTATTGCTCAAGGTCAAATGGACAAGCTGAACGGTTTGTGGGTATTTTTAAGAGTTTTGAAAAAAGCAAGTATTGAAAAAGTGAGCAAAGAAGCACTACAAAAATTTTTGAGTGTACCAGATAACGCCGAATCCCAGTAAACTGTCAGGCATTTCACCGGCAGAACTGATGTTCACAAGACAAATTGGTGTTTGACAAATTGTTTCTAGGTAAAATTAAATAAGAATGGATAACTTTGTAGCTGAGTGGTCAAAATTGGATCAAATGACAGTTTCTTTACGCAGGTTCAAATTCTGTCAGAGGATATATGATTTCTCAAATATTCAGGACACAAAATTTTTCAAAATTGGTGAAAGTGTTTTTCAGAGTAGGTATAAAATGGAAAAGAAATGTGGAAAGACTGTCAAATAAGGTCACAAATTGGAAAAATGGTATATATGGTAAAAGTAAAAAAATGGAATTACAAGAAGCATTGGTATCAGTTAAAGAAGATTTACTGAAAAAAGGCCTGCAAGAAAGGAAGAATCTATACAAGTACTGTATGAGATTTTTTATGTACCAACACCCAAGAATTTGTTGACTGTACAAGTATGATTATCAGAGAAAGGAAACCTGGAAAAACTAGTAGTTGACCGAAAATGAAGGAAATACAAAGTTAAGTATGTTGGCAAATTAGCCAGATTGAGGAAAGGGTGAATACTAAGAAATAAAATATTCACTTATTAAAAAAAAAACCCTCAAAAGTGGGTATGTTGTGGAGTAAATAACACATCCCTAGTAACACAAACGAACTAGGCAAGACACCTTAAATAAAGATTTCAAAATGAGTAAGGAGAAATCTGTTGGAGTCAGGCAGTTTGCCACTTATCAAAAATGGTTGTTTCCATAGTAATTAATTTTGGAAATGAACATGCTTATAAAGATGCGTAAATTTTAAGATTGGTTATTCCTAAATTTTCACTTGAGGATGAAACAGGGCTTGATACTTTAATTTAATTTCAATAATTGAGGTTTTTGGCTCTTGTTTTTGAAATGAGAACTCTTATTGTAGCGAAGGAATCATATTTTTAAAAAAAAATAATTATAATTTAAGCTCTACTTCTGTATGGAGCACTGTTTTTTAAAAACAAAAATACTAAAGAACACTGGATTATTTACCTAACGTGTTCTTTCCTATTTTTCTACATATTTACACACACACACACACACATATTATTATTATATATATTAAAAAACCTAATGAGCCAGAATCTATCTACCTAGGTTTCACCTAACAGGTCATAACTCTGGATAAATAGGGTTGGCCCAAACAACATTTTATTGAAAAACGGCCACCAGAAAGAGTAAAAAATTAGCACAAAAACAAAACAAAGGAAAACAAAAGAGGGTTGGCCCAAATGACATTGGAAAAGCAGCCACCTAAAGAAAAAAAAATTCTATTATTCAAGTAACCAGGCTTTTTTTTTTATGTCCACAACCATTAAGTATTTCCAATCTCTGGTTGAGTAATATATTAGAGTTATTATAAGAATCTATAGCTAATTTTTCCTCCATAGAAAAGAGGCAATACCTGCCACTAGCCTTATATTTGCAGCATTTTTTTTTTTATTATCTCCCATTTTAATATTGGATTTATGTCTTGCTTCTTTTTATAATTTCCCACATATGGCTAGATAAACTAGTATTATGCCAGTATATTTCATGTACGAAATTACTTCTAAGATTGTAATATCTTTTTCTTTTTTTGAATGGTCCTTGGGTTGAACCCATGTAAACTTTTTTACTATTTACAACTATTATTACTACTATTATGAGGTTTTTTGCTATACACCTCCACTTTATACATTGTCTTCATGTTGGCATTTTCCTTTAAAGGGACAAGTGGCCTTATTAATGCAGTTGTATTTGGGGGAATTGATATGTTGTTTATTTTTTAGCTTTTTATTGTTGCATTTATTGATCAAATTTGCCACGTTAGGCATGCAAATATAACTCAGTTTAATGGTATTTTTGTTGAATATTTTATATAAGTTGTGTGATAAGGGAAAATTCTTCTTTAATATTCTAAAGAATTCCTTTCCTAATTTATTAGCTACATCCATATTATATGATGGCGGGAACCATAAAATTTTCGTTGCCCTATTTGTCCACCTATTACATACATCAGATGCTTCATCTGTGGTTTTATATATGAGCCTGGTTTTATAACCACTATTTTTTTAATGCCAGCTCATAATTGTGCTTACTTTGATTAAAGATGTTGACATTAAAGAATTAGTAGATAATCTAAACATAATGCCATTAGGGATGTGTTTAAAAATTTCTCTAGGGTGATTAGAACCTATGTTGATATAACATGGATATTTTTTTTTTCCTAAATGGGGACACAGTGCCATTGCATAAGTTAAGTGTAATATCCAAATAATCTGTAATTTTTAAATTAGTTTGGATATCTAACTTAAAAAATCCAAACTTATCAAATAACCAATGCAATTTTTTCCTAATTATATCACCTTTTCTAGGGTGCAATAATCAACTTGTCATCTTGGTAAAGACGATGGTTACAGGAGTTTAGGTTATACAAAAGCAAACACCCCCACTAACTCACATATCTCAGCTCCCATCACATGCCCCCATAGGGTTATCAAAATTACTCCATTTTTTAATCCACAAAACCTCTTTATGGTACAACAATGATTTTCGTTGATGCTTAATGATTTTGATTTTATATATTCCCTAGCTAAATTTAATGCTTTGTTTACAGTTTTTTTTTCCATAATTGATGGGTAAAACCCTTTAATGTCATATTTTATGAAAGAGCATTTATCATTTTTGTCATAATCCTTAAACCATTTGATGCAATCATTAGTATAACACCATTGGTTTATGTTTAAAACTATTCTAAGTGTAGCACAAATATCTTGCAAAATAACCTTACTGATTTTCCCATTTGTGTTTTAGTGAGATTAATTAATCTACATGCAGGGTTACTATGGAAATCACTTTTATGGTCCTTTAGAGTGATAAGACAGTTTTTAATATTAAATTTTTCTATTCTATTTTCAATTTGCTAGCTAATAATCCGGCTTCTTTATTCAGATCAGCCTCTAAATTAAGTGGAGCTTTTTTCTAATATTTAATTACTTCTTTATGCAACATTTTTTTTTTATTTATTAGGGCTCATCTTATATAAATTATCTGATTTATCCACCTTAACAAAGATTTTGTTGTTACTCTTGACATGTTTAAGGTCACTCTTAATTTGCTGTTGTATGGCATTATTAATTTTTCTATATCTTATAGACTTAATAAGCCTGATTGAATTGGATTCAAAAGCATCTAATTCTTTAATGTGGGGCAAGTGGACATTAGTTTTAAATCCATAGAGCTCTTGCATATCCTGGGAATTGGTTTGGTATTATTTGTTAGAAAGATATGCCTTTTATCTCATATTTGAGATAAAAGATTTAATCTTTTTTAATAGTGCTGACTTATAATGATGTTTATTTGGTAGTGGGATGTTTTTAAAACAATAAGGGATGTGCGTTTGCTCCATTACATATGGAACTTAAAAAGTACTCAATAGTATTAACTAGAGCTATAATTGTTTTATTTTTTATTTTATTACCTATACTCATGCAATGTGAAAAAAACCCCCAGATAATACAATTTGGAAATAAAAAATATTAGACAAATTGATATCGGGAGAAAAAGTTCAAGAAAAAAAGAAGATTAAAAACATCTGTGCTGCTTGAAAATAATCAGCCAGCAATATCTATCCAAAAAAAAAAAACACCAACAGAATAACCTAATTTTAAATGTAAAAGTACTCAATACACTAAGTAGAGCAAAAACTAAAAAAAAACCTAATGAGCCAGAACCCATCTACCTAGGTTTAACCTAACAGATCATCAGGATAACTCTGGCTAAAGAGGGTTGACCCAAATGACATTTTATTGAAAAAAAAAAATGGCCACCAGAAAGATTAAAAAAATTAACATAAAAACAACACAAAGGAAAACAAGAGATGGTTGACCCAAACAACATTTTATTGGTAAAGCAGCTACATGAAAAAAAAAAAAAATTCCATTATTCAAGTAACCAGGCTTTTTTATGTCTACAACCATTAAGTATTTATGATCTTTGGTTGAGTAAACTTAAACTTTTTACCATTACAACTATTATTATTATTACCACTATTATTAGGTTTGTTGCTATATTCATTCATGTTGGCATTTTTCCTTAAGGGGACAAGTGAACTTATTAATGCTGTTGCATTTCAGGGAACTGATATGTTATTTATTTTTTAGCTTTTTAGTGTTGCATTTATTAATCAAATTTGCAACGTTGTGCATGCAACTATAACTCAGTGATATTTTTGTTGAGTAAAACTCTTTATTGTCATGGTAAAAAAGTTCATATGGGTTCAACCCAAGAACCATTCAAAAAAAAGATATTACAATCATAGTAGTTTTGCACACAAAGTATACAGGCATATGACTAGTTTATCTAACCACGTGTGGGAAATTATAAAAAGAAGCAAGGCATAAATCCCATATTAAAATAGGAGATAATAAAAATATGCTGCAAAAATAAGGCTGGTGGAAGGTATTGCCTCCTTTGTATGGAGGAAAAATTAGCTATAGCTTCTTATAATAGCCCTAATATATTATTACTCAACCAGAGATTGGAAATACTTAATGTTTGTGGACATTACTTGAATAATGGAATTTTTTTTTTTCTTTAGGTGGCTGCTTTTCCAATAAAATGTCATTTGGGCCAACCCTCTTGTTTTCCTTTGTTTCGTTTTTGTGCTAATTTTTTACTCTTTCTGGTGGCCGTTTTTCAATAAAATGTTGTTTGGGCCAACCCTATTTATCCAGAGTTATGACCTGTTAGGTGAAACCTAGGAAGATAGGTTCTGGCTCATTAGGTTTTTTTTTTTAGTTTTTGCTCTACTTAAAATTAGGTTATTCTGTTGATGTTTTTTTCTTTTGGATAGATATTGCAATGCTGGTTGATTATTTTCAAGCAGCACAGATGTTTTTAGTTTTGTTTTTCTTGAATATCATTTAGTCTTTTTTTCTTGAATATATTTTCTCTGATATCAATTTGTCTAATATTTTTTATTTCTAAATTGTATTATCTGTTTTTTTTTTCACTACCCTGAGTATAGATAATAAGATAAAGAATAATTATATATATATATATATATATATATATATATATATATATATATATATATATTTTAATTTTATTTTATTATCTATACTTGGGCAGTGTGAAAAAACACATAATTCAATTTGTAAATAATATATATATATATATATATATATATATAAATAAATAATTAAAATATATTTGTAAAAGAACAATTATAAATCATGACAAAAGGAAAACATTGCTTCATAATTAAGCAAAAGACACATAGAACCTTGTTTGATTATGAAGCTCTTCATAGCTGAGTGGTCAAAAGGACATTGGATCAAATGCAGGTTCGAATCCTACCAGAGGATATATGATTTCACGAATATTCAGGCTGGTAGATGAAATAAAATATATTGTTTAAAATAAATGGAATATTTACTCACATAGGACTATCCACTAAAAATAATGTTTAAAGTAATAAAAATATTGTATTAATAAATAAAAATCAATTGGTTGTTTATATACTTGTGTGTGTTAGTGCAGACAATGTTCAAACTCCAAGGAGAAGGGTAACTTTGAATTCAACCCCTGACAGGTCAGTGTGGCAAATTACAGCACATTATTCCTCATGTCTGACAGTCTTATGTTCTGTAGTGGAAGTACTTTTATGATAATAGATAATATTTCAGATGTCTTTGTTTAAAGGATTTCATCAGTGATATTCTTTTCAGGATTTTGTACTTTTGTTTTATGGTTTTTTCTTCATTCACTGCTTAATTCTGGGTCATTCTATGTCAATTAACCAGGGCATTACACCCACCGACACCGGATTACTTGAAACTTGGCACAAATGTTCCCCTTCATGAGTTAGG
The DNA here is from genome assembly GCA_903632075.3 of Acanthosepion pharaonis. Lineage (NCBI taxonomy): Eukaryota > Metazoa > Mollusca > Cephalopoda > Sepiida > Sepiidae > Acanthosepion > Acanthosepion pharaonis. Next base: position 36,814 of record CAHIKZ030001509.1, on the reverse strand, counting down.
AAAGTGCGCCAAATTATTTTGTGCTAGACCTTACCATTCCAATTTTAAGGGCGGGTGTGTATAATTTTCCTATTTTGCCTCTAAATTAAGGCTGCACAATGTCACCGAATCTCAGTGTTTTTTAAAAATCAAAGAATAATACTTCCATACCTTCAATATTTCTGAATTTGGTGTGTAGGGCAAATAAGAAGTGTAAAATCCAAATATTTAACTATTTCAAGCCTACACTTGATAGAAAATTTTATTTTACTTACCCAAATGCATGACCCCAAAATCAACAACTTTTCACCTATGCAGTCAGTCTATCGAAAATACGTCCTCTTCAACTTTCATAATATTTCTTGCCTGTTCAAGTTCACCAAAAAATATTGTGAGGGTTTTAAGTCTAGTTTAGAAGATATGACCCTACCAAGTTTAGAGTTTTTTCCTGTGTATGTGCAGGATTTCCAAGAAAGATTATAATTAAAGACAGTCATCCTAATGTTCCATGACCTCTAAAATGTTGATATTGCACTAAGTAACTTCTTAAACTATTCAATAAGATTGTTTTTATTAATTTAAAAAAATATAATCTAAATATATTTTGCAGATATTACTTTTTGTACAGATAGATTGTTTTTTAAAAAGTGATAAACATTGCCTCATGTATGATAATTAACAGTGCAAAGAAAATTTGTAAATGGGACTTAACAAATGAAGTTAAAAGAAATTCTTTCTGTTTGTGTTTATTTTAATTCTATTTTGGTAAGTTATTTTCATGAAATAAAAAAAACATTTGATTTTTTTTTTTTTCATTCTCAAAAAAGTCATAAGATAAATGTGAATCTTTAAAACATAATATTTGTAGTTGGCACTTAACATATTTATATAGTTGAAGGAAATGCTTTCATTACTTTTTTAAATTTTTATTTTTTAAATAATTTTTCAAAATTATTTTCATGAAACAAAAATATTTGATTTTGTTTTAATCAGAAGAAAATCATAATAAAAATGAATATCAAAGAGTCTATAAAAGATTACATTTTAAACTAAATTTTGTTAAACATGACCTCTAGTAGGGTAATCAATAGTGCATAGAATATTTAAACATATTTCTTAAGCTGAAAGAAATGCTTTCATTATTGTTTGTGATCTACTTAATAATTCTTGTCTTGAATTTTTTTTTTACAAATTTAAATAATCAATTTATAGAACAAAAATGATTTTTTCGGTGTAAAAAAAAAATGATTATGATTAAAACAATTCCTTAAAACTGCATCATAGTGTTTTTCCATTTTTATCTAGTCCCTTAACCCTTCTTTGACCAATTTTGGTAGAGGTAAGATCTATGGTACCTAGGTTATAAATGTGATATAGATGAAATCAGGTCAAATTAGAAACTTTGAATGGCTCTCCTTTGATCAGAGCTAGTACCAGTCTGTCTAGTCTTGAAACATCTGTCACTTACCATCCAGTATCCAAGGAGAAAGGTGGTATTTTTCTAATTACTTGGATTTTTTACTTGCACACTGGATTTGACGTACAGTATTTTCTTTTTTCAGTTAAAGATGAATTGTTCTATTTGTACTGAGCTAACAGTTGAATCATATCATGGTTCATTCAATGATAAACAGGTTGGATTGATTTCAGTTGATCAGTTGAATGCAATGGATGTAAAGCTTATTGCCTATAGAACAGGACTTGACAAGGATAAAATACAGACTATCTGTTACCATCACAAGCAGACCTTGTTGATTAACTATGAATGGCTTGAAAAGAGATGTTGTAATTCATTTAAAAATCATAAAAAACAAATCAAAGGTGATTTGAAACCAATTTCATTGAAGATGGCAAAGGCTAAGTTGGTATTAATCCCAGGCAAGAAACTCTGCCCTAATTGTTGAATACAAATCCACAGACTACTTCTTGATAATGAAAAACCAAGACATGTATCAGATGAGGAAATACAAGAACTTGAAGCAGGTACTTCTGCACAATCAGCAAAGAGGAGTAATAATGAAGAAACAAAACATGTATCAGATGAGGAAATACAAGAACTTGAAGCAGGTACTTCTGCACAATCAGCAAAGAGCAGTAATAATGAAGAACCAAGACGTGTATCAGATGAGGAAATACAAGAACTTGAAGCAGGTACTTCTGCACAATCAGCAAAGAGGAGTAATAATGAAGAAACAAGACGTGTATCAGATGAGGAAATACAAGAACTTGAAGCAGGTACTTCTGCACAATCAGCAAAGAGCAGTAATAATGAAGAAACAAGACGTGTATCAGATGAGGAAATACAAGAACTTGAAGCAGGTACTTCTGCACAATCAGCAAAGAGCAGTAATAATGAAGAACCAAGACGTGTATCAGATGAGGAAATACAAGAACTTGAAGCAGGTACTTCTGCACAATCAGCAAAGAGCAGTAATAATGAAGAACCAAGACGTGTATCAGATGAGGAAATACAAGAACTTGAAGCAGGTACTTCTGCACAATCAGCAAAGAGGAGTAATAATAAAGAACCAAGACGTGTATCAGATGAGGAAATGAAAGAGCTTGATACAAGTACTTCTACAGAAACAGAAAAGAAATATCAATGAATGTTTTTCTGCTATTGGAATTTCTCCACTGAAAACAAAAGGGCTTCATTACTCAGGAAAAGCTACTTTAGGTAAGAGAAAAATTTTTTCTGCAATGCAATGTGTAAAGACCAAAGTAGCCAAGTCATTAAACATTGCCTATGAGCTGTTGAATGATGAGGCTTTAAAAATCAAAAAGGAGGTTTTAGATAAAGCTAAGTGCTTTGATAAAATGATAGAGCTTCTTGTAGCAAAAGTGAAGACAGTGGAATCAACTAAACTCAAAATACAGATCTTGACACTTGCCTCTATTGACTGGTCACAAAAAATTCATGGATGTGTTTGTTGTTTCAGAACACATTCTATACAAGGCTTGCAAATTGTGTTTGGAAAGAGGTATTTTAGCTGTGCCAGAACCAAAAAGGGGCAAGTCTTTGCCTGCTGATATTACACAGTTAATGGAAGCATTTTACTAAGATGATGAATATACTCGACTGATGCCAAGCAGGAAAGACTACGTTAGTATTAAACGTAATATTCATCAGCAGACTCATCTTGTGCAACCTAAATGAGCTCTTCAGAGCATTCAAGGAACAGAATCCAACAATACTTTTGGGATTTTCAAAAATAGTATGTCCTTGCTGGTAGTACAGGTACACATGTTGTATGTGTATGCACTATCTACCAAAATATGAAATTATTACTAGAACCACTGAATGTATCATATAAAGATCTCTGGAAATATATTGTCTGTAATATCAGTAGCAGAGGGTGTATGATTCATAGGTGCCCAAATTGTCCTAAATCATCAGGGCAGCTTGAAAAATTTCTTTATGACAACATGGAAGGATATATTGATAATGCTGAATCAATAGAGTTCTCCCAATGGACAACAACTGACTGATTGACTTTGACAACACAAAAGGAATCCTGTCAAGCTTACATTGATTTAGTTGTTTTGAAACTGAATAAATTAGCACCTCATTCTTACTTGGCTAAATCACAATCAAGGTACTTAAAGCAAAGAAAAGAGGAGATTAGTGATAGTGAAATTTTGTTCCTGAGAAATTTTGCCAAGAACTACAAATTTATAATTCAAGATGAGATCCAGAGTTATCATTGGAATACTTCACAATATACTTTACATCCAGTGGTACTCTACTTTAAGCTTGAAAATGCAGTGCAAAGTGAATGTTTCTGCTTTATGTCGAGTGACAACTCACATGATGCAGTATTTGTTTATATGGTACAGAAAAAAAAATTATTGAGGTAATCAAAGCTACCTTGACAAACATAAAAAATATTGAGTATTTTAATGATGGTTGTGTAGCACAATACAAGAATTATAAGAACTTTGCCAATTTGTGCACCCATCAGATAGATTTTGGGCTCAATGCAAAATGGAATTTCTTTGTCATGGTAAACAATCGTGTGATGACATAGGTGGAACAGTGAAAAGATTAGTGTCTAAAGAATGTCTCTGAAGACCAACTACCAAACAAATCCTTTCCACAGAATCTGTTTGAATATTGTAAATCTGCAACTGAAGGTATCAAATTCATTCTGGTTGAAAAGGAAGAAGTTGAGGAAGTGAGGCGGAGTTTGACCATGAGATTCGAATATGCATCCACAGTCCCAGGAACAAGAAGTTTTCATCAATTTATTCCACTCACCAGAGATAAAATAGCTATGAAACAATGTAGCGAAGATGAAAACTATGATTTAATATATGACTTTCTATTGAGGCTGAAGAAAAACCAGTAAATTTTTTTGTTTCAGAATATGTTTGTTGCAAGTGCAACAATAAAATTTGGATTGGCATGGTCCTGGAAATTGATATGGAGAATAAGGACTTGCTGATTAAGTCCATGCACCCAGCTCTTCCATCACATTCATTTTACTGGCAAGAAGATTTTAAGGATGTATGTTTTGTACCATTAATGAATATTCTGTGCACTGTTGATGTTCCTACAACAGCAAATGGTAGTTTATCATTTGTCCAAGATGGATAAATTATCTTTGCGAAAGATTATATCCAAAACAATTTAGTCTATATGCACAACAAAATTTAGTGCATAGTGTAGTTTAAAATGTAATCTTTTAAAGACTCTTTGTATATTCATTTTTATTATGACTTTTTTCTGAATGAAACAAAATTCAAATATTTATGTTTCATGAAAATAATTTTGAAAAATGTTTTAAAAAATGTAAATTTAAAAAAAGTAATGAAAGCATTTCCTTCAACTATATAAATATGTTTAGTGCCAACTTCAAATATTGTTTTAAAGATTCACATTTATCTTATGAATTTTTTGAGAATGAAAAAGAATCAAATGTTTTTTGTTTCATGAAAATAATTTACCAAAAATGAAAAATAGTCGTATTTACTGATCAAACCATTAAGTTAATGATAAGATAGTACATATTCCCATCTCCATTTTTATTTAATTAACCAATTTTTTTTTTTTTTTAATAATCCAGTAAATTTATTGAAACAAAGCAAGTTCAGTTGACCATTGATAACAATTCCAGAAACTATAAACAATTTTTTTTTTGCTATCCTCTGCCAGCCACAATGATGGAGAAAGCATTACCTCGAACCATCGTCAGTGAGACATGCTGCAAGAGCCACTCTGTTTCACGAGGCTCGTCCCTTAATTGAGACACAATCGCGCGAATCGTCTGAAGGAACGTCATCGAACGAGGGCCAATAACCCCTGAAGTCTCCACTGCCACAGGAGTAAAAAAAATCTATCAGCAAGAGAAGAATATTTACCAAAATAAAATTAAAAGAAACACAAACAGAAAGAAATTCTTTTAACTTCATTTAAGTGCCATTTACAAATTTTTTATGCACTGTTGAATATCATACATGAGGCAATGTTTACCGCTTTTTAAAGACAATCTATCTGTACAAAAAGAAATATCTGAAAAATATATTTAAATTATTTTTTTTTTTTTTTTTAAATTAATAAAAACAATCTTATTGAATAGTTTAAGTTAGTTAGCACAATATCAACATTTTAGAGGTCATGGAGCATTAGGATGATTGTCTTTAATTATAATCTTTCTTGGAAATTCTGCACATACATAGGAAAAACTCTAAATTTGGCAGGGTCATATTTTCTAAAGTAGACTTAAAACCCTCACAAAATTTTTTGGTGAACTTGAGCAGGCATTGTAGATATTATGAAAATTGAATAGGACGTATTTTTGATAGACTGACTGTAAGCTACATAGGTGAAAAGTTGTTGATTTTGGGGTCATGCATTTGGGTAAGTTAAATAAAATTTTCTATCAAGTGTAGGCTTGAAATAGTTAAATATTTGGATTTTACACTTCTTATTTGCCCTACACACCAAATTTCAGAAATATTGAAGGTATGAAAGTATTATTCTTTGATTTTTAAAAAACACTGAGATTCAGCGACATTGCGTGGCCTTAATTTAGAGGCAAAATAGGAAAATTATACACACCCGCCCTTAAAATTGGAACAGTAAAGTTTAGCACAAAATACTTTGGCACACTTTCCTAACTCATGAAGGGGAACATTTGTGCCAAATTTCAAGTAATTTGGTGTCAGTGGGTGCAGATTTCAACTTTTTGTTGGTATTTTGACATGGAATGACCCTTCTGAAATTTATTTGATGCTAAATTAAATCGTGAAGTAATGGTATCAAATATTAACATTTCTTACAAGAATGTGTATATAGGAGTTATCAGCATGTAAAATGAGATTTGCATGCCAAATTCAAATTCGAAACGTTGCATTTGCTTTCATACAAATACTCATGGAAAAATATGAATCTCTCTTTTTCACTCAACAAGGAATTAATGGCAGGGCAGACTGGTTTCTCTAGCCCTGCATGGCAAATAGTCTAGAAGGACAACCCTAAATTCAAAACAGCATGGGGCTAGAAATGTCACTCTATAGAAAGATACATACTGCAGAGACCACAACAGCGATGATATGTGTGGTGAAGGTTATGGTTCAATACCCTGCATAGGAGTCTACAGGACTTGCACATATACATTTCTTACCTGGTTGGGGGCAGTAAATGAGAAAGATTTGTATAATATTAATTTTGTATGAAAGTGAGGAAGTATGCAAAATATGAGGGGGTGCAGAAAAGTTCTTGGCTTGACATACTTTTTAAAATCTTATCCAATAACCAAACATCAAGATTTTTTTTTATTCCTTCTAGGTTGGGCCAAGAACCTTTCAGTACCCTCATACATATACTGAACTGTATCAATTTTAGTACCTGACCATATACATATGCCTGAATTTGGTCTCAGCAGCTTGCTGGATCAGTTTATGCTACACTGCTGTCTGTGTTTACAATCAATAACTTTTATTTAAAATGGAACTCTAATCCAAAAATTTACATGATTGTTTTATGTAGGTATATATATATAAAATTCAGGAAATTTGAATAAGACTGAATGTAGTAGATAGTAGGTATCTATCCACATGTCAACTCAAAATGGAATGTGGCAGATAGTAGGTATCTATCCACATGTCAACACAAAATGGAATGTGACTCAAAACTGAGTTTTAAAGTCTAAGCACTATGCATACATGGGAGTAGGGATAAAAGTTCCTTCAGCACTTTCCCTATATAGGAATGTCCTAGGTGCCAGGGTTTGACCCTAGTCACATCCCAAAGCAGTGCTACTGCCCAGAGGGTTCAAGTATAGTGTGTTCTAAAAGTCACTTAGGTATTTTTCATGTATTTATTTATTTTTCAGAACTTAGATTAAATATTAACAACATAAAATTAGAAGGTATGTAATTTCACTGTTCACCTAAGTCCTGAAAAAAAAGGACAAAAAAAAATGTATGAAAAATATCTAGCTGACTGTTGGAACATCCTGTACTTTATACTACAAGTTAACTGAATATAGTATAAACTTGTGGCATTATCACTTTTATTAAAGCTTCATCAGAGAATGAGAGAAAACAGACAAAAAAACAGAACTTTGATATTTTCAATCTTGTTTGGATTGATTCTCATTGGTGAATACTGTATCATGTGCATTAAAACTAGATAATTCTATATGTATGTAAGTTTGTAAAAATTACATTTATATGTTGGTTAGCCTATGAACTTTTCAGCCAACCCTCGTAAGTAACATTTTATTTTTTTTCATATGGTAACATTCTAAACTTTATTTGGTAGTGCTTAACATATTTTGCTGCATATATAAAATTAATTTTATAACTTTTTCATATTTTGGCATTTTTGATTTGTAGAGCTGAAAAATGACTTGATGAAAATAAAAATGGAAAAGTACTAAGATATTATTATTATTTTTTTTTCTTTTTAGATTGTAGCATTGAATAGATGTTTCAAAGAAACAGCCTCGTTGAGGTGAATGTGATCAAAGACTAATTGGAAGGACCATTAAATGCTATTCTGTAAAGATATTTAGAATGAGGAAACTTGGACTTAGCCAAAGGAAAAAAGTATTCTTCAGCAAGATGGCACTAATTATTGTATACTTTTCATGAAATGGCAAGATTCCCAGTCAACAGTTCACAGCATAATGATCTAAAAGGTATCTTATATTATTCAAAACATTATTTAGAAACATATTCAGAATGTTTTCAATAGAAATCTATTCTCTTCAATCATCATCTTCTGTCTTCTTAATTTCTGCTCTTTTAGTGTTCTTGTTCCTTAATTCAGTAATCTCCTGTGTCTTTAGTGGCCTTGCTTGGAGTTAACTAATAAAAAACCTTACACAATGGGACTTTATATAGCCTTATCTCCTTCTTATTAGTGAAATATTTTTTTGTTATAGTAACAAGAGGCTTTACTCTATATTAAGCAAATCTACCTAATGTTACTATAACAATAGAATATCTCATTAGTAAGTTGGAAGAACATGTTACTAAAACATTGCCTTTTATTTCTTTTTGTTTTGATTTAGCTTTCTTTGGATATAGTTATTTTTATGATTTTAGAAGTAATATTCTTTCTTAAATATGACATTGGATCCATTTTCTTCTTAATTTTTTTTTTTAAGTAACTTTGTTGCTTTCTTTTTATGAACAATGCTCAACTTAATTGCCAATGATGTGTTCCCATCACTTGATAACTTTACAATTTCTTGTTTCACTTTTGAAGTTATGTATGTCTTATGACCCATGGTAATTTTTATATGTCTGGAATTTGTAAAATAACAATCATTAACTATACTATGATATATATATTATTTTGGTTATTTGGGACATGCGTAAATTGCATTAAATTTTGACAAATGAGGTCTTATTTTCTGAAATTTATTTTATCACCTAATTTGTAAAAGTTTAATATAATTCACATGCATATAGATCAACATATCCCAAATAACCAAAATAATATTAATATAAGATAAATTTTATACACACATACACAATATAATGAACAATCCTTGGGTTGCATAACAAAATCTTACACTACCAAATAAGTTATTGTAAATATTTGTAACGAAATATGAGATTCACACAGTATATTTATTATACAAATCATCATCTTATGTTATTTCTACCAGTTGTAGGTTGTGTGGAAGAAATAAGTATTAATTTTCATATTAATTTTAAATGATAAATGTTCATATTCATATTAATTTTCATATAAATCATTATTTTATGCTATATCTGCCTGTGGTAGATTGTGAATTTGTATGACATTTTTTTTCTCATGAGAATTTCAGTCATTGAGTTTTTTTAGGTTGATGAACTCACCTACATCCAATCAGCCAGGCTGCTGGGTGATGGGTTTTTTTTTATTGAGATACTACCTTTAGATAGTTTACCAACTGAAACTAAAACACTTCCATCTGCTAAATAAGTGAGGACTTTGTGCTATAAATATATCTTGAAAATGTTATCAACATTGATAGCAATTTTATTGTGAAAACATTAATATATAATAAAAATCTGATAAAAATGTAGTTGTGTAATATATTAAAAAAATGGGGCTTGGCAAAAGCAAGTTTTGGTTGATGTCTTCAAAATATGATATCTTTGGTTGATGTCATTTCTGTAACACACATAGTTCTACAAAGGCAAAGTATATAATCTCATCTAAGTTTGTTATAAAAACAAAAATCAAGTATTAAAGGTTTCTTCCTATGACCCATTAATATGACTTTTGGGACAGTGAGAATTTTTGGGTTAAGTACATACCATGATTATGTGGCTTTGATCAACCATGAATATATATATATATATAATTACTAAAAATATGAAATTTGTCACTTCAGCTGATTGATTCTGATGTTAGAATATCAGTGTATGATGAGTGCTGAAAACCTCTCAGCTTGGTCAAGAAGTGACTTAAAAAATAATTTTGATGTATGTTTAGATTTTGAAAAGTCTGTTGGTCCAAAGGTATTTCAGCATACTCATCATAGAAACATCACTGTTATCACTTTGGTTTTTATCTGCCTATTAAGACCCAGTGCAATAAGGCATATGCAATGGAATGCTACAATCATCAAACTGTTTGAGGAATTTAGGCAATTTTAAAATGAGAAAACTTTGTCCCTTCTTTGACTTCTGTTTTATGATAGCTGAATGAATAATGCAAGAACTCCCGTCTTTAGAAATTGTATATTTTTTCTCTTATTCACAAGACTGAAAATCACTGGTTTATCCAAACTTTTACATTACAAAATGCTGTAATAAAAAATGGTGATTATCAGTGATGATGAATTGGTCTGTCTCATGTTCACTGAGTAGAATCAGAATAATTGTGATGGTTAAGAAAATGAGGTTGTTATATATCCAGTCTTTCCTATCAAATCATGAAATGCAGGTATCCCCCAGGGCTCCATCCTTGGCCTTACTCTGTTTTTAATTATTTTTAATTACCTTCCTGATAACATCAGCTCTCAACTTGGTATCTACACTTACAACACAAGAATTTACTCCTGCCTCAGTAGTAAGGCTTATCAGTCTGACAAGATCAAAATGGCAGCTGATGTGTAAAACAACTTTAAGTATGTAATCAACTGGGGTAAAAGATGGCTTGTTAATTTTAATGCCTCCAAAACTAAACTTTTCTCCATTAATCCTATGAGAGACCTCTTGCTACCTTCCATCAGCATGGCTGATGCTATCCTCTGGGAAAGTGACTTATTGCACCTTCTGGTTCATGTTTTCTGCTGATATGGAGTGGAAAGACTATATTGAATCCATTGCTAGGTCAGCTGTTTAGAAAGTTGGTTCACTATGTTGGGTGAGACAATTTTTCTCTCCAGAATCTATCTATAAGTCTACCATTTGTTCATGCTTAGAATATTGCCACCAGATATGGTTTGGTGTCCCTGATATTTACCTTGAACTGCTTGATAAGATTCAAAGAAGAATCAGCAATATTATTGGTCCTGATCTGGTGGCTCAGTTCCAGTCACTTTCCCATCATCGTAAGGTTGTCTCTCTGTCTTTTCTATCAATACTTTCATAGTAATTGTTCGAATGAGCTCTTTGCTATGGTACCTAGAGTTTTTTTAATTTAAGCACAATACTAGACTGGCATTGAGATCTTATAAATTTACAGTTGAGCTGGCTAGATGTAGCCATAAGTACTATGCTAACAGTCTCTTCTCTCACATCTATTGCTTGTGAAACTCCTTTCTGGCTCCTTGCTTTTCAGCCAGCTTTGGTCTGCAAAAATTTAAATGCAATGTCAATCACTATTTACTGTCCACCTGATTACTGTCTTCTCTTTATGCTCATAATTTTTCCACACACTATAACCCCTTGTGTTTTAGTGGCATTATTGCTTTGCTTGGGGTGATTTCGATTAGGAATTAATCATACAACATTTAATAAAAGATGCCCTGAATATTTCTTTTTCTTTCTCTCATCAGACTGATTTTCATTTGTGGTGTACAATGTTTGTTTCAAATAGAGTATTACAATTTCCTAAGAGTATTCAGTAGAATTTGGGTAAAGGGAGATTAGTCTGTGTAGTCCTGAATGGTCATCTTGGACATAACATATCTAGAAATCAATGAACAGTAACGTTTTTCATGTTTCTTGATATGTAATTTTTGTCAAACTAAAGCAAACAGATGTGCATGAGTGGATACTGAAAAAATTTCTGCTCAACCTGCTTCCCTAAATTTGACCAAACTGAAGAATTTTTATCTTTAATTTTTTTTAATTGTTTCTTGATCAGGCCAAGAACTTTTCAGCATCTCTTCAGAAAATTGACAAGTGACTTTTGCTCTGTTTTTTTTTTTTTTTTTTTAATATATGATCTAGAGGTAATCAGACAAGTATATCTATTATGCTAGTGTTTTGAATGATATAATAAAATTAACTTAACATTCACTTTGGACAATCCCTACCTAGTACTTAATTGAAAACAAGGAAAAAAATCTAGTCAGAAATTTTATTTTTTAAAGCCTAAAAAAGAAAATCAGATAATTATAAGATTTTATTGACTGGAAATTATTTGGTAGTAAATAAAATTTGTTTTGATTTTTGTAGAAATATTTTTAGGTCTGTCATTGAATTAAAATATGTCCATGTCCCACAATTTGATTGAAGTGTAAATGGATATATATATTAAAAGGGCTAATTTCTCATTTTATCTGGCAACAGCCCCTGAGTAACCGGAAAAAAAGAATATAAAGCCAATATGATATATATTTCTATGTTGGGCCTACTGAGAAGACCCTCATAACCTAGCAGACGCACTGGTTCTTTCAGATATCTGACTTTCCAGTGTTCTTCTCTGTCTAGTATTTTTACTTCATTCCACAGTGGTTGATAATCACTCTTTTCCTTCCTTATATCATCAGCTGTGCCTGATTTAATTGTTTTGTCCCTAATTATGGCTTTTCGATATTCCTTCAGCTTTACTTTTAGGAAGCATCTGGTTTTACCTTTGTATTCTTTGCCACAAATGTGGGGGATGGAATATATGCAATTTTTCATGTTATCCTCTGTGATCAGTTTTTTGGTTAATTTTCCAGACTGTCAATCATTGTTAGGTTATTTAATGTTGAATTTAGTATGGTGAGTAGCAAGTGCTCTTTACTAAATGGTAATAGTCAACCAGAGTAGACATGCTAACCATTGCTTCCATGCCAAAGATCCTTTTTCTGCTGTTTGTATCTATTTTTTTATAGAATGATAAAAGGTGTGCTCTTATGATTTTAAAGTGAATTAAAAAAGCTTTTAGTGTATTAGATTGAAGACTTTGTTAATCCTTAAACATCAGAGAGGAAAATTGCAAGTCATAATATACTTCTTTTTTTTAACTTTATTTTATCTATTATCTGTTCTAACAAATTACGACAGGTGTTATATATTTATTCAAAAATATTTCTTGAATATTACTCGCTTACTTTTGTCTTACCAGACTTTGAATTATGGCACTCTGTCCTTCACATGTTTTGACTGAGCTTTCAAGCCCCTGATGAATATTCATGAATGTTCTTAAATCTAAAAGACTTGTTAAACCAGTGACATGTTTAATTTTACATATAAGTATGTGTAATAACATAAACCCTTATGTTTGCTTTGATAAAGTACCTCAGAGGATCAAACTCATCAGGTAAGAATAGTTTTTTCTCTTGTCTTTTTATTCATTTTGTTTATTTACAGATATTTACCCATGTTTATCTCTTTGCTCATTTAATATCCGCCAAAGTTCTTGATAGATTTTGGTATTTTGTGGAAGAGTGGGCCAAGCAACAATTGACTGAATTAAGAAGTGATTTTTTTTATTTTTTTTTTTTTTTAATCCAAAATATATGGATAAATAAAAGCTTCCAAAGTAACCTCTAGTGGCAGAATCCAAATTTCTTCTACATTACAAATGTTTGGCCTGTGAAATTAGGAGCAGGTTTGTTTCTGTCTTACCTTTTTACACCCCTAATTTTTTCTTTTATTTTTATTTCAATGAATAATGCCCAAGGGAATTTATGGTCTGATTCTGGGAACTTGTCTAATTTTATTAAACGTTTCGTGCAAACCCTTTGAATCCCATCATTGATTACCTCCCCTACATTATATACATGAACTTATTTTCATTCAATTTTAATGACACTTTCAGTGATTTCTGATTTGCTTTTATTTTTATTTATTTATTTATTTTTAATTTTTATGGGATAAATCAAATAATGAAAAGTTTATCAAAATTTATGAAATGTGAATGTCCTTAATTAACACTAATTTTTCTTGATTTAAGCATTCATCCTTGAGGCATATTTAAAAAAAAATGACAAGAACTGCTAAAATATCAAATGCTGGTGAAGACCTTCCAGCTACGGAGCTACCACCATGTGAAGAAACTCAGCCACTGCCCAGGCGAAAGCAAGTTGTCTACAATCAGCCTCCACCACCATCACCTACAATAAAAGCTCCAGATGGAGGTTGGGGATGGTTTGTTGTACTTGGCAGTGCCCTGACACATGTTATTATTGGTAAGATATGCCATTTCATATATAAAAGCTTCTATCATTTTAAAAGGTTTTTTAAAAATAAATTCACCCCAAGTAAGGCAATAAAACCACTAAGACGCAAGGGGGTTACTGAGTGTGAGAGACTGAGAAAAAAATATTGTTAACGATAAACAACAATAAAAGAACAGAAATTAAGGTAAAAGATAACAATTGACATTGCATTAAAATTTTTGAAGATCAAAGCTGACTGGGAAGCAAGCAGCCAGAAGAGTTCCACAAGTAAGATGAGCAAGAGAAGACTCTGTTAGCATTTAATCTGTCACATGTAACGATTTCATCTATAAAATGATGAGACCTTGTCGCCAGTCTTAAGTAACTGAATTAATAAAAAACTGATCGCAGGGAAACCTGAAGAACCGTGTATAAATTCATAAAGTCTAGGTAGGAAAGTTCATCTGAACAATTACCACAAAAATATTTATAGAAAAGGCACAGGGTAGCTACGTTATGGCAGTGAGAAAGTGACTGAAGCTGAGGTGCCAGGTCAGGACCAATAACATTGCAGATTATTTTATCAAGAATTTCTAAATACATAGCAGAAGCAACAGAATGGCTGTGACAGCAATATTCAATGTGTGGTTGAATGATAGACTTATAAATGTGTAAGATAGATTCTGAAGAGAAAAATTGTCTAGCATGACACAATGAGCCAACTTTCCTAGCAGCAGAGCAAGCAATTGATTCAATATGTTTTCACATCAACAGAAAATGTTAGCCTGAGAAGGTGCAAGGAGACACTCTTGTGGAGGTTAGCATCAGTCATGCTGATCGAAGGCAAAAAGTGTTTTCTCAGTTGATTAAAAGCTGGGGGATGTTAAAATTGACAAGTCATTCCTTGCTCCAGTTAACATGTCACTTTTAGATCATGTCCCAATTTGACCTTATCTAACTGATCATACTAATAAGACATGAGTAAATAGTTGTCATCAGATACAGAGTTAAAAAATGATGACACCAGGAAAGTAGTTTATGAAAATTAGTAACAATGTAGGTCCAAGGATAGAGCCCTGAGGGAGACCTACATTAATCCAAAATGATCTAGAAGAGTGGCCATTAAATACAACTTACATTTATTGATTTGATAAGAAAGACTGAATCCATTCAAAAATTCTTCCAGAAATACCATAAAGCCTGAACTTCACCAATCATATCTAAAACTTGATAGATTTTTTCAGCAATAATCATTAATAAATCAGTAGTTGACCTAGAGAAGTAAAAGCCACATTGTTTAACCAATTCTGTTAGCTTAACAGTTAAAGCATATGGTACATTCAACCAGGCTTTCCTGAGGCAAAAAGGGATCAGAGTTGAAATCTTGCTGAAAGCTTATCTTTTATTTCT
The DNA here is from genome assembly GCA_903632075.3 of Acanthosepion pharaonis. Taxonomy (NCBI): domain Eukaryota; kingdom Metazoa; phylum Mollusca; class Cephalopoda; order Sepiida; family Sepiidae; genus Acanthosepion; species Acanthosepion pharaonis. The sequence goes on along the minus strand of CAHIKZ030001509.1, from coordinate 21,437 downwards.
GGTCCTATCTTATTTACTTATTGCTTTTTAGTTTCTAATGTTAGGATTCATGCTTTAAAATTTACTGAAAACTGATCTGTAATTTTCTTTGCTTTGCTTAATTGGAAATAAGATTTTAGTCTTAAAAATTATTTTACAGGGAATTAAGATATTTTTTCTATAAGCATGTGCTACACTTTTATATAGCATGAACCTGAAATTCACCATGAAATATGCTGGGAAAATAAAATGTAAATTTTTTAGAACCTGTGGGGGGTTATAGCTCTCAAGTTTGACTTTCACTGAACAGGATGAAGATTGATTTTAAGAGTTGTTTCATTATGTTTTATCTGCAGGGGCTAAATCTCATGCCATGAAGGCATTGAGCCTACAAGAGCCACCTTGTCTCTCCAGCTCTCATGGTCTTGACAGAGTGTTGGAACATCTTTTAGTGACAGATTAATCTGTTGGTGGCCCTGGCAGTCTGTGTCCTTCTAATGGCCATGTGGTCTGCTGTGAGGGTGTCACCAGTTTGCTGATGGCATATTGAACTGATAGATGACTGAACATGATGAACATGGCAATAGTGTGGAAAATGTCTGGCTGGTTGGGCCTTTGGTGGAGCTTCTCAGTATGCGCCATATTGGGCCAGTGCACTCCACTTGATAGTCCTGAGGGCATGGGACTCAATGCCATGGATGCGAGAGGTGAGGGTCTTACTATGAGGTGCACAGAGAGGATGGTAGCATAATATTTTATTGACTATATTTAAAAAAATGTTTTTAATCCTTTCTTCCCAAGCAAGGCAGTAATACCATTATTACATAAAGGGTTACAAGAAGTGAAAGTGAAAGAAAAGACTTAGAATAGTGGGAGTGAGGAAAGGACAAAAAGATGAACCAGGTTCAAGAAGGCAGAAGATTATGATTGACATTGCATTTAAATTTTTGAAGGTTTTTGTTATCAGGGAAGCAGGGAAAGAGTTCCACAGGTGAGATGTGTGAGAAAAGAAACTGTTGAAGTAGAAGTGGCAGTTGCATTTAGTTATTTCAACTGTAAATGTATGGGACCTAGTTGCCAATCTAGTAGCATGCTTAAATTCATGTAATTGGGGCACCAAGGGAAAAAAAGCTTTTGTCTGTGATAAAATGACTGAAGTCTAGATGCCTGGTCAGGATTGAATACATTATAGATCCTTCTTTGGATCTTGTCAAGAATCTCAAGATGTATAACAGTAGTACCAAATGCCTTGATAAAATAATTTTGATATAAATTTTGATTAATGTATTTTAAATATTAATGTTTTGTCGTATATAGCTACAAAATGAGTGTGACATGTGCTGTATTCTGTTTAAAAAGACATTCTCCAATAGTGGGGCACTCAGGCACAAAGTCATTACATTTTTTAATGATTCCACTCTAAGAGTTTGTTATCTTTTCTGTTGCTGGCCCCTTTTCCTACATTCAATATGGATATTACTTTCAGTATTACAGTCACATATCATAACTTTTTCAATGCAAAATACCAAATTACAATTTTTTATTTTAAATCCATTCACTCCAAGCAAGGTTATAACCTCATTAAGATGCAAGGAGCTACTGGATGTGAAAGAGAAGGAAAATAATTTAGAAGGTAGTGGAAGCCCAATCCTAAACAAGAAACAGGGGATAAACCTCTACTCCTGTTCAAAAGACCAGGGTGGAACATGAACCAGATAAGTGAATCTATGTACGTCAGTTGTGGAAATAAAAAAAAAAAAAAATGATATTTCAGAGTTTAGGCTGAGACAGTAGAAATATAGAGTTGAAGTAGGAGTTAGAAGGAACTGAAAAACAAATCCTATATAGAAAATGAGGGATTTTTTTTTCTATAATTTTGTTTTCCATTAACATAATTCACTTATGATGAATAATACTCTTTTTATGGATTATATGTAGAGAGAGATAGAAATTTTTTTTACTTAATTTTTCTAACGTATTTTTAAACCTGTTAAAAGTGACATGGTTCATTGAACAAAAAAAAAAAGAAAAAAAAAGTGTTTTTCTTTCCATTGCCAAATGATAGTCTTTTGAATTTTGCAGTTGTGTTGTCAAGTTGTGCTATGACACAATAACAAAAATGACTTTCACTGAAATTAGTGCCTTTGATTGAAAAAGAATACATTGATAAGGAAAATAATAATAATAATGAATAAGTGCTAAAAGTTAAATTAGAAAAAAAAAAGACCCAAACTCTATTATTGAAGGTTAGATGCTAAATTTTAACTTTTTATATTCCTTTTTTGTTTATGTAAGTAAATTTAAGCAGAGAACATAAAGATACTAGTGATCCATTTTTGCCATTAACTAGGCATTACCTGATGTTATGTGATATTGCAACATTACACTGTAGAATTCTAATAGATTTTTACTAATCCAGATTTGATTTGATAATTTTTTTTTTGTTTTTGCTGTTTTTATAGGTGGTCAAGAGCGTGCAAGTGGTGTTCTGTATTTAGAAATTCTGCATAAGTTTAATCGAAGTGCAGCAGTTACTGCCTGGGTAACATCTTTGTCCAGTGCCATCCGCCTCTTATGTGGTATGTAATTCTTTATGTAGAATATGTTAGGCAATTTTAGGGTCTATTCTCATTTACTAGTTGAACTTGTATATTGTGAAGAAAATCTTCAAATTGTAAACAAATGGAAGAAAATGAAGTTGTCAGTTTAGGTAAAAGATTAAATAAAAGTGTTATGTCTTACAGTTGAGTGAAGAGGCTGTTGTAATGGACATGGCCTATCTCCCCAACGAAAGAGGCACAAAATTGCCTGTGTCTTACACGGTCATGTAAATTACCTAATGCCTTAGGACTAATAAAGTGCATGTTGTTAGGCTTGAAAAAATCTGCATAACTGACTGAGGTACACTTAAAAGCCGGCAGATTTTGTCTTTGTGGCCGAGAAGGATTACAGATGGTGAGGAGTATGTTTGGACAAGCCAGCTGTGAGTTTCAAGGATAAAAATGTGGCAGTGAGTAATGTGAAACAGATTACGACAGATATGTTGCAAATAGATTACTACATCAGTGACATGATCTTTTGAATTGTTGATATCAGAAGATTTGAAAAGTATTAGAAAAGCAGTTAAACTTGTATGTTTTTTTTTTTTTTGTAGTAAAACAGATGTACTAATTAAGATAATTTGAAACAATGAATAACAAGCAAAAATTAAAACTAAAGGTTTTAATTTTTGCTTGTTATTCATTGCTTATTAAGAAATATACAAGTGTTTGTCCAGTAAGTATCCGATCATTTTGAATATCTTGACAACCATTTCCATGTCTATGATGTAATTTGGCAGCTAATCAGAGACCTTACTGTGCATGGCATGAATAATCTCCCTTGTGGGTTACTCAGCAGTAAGATGTCAGTCAGTTTGTGCAGTCATATTCTTGTGCGTTTTTTTTTACCAAAATCTTACATTACTTCTGTTAGCCTCACAATAGTCTAGGTATAGCTTTTAGCTTTTCTTAAGTCCTTGAGCAGTATCGCTTAAATAATTTTTGTAAAACCTCACATTACATAGCTCTGTCATTCTTCCCCACCCACCACAGTCTAGAGTTGGCTTCTTTCAACTTTGAACTTAATATGAACAAGAGTGTAGAATACAAGCAGCTAATAATGATCCAGATTGTTCTGAAAATCTGAGATTTGAGGTCCCAAGGGAATAAGATGGCATTGCCCTAGGTAAGCATCACTGATTTTTAGTACCTCTTTTAATCTGAAAAAAAAAAAGCAAAAAAAAAAACAAACTTATGAGCAAGCAACTGGCTTAAAGGATATATATATATATATATATATATAATTTTTTGATAAAATATCTGAAAAATATTTTAAACAAATGTTTGCAGTAACAACAAATACCAGCACAACATGAGGTGAGTTTAAAATCTAGGATAATATTTATTCATAGCAACACACAAAAGATTTACACAAATTTAGTACTTTATGTGCCTAAGGATGGCTAATAACATTAAGCAACAAAAATGAACATGTTCTTTTACAAACAAAAAGTTATTATTGCATACAATATTTAAATTCAACACCTTGTACAAATTTAGCAAATTGCTGTTAATATAATGCATAGGAATGTTATCTGAAGTGAAAATTACATTTGGTAAAGAAAAGAGAATACTTTTTTCAGTGAGGGATTTGGTACATTTTTGTATGAAGAAAATTTATTGTTTCTTTTTATTGTGTTAACAGTTAAGACTTAGATCAATCACACCAGTCGAAGAGTTTTCTTTGCAGTGGGAGCAAGTTGGTTGTTCATTCCAATGGGTTGTCTAATTCTTCAGTATTGTTTTCCTTTTGGACTAAAGGCAGCCTGAATTCTTGTAGCAGTTTGTTGTTGACTCTGATTAGCAATTCCAAGGTCCCTCTTATATATCAGACAGGTAGGCTCTGAACATGCTCCTCACAGAGCCATAAATATGGAGGGAAACTCTTTCATAGGTTCAGATGTAGTTGTAAATAAACACTTCTGCTTTTACCACCAGTCAGAATATACTATAAATATGTTGAGATTTAAAACTTAAGAGCCCATCAAAGTATTGTTTATCTCTGAAAGCTTGATGTAGGCTCATATAACTTCAATTTTTTTATAGGCTGAACCCATATGAATTCAAGCGGGCCCTAAATGAGATTACTGGAGTCAAGTGTCATTTTTTTTTTTAATATCCAGAAGAAGTCTACTGTTAAATGCAGCAACCCACTTGAATGAAGAGGAAGAAAATAATAAAGAAATAAATGAAAAAGGGGATCAGGTGTCAATTCGTTGGAAACAAAATATTTCTGCTGGCAGCTTTATATAAATAGTCTTGGTTAGGATTAGACAGAGAGGTGCTGTCCCTCCAACTGGTCATGTTGGTAGCAGTTGCTTGGCTGAAGTAACTAGTTGAAGGGACCTCCTATGTGCCACCTACTTACTACCAAAGAGAATATTATGTCTGCCCAAGGAACTTTGAAATAAACACCAAATTGTTGAGAATCAGATTTGTGTCTTCATTTCTTGTGAGCATACTATGAGTCTTTTCCAGTCTTTGTACGTACTAGCCATTTTCTTTTCTTTCCTTCTCTTTATCCCTGTTTATTGCTTGAAAAAAAAGGTGCAATTGACTTTGAAAGTAAGGGAACGTAGGTGAGTGTTACATAGGTAACTTTGTTGTTTTTTTTTTCTCTTCTTCAAATTCCATGTTATTCTGTTGGCTTAGCAAAATTAATAATCTGGCAGGATTCTGGAACCAATGGCACCAGAAAATTGGTGGTATATTTTTAATTTGAATTTAAACTATTCATTTTTTCTGTGTATTCAATGACTGGATGTTTTCTAGATTTCTCTCTTTGGTTAAATTGAAATTAGTTTATTCACATACATTCAAATATATCACCACTTAGTGTATTCATTTGCTTGTCTTGTTTTTTTCAGTTAGTTCAACTCTTGTTGTATTTTATTTCTTAAAGACATTTTTTTTCAATTTCATCCTGAAAAGATTTTGAGCAATATTGATAAATTTGATGGTTATGTAAAAAAAAAAAAAACTGTATTAAACTCTGTAACTTCAGGTGACAACATTTGGTGTACCAGTTGATTGTGTATCTTTTGTTTTCCTCCATAACTGAATTGAGAAATTTTATGTAAAGTCCAGTTTCATCTATTGGGGTAAGATTTTGAAACTTAAAATTTAACATCCCATTGCTGATGTCAATAGTCATATTTTTTTTCTCCATTTATTACATGTATTCAGAACAAATATAGTATTGTACCCTATGAAGATTTAATGTGGCTAAAAAAAGAAATCAATCCTGGTGATAGCCATGTAAATAGGATATACCATTGTCAAGTAAGTTAGACTGAGTGGGTTTGAACTCAACTAGCATGAATTCATCTTGTATTATGTATTTGATATATAATCTGTTATATATTGTTATGCTTTTATCCTTCATGAGTTCTTTAAAAAATTGATTATTTGTGTTGCTTTTATTGTGAATATATTTCAGTTTACCCATTCTCAAACCATTTTCAGTTGTACAATCTATAAAGAAAGGAAATCATCTCTTTCTTTATGCAACCGTGGTCAAACAAAATGTAGAATCACTAATATATTTATCAGCTTGACTTGTCTCCATAATGTGAGCCACAGTTTTTTTTTTCTCCTTGCAGTCACCTTACTATATTTTGGACCCTTATGAGACCAGAAAAGATTACATTTAAAACATCCCATGCATCCACATCCCAAATTGGAGAAAAGTTAAACTTTCCATCTGTTTTGGAAAGGTAGAAAAATCTGATCTGACATCCCTGAAAGAAGCTGTAGAATGGATTGACTGAAACCTTGTACTAAAAACAAAAGCAACACAAAGAATGAATTAAATAATCTGAACAACTCTTTGAATAGATTCAGTTCTATTATTATTATTTTCAATTTGTATGTTTAATTTATGTAATCCAGAAAAAAAACACTCCAAAAATGAAATATAATTTTTATTCTTGAATTTTTATCTTTCTTTAGGTCCATTGGCCAGTTTTTTCAGCAACAGGTTCTCCTTAAGAAAAGTCAGTTTTGTAGGAGGTGTTTTGCTTGGTCTTGGGTTTTTGCTGAGTAGTTTTGCAGACAGCTTAGAGTATTTTTTCTTTTCTTATTCATTTCTTGGGGGTAAGTCTTACAAAGATTCTTTTTCCTTTCAATTTAATTTATTACTTTTTATTGTTAATAACAAAATTTTGCTATCATCAGGTCAAAAAGCAATTGACATAGTTTTTGTTTTGTTTTACTTCTTGGTATGATCATCAGTCTTTTCTACCTGCCCAATTCTCAGCTCTTCTGAGTTGAAATCAATCCTGTTTTCTAACTGAGAAACTTATATAATAATATTAATCAAGAAGAAATTGGGAAAAGGAGGGGGAAATGAAGGGGAGAAAAAATAGAAGAAAATGAAGAAAAGCTTTTCTATCAAATGTGGGGAAGAAAAAAAATCTTCTTGCTATGTGGATATCAAATGGTAATGTGCAAAAGGTTTCTAATGTAGGTGGGGAAAGAAAGGTGTAAAAAAAAAAAAATTACAACACATTAAAATTCTTATCTGTCAATATTTCTGAGATGAGGTATTGTAACTATTTATACTATTTACATTGTTCAAACTGTTGTCTTCATCTTTATTGTCATATTCACAATGATTCTGCTGTTGTATGCTCTGGCCTTCTTCAAGTGATATACATTGGTATTTCAAACCAAACCCAAGGACACATGGCCCAGTGAATAAAAGCGTTGGTTGTAGTAATCCAGTGACCTGACCCAAAGAGTTGTGAGTTCAATACCTGGCCACAGCAGAGGTGAACAAAAACTAGAAGAGTTGTGATACTAAAGGGAAATAACTGAAACTGAGATATCCAGAAAAGGCATGGTATGTAGAACTAGAACAATCTACCCTGATGAAATAAAGAGTTCAGTTCAAAATTCCAATGTATATCACCTGAAGAAGGCTGGTGTGTACAATGGCTGAAACATCATGAATATGACAATAAAGATGAGGACAATTTTGAACAATGTAAATAGTGTAAATAATTAAAATTCTTTATGGAGAAATAGAGCAAAAGAAAGGTAACTGAGTATGCAGTAGAAAATATTTTTTATTTTTGCATATGATACTAATACGTGCTCATATAATTGGAAGGAATAAGAGAATGTGAAGATGTAGGGAAAAAGTATTAGGCAAGATTAAAAGATTAAAAGATTAGAGATCTGAGATAATAGGTAATCATAGTTGTTAACACACTCAAACTCTCTGTTGGTCCATTTTGTGTTAATTATTATAGCAAAGAAAAATGAATGCAATTAGTATGCATTTATTGTGGTGGGAATAGTCAACAAGTATTTGGTAGTGGTCGTTTGTCACCCATGCAAATGACTTTGCTATGCTTCAGTTAACAACAAGCAATAGTGTGCAGAGGGTGCGATGGCCCCAGGTATTCATATCAGGAAGACAGCCAATCAAAGAGTGAAATAAAAATTTAATTTTTGATATTGTCTCCGTTAAGTCTGTTGTACAAGCACCCTACAATCCCACAAGCTGGTGTGAATGTGAATCCATGTTTTGATAAGTGAGACCAGAGTAGGCCCCCAGGGGACATATAATCAAGAAGTTGGCTCTGGGCATCACCAAACTTCTGCACGTCATTGACCACAAGACTGTATTTAGTCCACTTGTGGACTTTTTAGAGTGATAAGCATGTTTACAGTGTGATCTGTGTTTGAAGTTTGTGTCTGAAATTCACAACAGTTAAACATTGTTATGACTGAAGATTTGATAATGATAGTTCGAGGCTCTTGTTTGTGGTAGTTCCCATAAACTTTCAAAATGATTATTAATTACACTAACAACACACAGCCAGCCAGATCTTACATCTATGTTAGTAAAAGTTAATGCTATCTTCACAGTGATTATATATAATGACTAATAGCTAGTAAAAACTACCTCTTTGTTGCCTTCTACATAGTTCTGAATTCAGTCTCACCCTACTGCACCATGGATACATACCAACTTTTTTTTTTACTCTCTCTCTCACTTTGCCTTTGCTTACATAATTAATTTTTTATTTTATTTCGTAAGAACAAGACATGGCACTAAGATGTTGGGTTACTGAGAATGAAAAAGAATGAGTAGATTTTAGTGAGGAGAAAGGACAATAAAAAATAACAGGGTCCAGAAAGACAGATGATGGTGATTGACATTGCATTTAAAAGTTGGTGTAATGGGCATGACCTATCTCCCTGATGAAAGAGGCACAAAATCGTCTGTGCCATACACAGTCATGTAAATTACCTAGTGCCTTAGGACTAATTAAATGCCTGTAGGTGGATTTGAAAAAATCTGCATAACTTACTGAGGCACACTTAGCAGAAAACAATGATTATAGATGGCGAGGAATACATTTGAGTAAGTCAGCCATGAGGTTTAAGGACAAAAATGTAGCAGTGAGGAATGTGAAACAAATTAATACAGATCTATTACTACAGTTTGAACAGGTGGCAGAGAAATAAGAAAACAGGAGAGAGTTCCACAAGCAAGAAGTGTGAGAAAAGAAACTATTAGAACATAACTTATAATTACATCTATTTTGACAGTAAAACAATGAGACCTAGTTGCCAATCTAGTAGTATGCTTAAATTCATGGGCCAAGGTACCAAAGAGGAGAGCTCATTCGAACATGAAAATATTTATAGAAAAGGCAGAAGCCATGTCAAGGTGGTGGAAAAGTGTCTGAAGTCAAGATACTAAATTAGGATCAATAATATTACAGCCTTTCTTTGGATTTTGTCAAGAATTTTGAGATATATAGCAGGAGCATGAGACCATATATGGCAGCCATATTCAATGCTTGAATAAATGGTAGATTTACTTATTTTGTTCTGACTTTAAATTGCAAAAGTAGCATTATTTACTTTTAGCACTGGCAAAAGTAAATGTTTATCTGGTTGTAGGCAAGTGATCAATTGATGAGTTAAATATCTATAAGTTTACCATTCAACCATACTTAGAATATTGCTGCCACAATGGATTGAACTTGCTTAAAAAAAAATCTTTTGCCTAAAATTATCTTGGCATATTTCAGTACTGCAACTGAATATAGTGAATTGAAAGCTAGAAAGGTATTGTCATTGTGTAGTACAAAACATTGCTAATGAATTTCACATGGGCTATAGTATAGCATAGAGATATGTTGAAAATTGGTTTTGAAAAAAGCAAAAAGCTGGTGTAAACCCCTTTAGGTGACCATCTTTACACTGCCTTTTTTTTCTCTTCCTATTTTTTTTTTTAGTTAGTAATTTTCAACATGTTTTTACTTTGTGCTATACTATAATCCATCTCAGCAGTAAATTCTGTATGATCACTGAACTTAAGCAACATCACGTCTGATTAGTACCTAGATGGGTGACTGCACAAGAATACTAGATACTGTAAGCTTGGATGTGCAGGTGGTGTAATGGATAATGGCTCAGAATTGGATTTCAGTTTGTTTTGTTATATTCACTTACATGCAAATACCTTTGGGTAAGGTATTAATCCAATTCTTCCCTCCAGCTATGGGTTAATTAGTAGGACTTGTATCAGTAAATTCATATTATGTACCCCCAAAATTCGTACAGTTTAAAAATATTTTCTGGTTTTAAATAACCTGCAAAAGGTTGATAATCTTTTAAAAAAAAATACAAATCAATTAATAGTAAATTCATTAGCAATGCATTTGTATTAAACACTGACAATCTCTTAACTTTCAATTTTATACCACCTTAGTAATTTTCAGCATGTTGCTTTTTGTCATGCTATTGTACCATCAAGAAATTGTTTACATAGAAACCATTTTTTTATGGAAATTGAGACATTGGTCAAGAATTAATTAAGCATTAAAAATAGTTATATCTTCTTCCTTTTTACGTATGTAAACGAATAACCTGATAAAATTTCAATGAGATAAAATAACTAAGATATAATATTTGAAAAACAAAGTAAATATTTTGTTGAAATATAATAAATGTTGAACCTGAATTTGTTTTTATTTTTTTTAAATAGGTTTTGGAAAATGTTTGTCCTATACATGTTGTATGATCATTGTTGGTCAGTACTTTGACAAACGCAGAGGCTTAGCTGTAGGATTAGCAACTGCAGGTGTTGGAATTGGGATGTTTGTTTTTCCTCCATTAATGGAATGGCTCTTTCAGACTTATGCTTATTTTGGCACTATGGTTTTAATGGCTGGCATTTCATTAAATCTCTGTGTATGCAGCATGCTCTACCGGCCACTTAGAGAAAATTTACGCCCTCCTCTCAGGTTTGTGCTAATTTATTTTCTCCTTTTAACGGTTTGTGAAATTAAAATAAAACAAAAAATATAAAAAGTGTATTTCTAGCTGTTACGGGACGGAAATGAAAATGATAGTTATTTTGTATTTGACTTTTAATATTTATGATTATTTTTCTATGAGTTGATACATTGAAATTTCTTAGACCATAAACATATAAATACTGCTACATCATGATCCATTTTAAGGTTTGTCTACATTCTAAAGTTTGATTACTCTAAAAAATAAACGTATATTTACAAAATGTGCGAAATATATTTTTAAGCTCAACTGAATGAAAAATGATTTCTAAATGGTTTGAAAATGTAAATTGAATTTAGGCCAAAACTTTTATGAACTGATGGCAAGAATATCTATGTAATCTAATTCTGATGCTCGTTGAATAATTGAAGTAAACTCTTGTATGATTTGTTATGATATTTTAGATTTTTCACATTGAAGAATATTGAAAAAAAAAAACGAAAGGTAAAAGGACAAACAATTATATATAAATATCAAGACTTGTAAGAGTTATTCCCCTTACAAATCTTCGTTAAATAAATAAACTGCAAAATCTGTCTGTCCATGTGTCTGAAACAAAATTTCAAGTTTCTTCTTTTTAGACATATTATACCTTTTTTTTTTTTAGTTTCTGGATTGAAAATCTGTCCTTTATCTGATGCTTGAACATCCATCTTTGGGATTTGTGTCCGGATGAGAAGGGAATAGTTAAAAATTTCAACTTTTAGAATAACTGAAAAAAAAATTGATTTATAAAAAAAGTTTTCATCTTCCTATTTTTTAAAGTAAAAACATACGCTTAAAAATTTTGACGATTTAAAAATTTTTAAATTAAATTTGAGGGGAAAAATATTTTTTCATTTTCAAAAAAAAAAAAAATTATATGAAAACGTAAGTTTTGAAATACCATAGAAAAGTTTTGGATTTGAAAAACTTGTAACGAACCTGAATTGGTTTGAAGAATTGGTATCCACCTTCAGTAATCGAACCAGAAAAATATTATGTTTTGAAGTTCCATGGAGTAAAATGAAATTGGAAAACAAAAGGAAAAATTACCACTGCTGTTTTCAAAGCTGGACCAGAGATCCCATTAATTTTGAAAAAGAATAAGTAAATAAAAAATTAAAAGTCCAAATGACGTAAAAATTTAAAGTAAAAAATAATGTTTAAAAAATTGAGCTTTGAGTTTAGAGCTGTTAAACTTTGATGCAATTTGGAGATATTAAAAATACAATTCTAGGACACTTATTTTTACTCTTTGAAATTGCCTGTTATGTTTTCATTAAAATATTTTTTTAACCTTTTTTTTTAAAAAAAAGGGTTAATAATTCGGGGATTTATATAGCTGTATCAGTTGAATTAAAATTTAAAATATACACGATTTGATCATGTTATCAAAGTTATTTTTTTGTTGACAAGCAAAGATTTATAAAAGATTTTCTTTTTCTGCATGTTTACTGGAAGAGAAAACTGAGACTATAGGACCCAGATGAAAGAAAGGTTTTTTGAAAGAAAAAGATATGGGATGAAATTTCCCCGAAGGGTATTTGTGTGTAAACTGGATGAAACGAACCTGACTGAAATTCAAACTTGCTCAATTATTTCTCATTCCAAAGCAGATGTTGAAAGCACATATCTGAAAGAAAAATAAAATATTTAAAATGGATTAAATGTATAAAATATATAAATATAAAGCAATCTGAAGAAAAAAAAACAAACAAGTTTGCAAGAATAAAAACGAGACAGTTTTAAGTAAAAAGAATGAAATGCAAATTTTTGGTTAAATCATCATGGGTTTGCAAGGAAAAATAGAAAATGAATAAAATCCCGAAAGAAAGAAAATAATTTAAGAAATTTATAAAGGATGAAAAAAGATTTGAACGAAATTTAAATTTCTTAAGATAAAGAAAATGGCAAGAAAAATGATTCTGAAAGAAAGACAGATTAAAAGCAATTTTTTTTGATTGTGGGAAATAAAGTAAAAAAAACAGATTTAGTGTCTAAATTTTTTAATAAAAGAAGAAAGCAATATTTTAAAGAAAATGTAAATCATCAGGTTGAATGAAATAAAAAAATAAACTGAAAATAAAAAAAAAAGAGAAAATGTAATGTTTTTTAAATAGAATGAAAATTTAATTTTGCATCCAGAAAGAAATTTCAGACAAAAAGCCTCTCCTCAAAGTAAAAATAAAAAAAGTTGAATTTTTTTTACTTTATCCAAGATGGATGAAGATGAAGGCAGAAAGAAAGAATGAAAGACAGACAGAAAGAACAAAAAATCAAAGAGACAGACATTTTCTCCTCCTCCAAATAGAGACAACACCTTTTATAAAAGATGTCCAGACAAAAAGGGGCACATAATTGTTTGTTACCAATTTCGACAAAAGACAAAAATTGTTGAAGCAAGAAAAAAAATTTCTTTAAAGACAAATACAGAAGCATGAAAGAAAAAAGTTGAAAAAAAGAAAATCGATTAAAAAAAAAACATTTCTGAAAATTTATTTAGTATATCTGTTTTTACATTGGCCTATCAGTCTGTTATTTCAAAATCCAGCTGTGTCTATTCAAAAAGTTTCTGAAATGAATAAGCCCCAAGATGTCTTTCTCAGGAATAATAACTTTCTTTATTATGCTATTTTTTCATACATTTTTTTTTCATAATGCACATTTTTTTTTTCAAAAATGACGTTTTCCCAAAACTGGTTATTTAAATCTCGCTGACCAATGTTTTTGTATTTTTTTTCTTTAATTAAAACAGATTATGTTGATCATTTTCATTTTAATTATCAATTTTTGTATTGGAATGAAGCTCAGTGTATATTATATCCCCATTTCTTTCTATACAATTCAATGTAGGAGACATAAAATAGGATAGATAATTTGTTAATTTACCAATATACGTCCGCCTCACTGTTTATTTGAATAAATTGAGGTTTTCCTCTTGTTTCCTGTTTTCTAGATTGAAAGACATTCAATCCTTAAGAAATTTCATGTTACTTTCACCCCAGTATCCTTTTGTCTTAGTAGCAAATCAAATTAAATGGAGTGCATTTATCCTTGTTGCTTTTCAAAATTGATTAAAAAAATATCTGTCTCTAAAGTATTATGATTGATAAATGAAAATATTTTTGTCGTCAAAATCTTTAAGTTATTAAAGAACAAGGTTTTGTTTTTTCAATGTTAATTAAATTTTTTTTACTTTTTTTTCAAAATTCGAAATTTTTATTAAAAAATTTTTTCTTAAAAAAAATGGATTCTAATTTTAAAAAATTTTCCCTTTTGCTTCAAAACAAATGACAGACACATTAATTTTTAAATTCTTTCAAAATCAAATAATTCTTCATCAGAATGAAATTAAATTTTCAGGACTTAATCAAAAACATAGTTTTATTTTTTTGAAATTTTTATTATTATTAAGAAACGATCAAAGTATTTTTTTCCAATATTTAATTAAAACGTTTTTTAAATTTTTAGAACATTTGAAATTTTGATTAAAAATTTGTTTTTTTTTGCAAATCAGATATTTGTACTAAAGTTTAGCATAGCAAATTTAAATTCTTTTTTTTGTGGTGACAGACACATTAATTTGGAAATTTAAATAAAAATCAAATAATTGTTGGATTTTAATGAAATTTTCAGGACTTATTCACAAATGAATGAAATTATTTTAAAAAATTTTTTATTAGAAAATCTTGGTAAATTTTTTTTAACATGCGTTTCAGCTCCTTACTAATTTTATGAAAACTTGAGAAATTCTGTGATAATTTTTAGTGACTATATTAGTTAAAAGCAGAATTCTTTGAAGAATTTAAATCACCGAATTTTTTTTTTTTTTTTTTTCAGACCCTTATCTTACTGAAAAATCTGTTCTGAATCGAAAAAAAAAAAAAAAAAACGTATAAAACTAAGACATTATTTAATTAGAGAAGCTTTTAATTGCTTTTATGAATAATATATATTAAAGACAATATTGTCTGAAGAAAAAAAATTTTCAATTAAAAATGAATTTTTACAAGATTTGTTTTTTTTTTTTTACAATTTTAAAATTGAATAATTTATAAAGTTTTTAAATCTTTTAAAATTAAGTTTCAATGAGATAACTCTTAGGAAATATTGTTATTAAGTAAAACTATATTTACTAATCATATATTTAAAAGCTTTTTACAATCTGACGACCCCAAATATTTTTAAAAAAGAATTTCGATTTGTTTTTATATGTATTACGATGCAGAATTTCTTTATATGTACAAACCGATAAATTTATTTTTAAAAGGTCACATGTTTTTTAAGGGTTGTCCCCTTCCTTATGGAAAAAAACCTCGTATAAAAATTTATCATCTGCTCCACCATACTTATCTATGAACACATTCAAGTGTCAATCGGAAATCAATAAATCGATTAACACGTCAGAAAAAACAAGACCCCATAGTTAAGAAATATTTGTATACAACATTTTATGCTATAAGTAATATTTGTTTTTCAAATCAGATTAATTTAACTTTAAATTTGTAATTTTCCTCAAATAATGTTTCAAAATTATATTTTTTTATTTTGCAAGATTTTTAAAACCGAAAATTAACTTTTGTTTACAAATGTGTCAAATTTTTTGATCGATTTTACTGAAAAAAAAAAATGATTCCAATCAATATAATTTCTGTTTGAAATACAGGCACAGGTTATTTTGTTTTTGAAAACAATGATTATCCTTAAATTCAAACAGCTAAATTGATAGAGTAATGGAAATTACATTTTTTGAACTCCTAAAAGGATAGCAATTTTAGGATTAGGATCTGTAACCATTTAGTCTCAAATGATTTTTTCAATAAAAATAGATAACAGCCCTAAACATATATACTCAAATGTCTGCTAATTTATAATTCTATATTTATGTTGAGTTAACTGTATAAAAAAATTGATTTGTAATTCAAATTCTTTCTGTTGAGGAAAATTTTTTTTTTTTAAACAATCTTGAAAGACTTAGTTTTGTAATATGTCTTCACACAAAAAAGAAAACATCATCAAAGATGATTTTGCAATAAACGAAAATAAGAAAAAAATGATGTTGACATTGCAATAATTTTTTGAAATAAAATATGGATCTGAAAGGCTCAAGCTCTGTTTCAAGAATTGGAAAAAATACAAATCACAATTGAGCTTTTTTGAAACTGGAAATAGTAAATTTTAATCCTTTATCTTTCAATTAAATTCAAAATGACGCAAATGAAAACTTTTGATTTTTAAAAATTCAAATTGTGTCCACGTATTTTTTAAGGTGTAGGTACTTAGAAAAAATCAATTGAATGATAATTAATTTGTGCTATTTCAAAGTATTCCTGTAAAGTGACTGAATTCAAATTATTACATGTATTTATTAAAAACATTTAGAAAAAAAAATACAGACTATTTTAAAAAAACCATTTGATGAATTTGTATAAACACCAAATTATTTTATTTGGAACAAAATCATTACAAGGAATGAAATTGAAAAAATTTTTTTTTTCATGCCTGTTTGTATAAATGTTGTTGACGCATTTTAAAGTTTAAATTTATAAAAATTATATTATTTTCTAATCAAATTGTCTGAACAATGTAAATTAACCTGTAGGAATTTTTCCTTTTATTAAGTTTTTTTTTTTTTAATTACTCTCAAAAACATAATTTTCTGCCTATTTGGAAAACATTTTAAAATTTTGTTGAAAAATTAATATTTTTCGTTTTTGTCTTTTCTAATGAATAATATTGAACTCAGTTCAAACCACTTCTAGAAAAACATGTTTTACAAATATGAATGTCAGTCCAAATGCAGATAACTTTTCTCCTGGATACTAATCCCAAAAAAACAGTAGCAAATGGTGCCTATGGATTCATGGGTTAAAAATTAAAAATATGAAAAAAAAAAAAAAGGACAAAAAATATATGCTTTTAATAGCATTCTATCTATAGTATCACATTTGTCTTTGCTCTGTATCTTCCTCAAGATGATGGGATAGTAATTCCTGCTCTAATATCTGAGAGCATTCATACTATCTTCACTAAATTTCCCTCAGCTAGCTTTCATATCTGCAGCAACACAAAAAGTAGTTAGTCCAATCAAATAAAAACCAATGAAAAAGGCAGATATTGCAGATATTTCTTCAAAAATTTACTAAAAAAAGATTATCTAACTAATTATGCTTAGGAGCATTTAGTTTTCCCTTTACCTCTTCTTCATCCTGCCCTTTTAAATGCTTAATTTAAGTTTTCAGGTAAGGTTCAGACATGTTTGACCATCCCTAGTCACTTCCAATTGATGCCAAACCAAAGGCATCCCCTGATTTGAAATTGTATAAATGAAAAAAAAAACTTACATGAAGGTTTTTTTTGGGACAGCTAAAAATTTGACAAATATCTTTAATCCTCTCAATCTTCAATAAATATGCATGAATTCCACTTTTCCTTCTCAATTTTGGATCCTTTCTGGAATGGAAATATAGTACTCCACAAAAAAAAAAAAAAAAAAAATTATGCCAGCTTTGATTTCTTTTGGAAGACACTGCATTTCATAGCTCACCAGTCGATCAATATTTATTGTAGGTTCAATGGGAATTTGACTATTTCTGCATTCAGAACTTCAATTTTATAAAAAAGTTTTGGAAAAAAAAAGTAATAAAAATTTGAATTTTTCTCTAACAATTTGAAAATTCCAAATTGGATCCTCTGATCCATTTGGAGATTTTAACTCCCCTATGAATACAATGGCAAAATGTCTGTGCCCACCATTAAAATGGATCCATTGATTTTCATTCTTCCTTGACAGATCAGTGAAGCTCTTCACCTAATCATTTTGATTTGAATCAGTGTTTGGGTTCTTTCAACATTGTAAATATCCCTTTCTCAATGAGCAAAATTTTTTTATTTTCAATAAGCCTGGGATTTCTTCAAAAAATGTTTAAATTAATCTTCTCCCTTAATAAAAAGTTCAATATGACAAATTTTAGTTTTATCCTTAATGGATCAACCTGGAATCATTTCAATTTGGTAATCACTTGATGAAAATTTAATGAATAATGAAGAAGAAATTTCCTGGAACAAAATGTCCCATCACACCGATATCGATAATGTTGGACTTTCAAGATGTCTCTTAGTTTTAATATTACATCCTAAATATCATGAGTAATCATTTTGAAATTTTTAATCAAAAGAAGGTCAAAAGTTTCAAAAAATAATCTCTTGAGCGACAAAGCAATTATGAAGGTTTTAAAGCCTGATCTGTTGCTGATAAAAACTACCATCATACTTATTTTATTTATTGAATGAATTTTGGAAACACCTCAAGGTAAAACGGTTAAAAAAAATTATAAAATTGTGATTTAATTTGAATATTTTACCAGATTTGAAATGTTTCTTTGTTTTTAAACAATCATGACAGCAGAATAAAAATCTTTAAATTTTAATTTTCCTAATTTGAAAAAATTTTGTTAATGGACAAAAAAAAGCCAAAAAATACAAAATCCATGTTTCCTTCTTAAACCATCCCTTTTTACTTGAATAATGTTAATGCCTTAAACTATAAAAAATCAAAAAATTCTATGCTGGTGATGATGAAATCTTTTTCTCAAAAAATCATTATCAAATTTTGCAAAATTCGATATCTGATCTAAAAAATTCATTTTATGGGGAAAACTAGCTTTTACATTCAATGCCTTGAAACTCAATTAAAATTTTTAATCATCACCAAAAAAATTGCCCTATCTCCCAGTCATGATGAATGGATGTTTTGTTCTCATGGCTAGAAAAAATTGAGAATTACTTTCTTGGGTGTAAACTTCAAGCAAACTCATCCTGGAACCAAATCAAATGATTTGGGTTGTCGTTTTCATGGGAACTAAAACAGTTCCTTATTTCAGAATTAGTAATTTTAAAAACAAAAACACAGTTTTATTCTGTATATTTACAAGAGACCAGATTGACAAGCATAAATAGGAATATTTGGGCAGGTGCTAATAAAATCATAAAAATAGTGTCAATTCAGTCCAAAAGCAATAATTATAATTTTTTTTACCAGTGACTGATTACATTTTTATTCTCAAAAAGGTTGTTTGTCCATTAAAGGATGTGAAAAATTAAAATTTGGTAAAAATAATAAATAATGGGGAGGTTCTGGTTAAAATGTATTTCATAATTTTTTTTTTTCTTTGTTCAATTATAAATTTTACCTGTTTTGTAAACTGATTCATGAATTTTTTTGTTTTGTTTATTATCTTCCTAATTTTTGTCTGCTTATAGATTTTCTTCCATATTTTAATTTTTTTTCTTTGTTATTAAATTTTTTCATAAAATATGTTAAAAAAACTGTTATGTTATATCATTAATTAAATTATAATATTTTCTGTTGTTTAATTATCAATTAATATTTTAATTGATTTATACATATATAGTAAAATTTATATTCAATACATATATCATTGTATAATTATCAAATATAAGTCAATGGTTATATTAATTATTAAAAGTTATCAAGAATGAGAAACACAGGTTTGATGCGAACATAAATTCTTAGATTTTTGTTTTTTTTATTTCCGAACATTATAACTTAATAAATTAAAATATATAAAAACAATGAAATAAAAATCTGTGTAATCTATGACAACTGAAGAGGATCGAACAATATTTATTAAGTGTCTGTGGTATTGTTTAATATCATGTCTTATACTAGCTATCTCACCAATACTTTTTTTTTTTTTTTTAAAAAAATTTTCATTCTATCAATTTTGATTATAAAATCCTACTTAATTAAGACAAAAATATTTCCATTTCGATTTCATTTTATTTTTTTTTTCAAAAAAATTTGATTTATAGTTTATCAACCTTTTATAGGTTATTTAAAGCTGAAACATGTTTAAATTATAAATTTTTTTTCAAATTGGAAGTGAATATTGTATTACAAACAAAAAACAGTTGAAGATAATAATGATTTTCAAATACAAGTCTTACTATTTTAACCAATAGATGGTTGGTAGAAGAGGTGGATCCACACCTTTCCCAAGGGTATTTGCACATAAGTGAATTTGATGAACTTCTTGAATTAGAACTCTTGTTTCCAGACTTCTCATTCAAGAGCCTTTATCCATTATACCAATTTTGCTTTTTTGAAATGTTTCGTTCTCAAAGAAAATTTGTTACATTCACAACACAAAAGAAAAAAATCACTAAGTCCAGACTCGAGTATGAACAGAAAGAAATGCTCAAAAAATTTGATTCGCCTTTACAATCTTAAATCACAATGCTTGTAACACGTCAGGAAAATAACTCACTCTCCAACAAACGCCGTAGCCAAAATGCCCGAATTTTTTTTTTCGAATCGACAACACCAACTGCTTTTATCAGCAGAACCTATTTTTTTCCATTCGTTGACAGCTGGGATAGGATGCTCCGTAATTTGTATATCAATATACTCTTATAGCGACTCATGCGACGGACTTGTTTTCTTTTCGTCACAGAATTGACGACATGCTGTCGTTGGGTTGACGAGTAAGTCCTTACGTTTTATTATTAGCTAGAAGATTTTATGACTACTTTTTGGTAATCCTTCTTGGCAGATCGACACAAAACATGAACTTTTTCCGGAAATTACCTGATTATCTCGTTCACTACATTTATCAAAGCTGATAGCACCTGGTATTCCCAAGTGGTCACCCATCTAGGTACTGACCAGGCTTGTTGTTGCTTAACTTTGGTGATTGGATGAGAACTGGTGTGATATGGTTGTAAGCCTGAAAAAATAAAATAGTGGAGTCATGGTTAATTGAGGCTCAGGTTTTAATAAAATATAAGAAAATACTAACAGAAAAAGAAAAATACCACAAGATTGACTCTAACCCACTGTATTATATCTGGATATACATTAATTCAAGGAATATAAAATATTGGCTTTTACTCCATGATGGCACCTGATGATTAGTTTCTGAAAAAAATGATTATAAATTGTTTTTAATTGCATTGCATTAAATCTGTGGTTTTTCAGACTATTTTGCATGATGCACCCTTTTCACCATAAGTCAGGATGTCATTTCCCACCTTTCCAAGATTGTCTGACTCAAAAAGTGTATTGCAAAAAATATATTATTCATTCTTTTCCCTATCAGTATGTATATATTTAAATGCATTATTTTTACAGTGGCAAAAAACATCAACCAACAGAAACAAAATCCAGCATAACCTCTCAGTTGGGTGAATTGATGCATATTGTGGGTTGTGCCTTGGGAAGTTCAAAAGTTAAAATTTTGAGTCTACCATTCTTCACTCCCCTTAGAACCTGGAAATTCCCCCTGAGGGGAGAATTCCCCATTGGTTGAGAACCCCCTGTTTTAAATCTTTCACAACTTCCTGCTCTCTCTCTCTGTTTTTGGTAGAAAAACTAATTTTTTGAATGTTTTCACACTTTTTTTATTTGTAGGTATTTGTATACATTGATTAGTGCATTCAATGTGATGATTTTACTTGTATGTCCTGTTGCTGTTACCTTTACTGAATTTGCTTCCGTCTCTGCTGTCTACTATGCATCCTCAGTGGAGGATA